>OZ020198.1:33192815-33662815 GCA_963971165.1 Philopedon plagiatum | reverse complement strand
CTAAAGCAATCTTTCTGTTTATCATCACAGCTTGAAATAATACTTTCTAAATCAGCAAGAAGGTGTGTGATTTTAATTTCTTTAGTTGGGGGACAAAGACTGAATTTGAGCCCAAGAGAAATTAAATCTATAATCTCTTGGGGAAAATTGATGTTGGTAAGGTTTGTAAACCTTTAGGCTGTGTTTTGATTTTTTTAATATTATAAGTCTTAAGTTGCTCAAGCTTTCTGATGTTTCTATTTTTTATATGTCTAAATATTTTATTATATTTGGTTTTTTGTCTACTGTCGAACTCGTCAATAATGTAATGAGGAAGAATGTCAGAAAGTTGTTTTTTTTTATATCTAAGACATCACACGTAGACTTCAAGCCTAAGTACTAACGTACCGTGGGTGTCTGAAGAGAAGGGAAATGTAGTCTATGGACACGGGATTTGAAGGATTGGAGGTTGGGACGGGAAGGGAAAACATCTGCAGGCAATTTGTTCCATAATCTGGAGACCCTAGGTATGAATGTGCGAGAGAAGTGGTCTGTTCTAGGCTTTTGTAGCTGGACAGTAAAGGGATGCATACGTAACGCGCCTCTTGTTGTTCTGTTAGGGACATTCAAGGGGGGAATAACACCGGCTAGTTCTTCAGAGCAAAATCCGTGGAAGTAGCGGTAGAAAAGGGATAAATCCCCTACAGCGCGGCGATGAGCGAGAGAAGGGAGTTTTCTCGTGAGGGCTGGGTCATTGATAAGTCGAATGGCTCGCTTTTGGATAGAATCAAGGATCTTAAGTGTCGAAGGTAATGCCGCTCCCCAGATGTGGGAGCAGTACGCTAGGTTAGGTCTTATTTGGGAAACATAGAGAGTGTATAAGTTGGAAGGGGAGTAGTATTTTCTGGCTCGAAAGAGAAAACCAAGCTTTTTAGCTGCCGATGTGGCTACTGAAGTAATGTGTTTGTGCCAGCTGAGATCGTGTTCGAAAGCGACACCAACGAGATCGAATGTTTCGTTGTTTTGTAGGGCTTGGCCATTCATGTGGATGGGGTAAGCGTTGCTAGATTTTTTGCGCGAGAGGGAGCAAGACTGGGTTTTGGAGGCGTTGGACTGAACAAGGTTCTTGGCACCCCAGTCTAAGATTAATTGAAGATCTTGGGAAAGGGATAGGTACATAGGTCTGCGTCTATTATCCAACTCCTGGTTCGAAACTTGTCTGGAAAAACGAATATTGGAGTGAAGAGTACTATCGTCAGCATAACTGTGGATGGGATTGGTAGTTGAAGAGAGTAGGTCATTAATGTGAAGGAGAAATAGGGTTGGTGCCAGGACTGAACCTTGGGGGACACCAGCATTGATAGGATGGAAGTTAGATGAGTGACCGTCAACCACAACAGATATGCGCCGATTAGAGAGGAAGCTGCTGATCCAGGCACATAGTTTGGTAGGAAGACCGTAAGAAGGTATTTTGTTGAGGAGTGCGGCATGCCATACTTGGTCAAAGTCCATGGAAATATCGAGAGCAACAATCTGTGATTCGCCATGAAATTCAAGAGACTTGTTCCAGTTATGTGTGACAAAGCTAAGAAGATCAGCTGTGGATCTTTGGTGACGAAATCCGTACTGTCTGTCATGGATAATTTTGTGTTTTTCTAGATATTTTAGAATTTGCAAGTTGATTACTTTTTCCATAACTTTGCTGACAACGGAGAGAAGGGAGACAGGTCTATAATTGGATGGAAGGGACTTGGAGCCTTTCTTCGGGACAGGCTGCACACGAGCAGTCTTCCAGCTATCTGGGAAGATACCCTTGTCATAAGAGATCTGGAAAAGACGAGTTAAGATGGGTGCAAGTTCTGGAACGCATTTTTTTAGAAGAACTGCAGGTATGCCATCCAGACCAGAGGACTTTTTGGTGTCAAGGGATAGAAGAGTTTTTTGAACTTGTTTGACCTTAAGTATTATATCGGGGGAGATTGGGGGGAGGGATCAGGGTGGAATTGGCAGCGAATTGTTTGGCGAATAGTTCTGCCTTCCCTTTAGAGGTGGAGATAACTTCGTTGTCAGAGGTCAGGGGAGGAAAAGTGCTTCTACAGAAGTTCTGAATAATGTTCTTGGCAAGTGACCAGAAAGATTTGCCGCCGTTGGGACAGGAAAGCACTCTATCTTTTATGCGGTTGTTAAAAGCATTTTTGGAATCTAAGATAGTTTGGTTGTATTGATTTCTGGCCTCGGTGAAAATTTGACGATTTTCGGGTGTAGGATTTTGAAGATACCTTTTGTGAGCCTGGGCTTTTTTGAGCCTGGCTTTGTCACAGGCCTTGGAGAACCATGGCTTTTGATGGTGGAGTTTCGGTTTCTTGCGAGTATGTGGAATTAAGCCTTCAATACCTACTTGAATAATGTCTGTGATGTGAGAGCAAATTTCGGAGGGATCGGGGGTGGAAAAACAGACAGGGTTCCAAGGGAAAGCAGAGAAGAAGTTTCGAAGACCATCCCAGTCGGCAGAATTGTAGTGCCAGATCGTGCGTTCTGGCATGATTTCAGCAAACTTGGGATGTATGGGACAAGAGACGGTAATGAGGCCATGATCTGAACGACCAAGGGAAGCGCATACAGATGTTAAGTAAGGCTCAGGATGGGTGGTGAGAAAAAGATCTAGTGGATTTGCATTATGGGTAGAAACGCGGGGAAAGTATGTTGGTTCTCTGATCAAATTGGTGAGCGAGTTGATGATTGCGAAGTTTTCTGCTGCTCTGCCTTGTGGGTCAGTTTTTGTGGATCCTAACCATTGTGGATCCTAACCATTCCTTGTTGAACAACATTGTTAAAATTGTGTTTTAAATTAGTTACTTCACAGCAAGTTGCCTTATTCTCCAAATTTAAAATATTCTTTCTCAACCTGTTATTGAAGTTTGAGAAAGAATATTTTAAATTTGGAGATTAAGGCAACTTTCTGTGAAATAACTAATTTAAAACACAATTTTAACAATGTTGTTCAACAACTTTCTGACATTCTTCCTCATTACATTATTGACGAGTTCGACAGTAGACAAAAAACTAAATATAATAAAATATTTAGAGATATAAAAAATAGAAACACCAGAAAGCTTGAGCAACTTAAAACTTATACTATTAAAAAATCAAAACACAGCCTAAATGGTTTAAAAACCTTACCAACATCAATTTTCCCCAAGAGATTATAGATTTAATTTCTCTTGGGCCCAAATTCAGTCTTTGTCCCCCAACTCAAGAAATTAAAATTACACACCTTCTTGCTGATTTAGAAAGTATTATTTCCATCTGTGATGATAAACAGAAAGATTGCTTTAGGGCTCAGTATACTTATGTCTTGACGAACTTTATACACAAAAATCATAACAATAAACCGTTCCTTAATGATATTTTTAATAAATGCAAACTCTTCTTAAAGGGCAATCCAGACCTTTATATTCTTCGTAGTGATAAGGGCAACGTCACAGTTGCAATGTATAAAGAGGATTACACTCAAAAAAGTCAAGAAGTACTTGAAGATAATCACTATTATAAAAAAATTAAATCAGAATCCTACTTATACATTGCAGCTGAAAGCGAATAAAGTTGTTAAAACATTGAAGGAACAGGGTGCCATTCACGAAGGTACAGCCTTTAACTTAAACACTTATAATTCTGTAGCTCCAAGATTTTACACCTTACCGAAAATACATAAACCAACACTGTCAATGAGGCCTATTGTCTTTTCTATAAACAGCCCCAATGGAGCCTTAGCGAAATATCTATCAGACATTCTAACTGCATCTTACAACACAAACAACGAATGTTATATAAGGGATTCTTTTTCTTTTAGTCAGTTTGTTAATAATTTTGAACTTCCTCACAATTATGTAATTGTTAGTTTTGATGTTGTCTCGCTATTTACCAACTTATCTTTAGAATCTATTTTGAAGAGTATAAATAATCACTGGGACACAATTTCACAATATTGCAACTTAACTGTTGAACAATTCGAAAATATTTTAACATACATTTTTGACTCTAATGTGTTAATCTTCAATAACACATACTACAAACAAATATTTGGCTCCCCCATGGGATCTAAAATTTCCCCTATCCTGGTTAATTATGTATTGGATGACTTTGTTAGGGATTGTCTACAATATATGCCTTTCCATATCCCATTTATAAAAAGATACGTTGATGACCTTTTACTCTCCGTACCAAGGGGTAGAGCAGAGGTAGCTCTAGAACTGTTCAACTCTTATGACCGACATGCACAATTTACTATCGAAGAAGTAACCAATAACTCTATCCCGTTTCTTGATATGCTGGTCACAAGAGATGCTGATGACACCCTTCGAACTAGGTGGTATAGAAAACCATATTGTTCGAATAGGTTTGTTAGTTACTTCTCTTACCACCCTATGAGAACAAAAATAAACCTAATCCTAGGAATGAAAAATAGAGCAGTTAAACTCACTCACCCCCAACACAGAAAAGAAGCTCTAGACCAACTGAGGGGCATATTGCTGGGAATTCCTATCCAATAAACCTTATTAATAAATTCTTGTTCAGCACTCAGTACAAGATACCAGAAAATATTTTCGAAAGGCAATCACCGAGTTCTGTTAATCCATCAATTTCTATTTTTCATTACCACATATTGATAATTTAACAGAAAAATTAATAAATGTCTTTAAACATACCAACATAAAAATAGCGAGAAAGCAAATAAAAACTATTTCTCAGATTTACTCTAGTACTAAGGACCCTCTTAGCAGGGATGAAAAATGTAGCATTATACAGAGTAACCTGTAAAAATTGTCGTATGTAGGGCAGACGTATAGAAATGTGAAGGGCCGTATTACTTCCCATAAAAGAGAATCTCTAAGCAAGATGGCGGCAAGTGCGGAGTTACTGTTAGCCGAGCTGAATAAAATCAACAAAAAGGATATCATCCAAGCGTTAGTTTACAAAAAGTTCGCGGATTCAATTGGCTCTAATGCAGTGTTAGGTGATTTTTTCACAGTGTTGTGCTTAAACCAAGGAACTGGTGACAAAGTCGATGAAAATACATTTCACGATACATCGGACGTCGTCCATACTGCTTGTAATATCCTTGAGTGTATAAGGTTAAAAATGACAAATACTGCACTTCAGAATGAAGCAAGACTGCTAGGTCAGACTATTTTTCACATGGAAAAGAGACTTGCAAGTCAAGAAGATTTGATTTTAGTACTAAAACAATCAAATCCTATAATTAAAACTACAACGTCAACTGTGCCCCCTGATGGTAACAAGCTGCACCACTCAAACAAAACATTGAAGCAATCGGCGTCAAATAGTAGCGCGCAAAACCAAATCACCTTGAACCAAGTGAATCGCGCCATTCAGATAGCAAGGTCAGAAACGACCTTGCGGCCTGTGACTCCTTCCACTGGTTCTGTAAATAATAATTACAGTAATAGTACGGGCATTAATGATACCAGCCATAACTTTGTACGTCACTCCAATAGGAGAAAACCAATAATTGGAGCAAATTCGACAAACACTGGGATCAAATCAGCTCCCAAGCATGGATTTTTACATGTCTACAGACTGGATTCTGGTACAACGTGTGAAAAACTGGGTAATTTTTTAAAACAAACGGCACCCGAAATTAAGTTTGAATGCAAGGACTTAAATAGAACTGAAAGGGGCAGTTCATTCTTGGTGTCCTTTCCAATCAAGGATGTCCAAAAGGTTTATGAACCATCCATTTGGCCTTGCGGTTCCTGCGTTAATAGGTACCACTTTCCTAGGGTATCGAAACCGTCAATGATACCGTCAACTCAAATTTCAACCAGCCTGCCTCAATAAAAACAGCGCCATGGAACCCCATCTAGTTTTAGGATCAGTGAAAGAGAAGGTCGACAAGAGCAGACAAATTTCTGTCTGCCATATTAATGTTAGAAGTCTTAGAAGCAAAGTTCACGAATTTGAACTGCTTTTGCAGTCCATAGGTTTTCCTGAAGTGGTCTGCGTCACCGAAACATGGTGTACTGCCAATGAAATTTTATTAGTTCATATTCAGTGTTATCAGCTTGCTGGCTCTTTCTTGCAATTCTGGTATGTCAAGATATAGTATTTAAATCGTTTGACAAACTATTTCATCTTAATGATGAACAACATTTTGAATTTGCCTTGTTTGAATTAATCATAAGTAACGAATCTAGTTCTAGGACAACGGTCGACAACATCTTTTGTTCCATGAATCCTGAGTTAATGACATCCAGAGTTATCCATGCGGATATATCCGATCATTTTATGCAGATGGTATCATTTGACTTACAGAGGGATAAGAAATCAAATACCACCATCCAAAAACGATGCTTTTACAAGGTAACTAATATTAACCGATTTGTTCTAAAACTTTCCAAACAAGATTGGTCGCCACTTCTACTCGGTGACAATCTTAACGATAAATTTAATACCTTCTTTGATATATTTATGGAGAATTTTAATTATTGCTTCCCTCTTGAATCGTTTATACCTCAGGATAGGTCTTTTGGAAAACCGTGGCTCTCACAGGAAATTATTGAGGAGGGTGATTTTCTGAGAGATATGTTTAAAGCTTGTAAATATACGTCAGATCCCGAACTATTGTTCGTTATAATATTTTAAAGAAACAGCACCAAAAAAGAATTCTCATAGCAAAAAAAATCATAACAATAATCTACTTGCAAATTCTAAAAATAAATCTAAAACAGCCTGGCAAATAATAAAAAACGAAACAAATCAAAACAAGGTCAGATTTCTTTGTTGACAATAACGGTGATAACAAAATTTACAGGCTTGATTTGGCCGCTCAGGCATTTAATGATTATTTTATTGACTCTATGAAGAACATTAACTTCTAACATAAGGGTTTCTCATAATAATGAAAACGATAAAAAAACATTCAACGATACTTTATTCTTATCACCTTATTTAAAGGAAGACATTCATATTATAATACTGTCGGTTTCAAAGAAAGATTCTTGTGGTTTTGATGAAATACCCTGTTCACTTCTGAAGCACGTAATTGAGTATATTGTTGATCCTCTAATGTATTTGATAAATATTTCTTTTTTTGAAGGCTCGTTCCCCAAAATTTTAAAAAACACTATTATTCAGCCTATTTATAAAAAGAATAACAAACATGATATATCTAACTATAGGGGCATAGCCCTTCTATCTATTTTTTCAAAAATATTTGAAAAAGCCTTTTATACCAGACTTTTGTCATTCCTTGAAAATAAAGATTTTTTCAGCCCTAACCAATTTGGGTTTCGTAAGGCAGTATCCACACACCATGCCATAGTTTCATTATACAATAAAATTATGGAGAGCATTGACAGCTCTAACCAAACTGCATGCCTTTTTTTCGATTTAAAAAGGGCTTTCGAAGTGATTGATATTAATCTATTACTCTGTAAGTTGAGCAGATAATATGGAGTTCGCGGTAACTCGTATGACTGGCTGAAAGATTTTCTGTCAAATCGTTCCCAAAAGGTTATTTTGAAACAGAATGGCATCACTTATTCTTCAACTGCCAAAACTGTGGACAGTGGCGTTCCACAGGGAAGTTTGTTGGGACCTCTGTTGTTCATAATTTTTATAAACGATATTGTTTCTGAGAGCTTTAGAAACTCTTTTATTTCTTTCTTTGCGGATGACACTGCAGTGGTGTGTTCTGGTAACAATGTCGAGAACGTTAGCAAGAATGCTAATAATGCTGTTGTGCAAGTTCAGGATTACTGCCAATCTAATGGCTTAATCCTTAACTACGAAAAAACAGAATTAATTTTCTTTTCATTGCGAGATTTGAACAAGAGCCTCTTGGTAAAAATTAATCAAAAAACCATAGAGCAAAAACCAGTAGCCAAATTTCTTGGCGTTTTTATAGACTCAAGGCTTTCATGGTTATATCAAATTGATCATATTTTGAAAAAGTTATCTATTTATTTGTTTGTTATCCGGCAACTGCGCTCAAAAGTTGACCTAAATCTTTTGAAGCTGTACTACTCTTCGTATGTCCAGTCTTGCCTAGCATATGCAATTGTGTCGCGGGGAAATTGTTCAAGGGCTAATGAAGTATTTATACAACAAAAGAAAATCATAAGAACTATGCTATTTAAATCACCCCGACACCCATGTCGTCAACTGTTTTCAAGTTTGGGTATACCAACCTTCCCCTCACTTTACTTGTATAATTCAGTTAAGTACGCAAGAGAAAATTCTTCTGTTATTGGATTGGCTCGGGATGTCACTGACCATTATGGACTGAGGCAAAGTTTTAACTTAAATATCCCTAAGCATCGTTTGTCGACTGTTGCAAATAGCCCACTGGTTCTGCCCATTAAATTGTATAATAAGCTGCCGACTGTTTTAAAGAAAATTTCTGCTTCATGTAGATTTCTTAGAGCTGTTAAAGAATTTTTTTACTCTGGAAATTTTTATTCAGTTCAAGAGTACTTGGATTGCAACACCTAGGTAAATGGGTATTAGGTATAATACTTATAACTAGTTAGCGTGCTGTGAACACTGTTCGTTTGTCTCTGAATGTGCTTTTGTATATTTACTTTTTATTGTATATTTATATATTTACTTTTTATTAACTGTAAGGAATTATCCACATTTGACAATATCCGATACTTATATTATTGTAAGTCAATAGGAAATACTTAAATGTATTTTATTTTATTTTATTTTATTTATTTTTATTTATTTATTTTATTTATTAAGTGACTGCCGTCGAGGTGTACATTCTTGCGCTTTGGCAGAGCATGTTATTGATGAAGATCATCAAATGGACTGGGAGGGTGCTGAGATCTTAGAAAATGTCAGTTCATATTATAAAAGACTTTTCCTGGAGATGGTTCACATCAACCTTGAACCTAACTGCCTAAATAAAAAAAGTGACATATGAGAACCCAGCACCGTCTATAGTTACTTACTACGCCTAGAGAAAGACAAATATCTCAGCTTATTTGATTTTCCAGCCCCTGATGAGTAGTAACTCTGGGTTGAGAGGGAGTAATTGCGGTTTTTCATATTTTTTTTATATGCTTCCTTTATTTACATGTTATACCTTATTTACTAAAATTAACTTAATTATGACTGTATTAAAATGCTCCGCCAATTCATCAATAACACAAGGCGGCTTATTATATTTTTGGTTCACTAAACTCTCAACATCCTATGAACATTTTTACTAACCATTCGATACCATGCGCTAGTGTTGTAAATATCCGTATTCTTTAGATATCCGGATAATACGGAATCGGAATCAGCTAATATCCGTATCCATTATCCGAATACGAATCCATTTCTTGACCCGCGCGACAGATCATGTATACGTATGCATGCAATACTAAAACATTTTCTATCCGGATACACGGCTAGGTAGGTCGATGCGGTATCGGTATCAGTCGAAGTCGAAGGTTAGGGATAGGAAGGCACCGTCGGAGTCGTTCGTTCTCGTTTGAATTCGGTTCGGGTGAGGCGGGCCTAGTTTAACCAATGGGTCTCATCCCATATGATACCCGTTACCCCGATAACTATGCTATCTTTTTTTAGGAAAGGTCATTAGAAAGAGAAAGCATAAGATCAAATATGCCACATCGCAGACCGTGTTGTTCGCTTACACTCGATTCCGATTCCGCTTTCTCTTTGCACTTTGCATTAGTATACAGCCGATGCGACTTTATTTTGATTCCGAATCCGTATTCAAGTTCTCGGCCGGTTCCGGATAATCCGGATTCTTTTAATATCCGTATCCAACGGATTTTTGGATACGTATCCTTACATCACTACCATGCGCCAGTGCTTGATGAGTGTTGTCTCTCTCCTTCTTACCCTTCTGTATTTGCTTGTCTTCTTTTAACGAAGATTAGCCAGGCATGAATGTCGGGTATAATCTCATAATTTTGAAAATGCCATTTTCCTGTCGCTTCTATCCTGCTAAAACGCGGGAATTTTCCGTTCGGTTTTCCTCATAACGCCCCGAGGAATGTAGTTGTGTAATACAGGATGGAGACGGATCTTGCATTTTCGCATGGAGATTCCTGTTTTTAGTTTAACTGCCCACTTTGGTGAGTTCTTTTATTATGAAGATTGTTAGGTTAGATTTTACTAACTTAAATTAATTTTGGATTGTAGAAGTCCTGAAGAAGAGAAAAATAAATTCTCGAAAGCTCCTCGACAAATCAAAAAAGGGTTTTATTCCTTAATTGAGGAGCTCCATTCAATAAGGGGACATGCGCTCGCCCCGGCCCGGCCCAACCCAAACCTGAATGTATGTAACCTTTGTGCGTAGCGTTTTAGAAACAATTAAAAAACAATACCTTAACGTTAATTCTCAGCAAACTTCCAGTGGGAAAGTTGTTCCTTATAGTCTAAAGAACAATCGTGCGAAGGCACGAGATATTTTGACAAAAAATAAACAAATTAGAGCAGGTTTAATCCCGCCTTGCGCGCCGCTCGTATATTTCGATGAGTGCGTAGTGGTAGTTTGAACATTACAGAAGATAATTTGACGTTTAAAATATGACACAATAATTGTAAAAAAGTGTTACAAGAATAAAAATTGTTTTATTAAAATTATATTATCAAATATAAATTTTTGTTAACACAAAGCATTTTAATACAAAGGATTTTTTAATACGAAACATTATAGCATTAATTTTTAAAACGCATGAAAAGCATGCATCATAATCATTTCACTTTTTTGGGCTTACTGCCTTTAACAGCTGTGTTTTGGAAAAGGTTTTCCTAAAATTTGCAACCTTCAGGACTAAGATATTTAACCAAGTTTTCAAATCATTCAGTTTTTCGCGAAAAATTTCGACATCTTTAGCAAGCGACGATTTTTCTAAATTGTAAAAAGTGGTGAAAATTAATTATTTTGCACATGACCACATTGATGTCTTTTACAGTTATAATGAAATCACGCAACGATTATTCTCGAGAAAGTAACCACTTTTGAAAATGTAGAAAAATCGTCGCTTGCTAAAGATGTCGCAATTTCTCGCGAACAACTGAATGATTTGAAAACTCTGGTTAAATATCTTAGTCCTGAAGGTTGTAAATTTTATGAAATCCTTTTTCAAAACACAGCTGTTACAGGCAGTAAGCCCAAAAAAGTGAAATGATTATGATGCATGCTTTTCCTACGTTTTAAAAATGAATGCTATAATGTTTCATATTAAAAAATCCTTTGTATTAAAATCCTTTGTGTTAACAAAAATTTATATTCGATAATATAATTTTAATAAAACAATTTTTATTCTTGTAACACTTTTTTACAATTATTGTGTCATCTTTTAAACGTCAAATTATCTTCTGGAATGTTCAAACTACTACTACGCATGCATCGAAATGTACGCGCGGCGCGCAACGCTGGATTAAACCTGCTCTAATTTGTTTATTTTTTTTCAAAATACCTCCTGCCTTCGCACGATTGTTCTTTAGACTATAAGGAACAACTTTCCCGCTGGAAGTTTGCTGAGAATCAACGTTAAGGTATTGTTTTTTAATTGTTTCTAAAACGCTACGCACAAAGGTTGGATTTACTTACATTCAGGGTTGGGTAGGGTCCGGCCGGGCCGGGCCGACCGCATGTCCCCTTATTGAATGGGGCTCCTCAATTAAGGCCACTTCAATAAAGACTGCATCCCCACTACTCCAGTTTCGAATATGATTTCTTAACTAGTCAGTCGCGACTACTCTCCCTTATATATATATATATATATATATATATATATATATATATATATATATATATATATATATATATATATATATATATATATATATATATATATATATATATATATATATATATATACAGGGTGTTATGAAATTCACTGCATATATTGGAATGGGTGACTCCTGGGGTAGTCTACAGACATACCCAATACTTTTTTTGTCTTAAATCGAACATTTTAAAAATTTTCAAAAATACGCTAAAACCCGTCCATGTTCGACGCACCTGTCTCAGCGAGCACATGGCCCGTCATAGCGCTTGACAGAAAATTACGCGGAAAAAACTTAAAACAATTGAATTTTTTGTAACGTTGCCAAGACATATTATAAATCTTTAAGAATCATTTATTTTCTGTTATTAACCGTAATTTAAGACAAAGGTAAAACAAATTTAAACCTTTTCCTAAGAAAAAATAAAAAAAAATAGTGAAAAGGCACTGCGAAATCAATCCTTTGTATCAGTAGCCTTAGTTTTAACTGATAATTATGACACCCTATATTATTTTATTAATGATTATAAGCGTTATTCCTACTAGCTTAAACTTTCTGCCAAGGAAAAGTTAAAAATCAAAACGAAAATACTAATTGAGCACAACTACATAGTATTTACTTTAAAAGTATAACCAGATCCGCTAAATTAGTTTTGCACCCGCAACCGTTACCATACGTAAATATTATTGCTGTTTTAAATTAAATTTAGTTTTCAACCCTATTACGCTACTCACTAAGCACAAACTAGATAAAACTGATCAAAATATTGGTTAACAACGGATCGACGAAGACCATTTTCTAGGTAGTGAAAAGAAATTACATTATTTAAAACTTTAAACGAAAAAAAAAATTGAAAATATTCATTGTATGGTTTTATGCAGCTGAAAACCTTAAATATGGCGCACGCCTCCTGATGATATCAAGAAATGATTCTCTGTCCATCTTTCATCATCATGGTACATGTATCGTGTCTCTTTGTCACTTCCTGTGTTAGCGTGTTGATGCGGTAGCTGGTGCTGATTTGGCGCGAAAATTTAAAATAGAACGCGTGTTTGTATTAATTGCCTTTGAAAAGGAAAATATTCGCGGAAACAATCCTGAGCAAGTTCCGAACATCATCCGAATCTATTCAGAATAAATAAAATGCGCAAGTCCAACCAAAACCATGTGCTCTCTTTGTTTATCCAACGTAATTAAACGTAAACAAACAAAGATAGTGCCACAAAAATCAAAATCATATTGTTATCCTTATTTGTACAATGCAGTCAAATGTAAATAAATAAAGACAACAATTAAACCCTCAGGTTTGGTTTGGATGGTTTTGAATCGCCAAAAAACGTCTATAAACACCTTTGTTGACAGTCGACGTCGACAGGACCTAACCACCAATTCTCAGCCGGTTTGTTTGCATTTTTTAATGAAATATTTGTTGATTTTTTTGGTAAATAATATAAAGCTTTTGATTGATTAATATGACTGAAGAAGGTAAGTTTTCATTAATTTATATTATTAGTTACAATCACAAAGTAGATAACACATTTGATGTAAATACAGTACTTAGTGTAGTGAAGAATTAGTTTAGTTTTAGGTAATTAAGGTGAAAATTTCGGTTAGTCAAATTTAGTGGTGCATTAATTGTTTTATTTTTATATCATTTAATATACCTTTATTACTTGTCTTTTTATTGAAAAAATAGTCAAATAGATGAGCTTTTTAGTGAACCCAACCTAATACTAGAAATGTTTTTCAGACTTATCCGAATTTCTGCAACTTCCGTCCACTTCACAAGTTTCAGATGACACAGAAAACTACAAATGGAACCACAATACAACACTTAGGTTTTTAGACCTATACAAACAGTATATAAAATAAGTAGGATCACTCAGAATCAGAATTAAAAACCTGAAAAAGCTGTTTGAAGAAATTGCAAAGGAATTAAGATATAGAACAAAACAAATAATTTCATCTGCAAACTGTGAAAATCGCTGGACGCACCTGAAGAGAACCTACAAGAAGTATATAGACAACAATAAGAAAACTGGCCGAGGAAGAAAAGACTTTCAATATGCAGAAGTAATGGAATAAATTTTAGGCAATAAAAGAAACAATTACTGTAGGTCTTGCTGAAAATGAAAATTCACATTACCAAATACTGTCACCCGAGACTGAAGCAGAGACAGAAGATTCAACTACGCCTCATAAAGAACATGTTGATAAAACTTTGTCAGTAGTAGCAACAGCACGAACAACACCTAAACGTGTATTGAAAAATGTGTACAGAAATAAGAAGTTGCGGGGTGATATACTCAAAGAGAATAAGAAATGACAGACAAGAATTCTACAAAAAACATTTAGAAATAGAAGAAATAAAGTTGGAAGAAAAAAGAAGAAAGAACAGTATCCTAGAAGAGAGAGAAATATATTACTAAGAGAGTATATTAAAAATCAGTTAGTTTTACCTTTTGCAGGCCCTGAGGATCTTTAAAATTGTGCTTATTTCAGTTTAGTTATTACAGTTAGTACATTTTTGGGAAATTAAGAGTTATTTTAAAAAAACTGTTTTCTTTACTATTATAATGATGTTTGAAACTTAACCGTAGTAATGTCCTAACTACTGTTAAGTTTGAAACAAAAAGTTCCCTTTTTGTTTTTTGTGTCTTTAGATATTTAGGTAGAGTAGAAATCATTTCACAAAAGATCTCGAAAGTGAGATGGCTTTAGTTAGCTAGTTTATTTACTTAATATATAAAATCCACACTACAGTGTTGCCCATGAGGCATATGTTGTGTCATATAAAATAAAATCAACTAAATACCATTAAATGACTTAAGATGATGAATATATAAAAATACTTAATTAAAATTTGTAATTTACAAAAACGCACATACAGTGCACACTTGCAGTAAAAAGGACACACAAGATAAAAAACCAGAACTGCTCTTGTGAGTGGTAAAAGGCAGGGTGCTTAAATCTCCCAGTCTCCCCCATTTAAAAATTCATTTAGGGAAGAAAAAGCCCTTTCCAGCAAAAAATATTTAGTTTATTTTTCATTATTTTGAAGAATTTCTTACAGGGGGATTTTATTCCATGTTTGAAGAGTAGCATGCTTGAAACGTTGTATGAAAAGTTGGCGCTATTGGTTTTTAGATTGTTTTTTTGTTCTAGTGTTATAATTATGTTAATTTTTAGGCTCTCAAAAATGGTTAAGTTATTGATACATAAAACTGACGTATCTATACAGGGATACTGCTAATTTTCTTTCTTTCCTCTGAAATAGAAGCTTACAGACGAAGTTGACCAGTATTGTAAAACATTTTATCACCACCATCCCACAGCACTGGGCGAACTTTCCTTGGAAGCATTTATTTCAATGAAAAAAAGAACTTCTGCGTTATAGTCATCTCACTCTCGAAGCCTTTTGTAAAATGATTTAGGCTCTAGTGATAACTGTAATACATTATGATATTTAGAGTATGGTGGACTGTTTATTAGTTTTCGTGATGTGATGTTCCTTATTATATAACTGATCTTGAGATTATACCTGTGATTGTTGTTAAAATGATATCGTTTTCACATAGTTAGTTTTTTACTTGATTTGTGTATCATGAAGTATTACTTATGAGAATAATTTGGGAGTTACTTTAGCTTTTCTAATTGAATTTATGTTACGAGTTTAGGAGCATTTAAGAACTGTGTTTTTTACTATTAATGAAATAAAACTAACATTGTTCAAGGTGTAAATTTATCTTTATTGGATTAACCTACCTAAAAACAATAATATACCAGCAGTATTTATAAATCTGATGACTAAGCTAAGAACTATTTTTTTAGAGATGTCACAGTGACAGCCGGAAATTCGGCAAGTAGTAGCACTTCTCAGCGAATGACAACAATCATGCGGTAGTAAATGTAAATGTCATTTTTCAAAGAAAGTTATTTACTTTTATTAGTAAACACAAGGAACAGTCAGCACCACCCAATCCTACCAAGCAGCATCAGCATAATTTTAGCAAACCTGTGCAAAAATACTAAGAAGGTATAAGAATATTCTCTTGAAATTTTTGCATAGGTCCACTAAAACAACCCCCACTAATACCACTTGGCAAACGTAAACAGCACCCGCTGTTTCCCACATTTACTAGGAAAAAAAGAATTTTCCTTGAAGTATGACACCTGCTAGTCCGTTCCCGCGCAATCGCTAGCACTCACTAGGCAATGCAATGTCCACTGCATTCCTACTTTCACTACAACATAAATTTCTGGTGAAGATCTATCTATAAATAAAAGTGACAAAATCAAATACCCCTTTTTGTTTATTTATGATAACTATGTATACCTATCGTTAAAAACCTAAAACTACTTAATTTAGAGAATCACAAAACAATAGTTAATTTGGAAAATTTTTTTGAGATTTTTGGGGTTCCTTGATCAAAGCAAACAAAATTCCACTATGTAGTTGGCGTTTCAGTTTATTCTGGAAACCACCTTCAGAACTAAAAGGAGTTAAAAGTATTTTAATATACCAAAAACATATTAATGTAAAAATGACATACAAAATTATAGACATTTCTGTTAAAGTCCACTTTAAAAACCCAACTAAACTATAACTTCAGCCACACATTGGCATTTTACCCCTGTTGAAGGAAAAATCCCAAAAATCTCCAAAAAAAAATATTTAAACAGTCACGAAATATCAGAAACACGTTAATTATAATTACTATAAGCGAAAGGGTAGTGCATTCATTATTTCATTTCATTTTGCTACGCCATCTCTATCATCCCGGTTTTCAGCTCCTTCACCTGCACCTATTTCTACATTGGGCTGTTCCACTACATAATCTCGAGCATCATCTTCGAGGGCAAAATTATTGTCTATTGACACATTATGTAAAACAGCACATGCCCTAATAAAATGCAAAATAAGTGGGATTTTTTGTAATGTTAAATGGTAAAGCTGACGAAACTTCTGTTTGAGCAAACCAAAACAATGTTCAACAATGTATCTATTTTTGGATAATAAATAATTGTAATTTCTTTGGCGCCTTGTTAGATCACCTCTGTCTTTAAAAGGTATCAGAAGATGTTTTAGACAAGCGTCCCTACCCACTATCACCAATAATAAAAAGGTCCCCACATTTGTCTTGCAACGTTTCACCCAATGTTGATGCTCTGAGAACTCTACTGTCATGCACCGATCCTGGAAACCCTACAGAAATGTCCCTGATCCTCTTTTTGTGTTCGCACACAACTTGAGCCTGAAGAGAGTACAACTGCTTCCGGTTAAGGTAAGAATCTGGATCTTCTTGAGGTTTATCGATTCTAATATGAGTACCGTCAATGACACCAATCACCCCAGAAAATTATTTTTCTCCAAAAAATCTTTCGATCTCTACTTTTTCCTCAGTAGTTGGCCAGGTAATAATCTCTGGAGATAAATTACTAAGAAAATAGGAGACCCTTTTTATAATTTTATGTAGTGAACTCTTTGCTATATTAAATCAGTCTGCTACATCTCTATAACTAGATGCTTCATTACTGGCAAACCATAAAAAGGTTGTAAGTTTTCAAATTGGAAAAGAGACCCATGTGATTTATACTGATTTTAGTAAAGCTTTCGATAAAGTAAATCACTCTATTCTGCTTTTCAAACTTGCTCGATATGGTTTCTCAGGTTCACTTTTGTCTTGGATGAAATCATATCAGTCTGAGAGAATTCAGCAGGTTAGGATTGGACATCTATCAACCCCATTTCTTACAACTTCTGGAGTTCCACAGGAATCCCATCTAGGGCCCCTTCTACTTACTTTGTTCATTAATGACCTGTGTTCACAGCTGTCCTCTCATTCCCTGCTTTTTGCTGATGACATGAAGGTGTTGACCCAGGTTGATTCTATGCAGGATATGGCTGACCTTCAGAATGACCTCAATTTAGTCTATGACTGGTGTCTAACTAATGAGATGTAATTGAATATTAGTAAATGTAACTTCATGCGATTTAGTAGATGTAGAAGTGAAATTGGTCCTGTCTGATACTTTTTAAATAATGTACGTGTCAAAGAAGTGAATGTTGTTAAAGACCTAGGTGTATATCTAGACACTAAGTAAAATTTCTGTGACCATTTTGAGATAATTATAGCCAGGGCGAACAAAATGTTAGGTTTTATAAAAAGGATAAGTAAAGACTTTACATCTTTAGATGCCCTTAAGGTATTGTTTACTTCATTTGGGAGATATATTTTGGAATTTTCTAACATAGTCACCATATTACTCTGTTCATATAGCCAGACTAGAGAACGTACAGCGAAAATTTATTAAATACGCGCGTTTTAAACTCTCTATCAATGGAATTTATCTGAATGACGATCACACGGTGGTTTACTTGGGACTTGCTCCCCTGGAGCGCAGAAGAGAATACTATGACATTTGTTTTGCGTATAAGACGTTTAATAATCACATAAATAGTCCTGAATGTTTACAGCACTTTCAAATTCATGTTCCTCTTCGTCAAACTCGTAGTGTAACTCTTCTGCACCTGCCCCTTTGTTGTACTTGGTTTTTATTGTATAATCCTGTCAATAGAATATCAGTGTGAATAAGTACTGTGATAAATTGGACTTCTTTAATGATGTATCATATTGTAATTTCAAGAATCTGGCCAAAAGGACAATTTTACAGTAATATGTTGCTTGTAGTATGTATTTTGTATTGTCAACTTGGAAAGTGGTACGTTAATAAATAAATAAAAATCTGTAAGATTAATCCCCGTTTTGAAGAGTAGAAATCTGACAAATTTGTGCTGGACACACTGTACACTTTCCAGTCTATTTATATGAACTTGATAGTGTTGTGACCAGACTATACTTGAACACTCTAAAACGGATCTCACAAAGAAATAAATAAAGTTCTTACAGCGTACGCACTTCTAAAGTCCCTGCATGATCTCTTAATAAAACCAAGCATTCAATTCGCTTTAGCATCAAAATGCTCAGTAAAGGTTAACTGAGTGTCCAAGTAAACGCCCAAATCCTTAACCACCAACACCTCCTTCAGAGGAATGCTATTTATACAATATTGATATGGAAATGGGCACCTTGATCTGCTGAACCTCATAAAGCAGCATTTGTCGACATTGAGCGACATGTCATTAAGCTGACACCAGGAAAAAACAGTGTTTATATCCCTCTGCAGAGAAACCATGTCACAAGAGGATGTCACACATGTGTACAGTTTCAAATCATCAGCAAACAGTAAATGATTCGAAGATAACAAACTACCCAAGTCGTTGAAAAACAAGCTAAATAAAAGAGGTCCAAGATGGGAGCCCTGAGGAACTACGGACGTCGTCTGGAAGGGCTTAGACAGGTAGCCATCTATTTTAACCTGTTGTTCTCTTTCGGACAAGTAGGACTCAAACCAGGAGAGCAGAGTGCCAGCCATCCCGTACCTTGATATCCTTGAAAGCAGGATGGCATGGTTTACCTTGTCAAAAGCTTTGCTGAAATCGGTGTATATTGCATGAGTCTCAGAATTCTATGCCAAGGATGTGTTAATGAAGTTGACATAGAGGAAAAGGTTTGTATCAACAGATCGACCCGACATAAATCCATGCTGTTGACTAATTATTATTTGTTGAAAGTGATTAGTTAATACAGTTTCAATGCAGTGTTCGAATAGTTTAGGTATTGCTGATAGAATACTGATTGGTCGGTAATTCTTAATGTCATTCTTGTTGCCGGACTTATGGATAGGGCAAACATATGAAAGTTTCCAAATGCTTGGAAAGTTACCAGAAGTAAGAGATTGGGAGAAAATATAATATAGAGGGAAATAAAGAGAATGTGCATATGATTTTAACACTCTGTTGGGAATACCGTCAGGACCTTCACCTTTAATGACATCAAGCTTGAGCAAAGTTCTCTGAATATCAGTAGCACTTACGATAATATTAGTGATAGTGTCAAATGCATCAGGAAAAGCTTGCTGGGGATTAAAAGAGTGTTTGGGGTTGAAGACCGATGAAAAATATTGGGCAAAGAGATTTGCCATGTCAGAACCACTATCAGCTTTGTGTGTATCAAGGTGCATTTCCTTTGGAATTGCACCCTGATTGGATTTAGAGTGAATAAAGCTCCAGAAAAAATTAGGATTTTCTGTAATGGCGTTTTCGGCGCTGCTGATATACCGCTGATAACATTCTTCTGTTAGGTTTCTACATTGCATTCGTAGCTGATGAAAAGTATTGTAATGTTCTTGATTGTTCAACTGTTTGTATCTCTTGTGTGCGATTTTCTTCTGAAATATAAGATTTTTCAGTTCTTGTGAGAACCAGATTGGAAATTTATTGCCAAGGTGAGACCGTTTCAGAGGTACAAACATATCACAACAATTATAACAGAATAAAAGTTGTTTACAGTTACTTCTATATTCTCATTTAAAATTGACAGCCGGTCATACGAAAGCTACATCCTAAAATAATCACCTAATTAGGTGATAAAACAGTTGGCAGAACACTGATTTTTAAAAATGAAATAATTTGTTCTAATACTTTTAAAACTTATCAAGATGAGTTAGGCTAAGACCTTCTTTTATAGTTCTAATTCTAAAATGTCTAGTTCTATTTTATGTTTTCTCAGTTTTATTGCATGTTCTTCTTTTGATTGTTCCATGTGTAAATTATGTTCTTCTTCTTTTATTGTCATCTCCTTTGAAAGGCATTGCCCTAAAAATAATTAGGTTTTCAAAAAAAAAAGTATAAACAAAACTATCTGTAAAGTATAAATACAGTAAGCTGACTCTTGACTATATTAGATGTTTAAAGAAAAGATGTACTAAAAATCCCTACAAAAGCCCTAAATGGATGCCCCTGGCGAAAAGAGAAAAGGATCATCTGACATTGTAATTGGCTCTGTTCGCAGAAGAATGACAAACTACTCAGAGCGAATCAAATTACTGGAAACCAGACCGGAAACTGCCATGTGACCAAATAGCTGAAACTTGATTGGCGCTGATCGGTTTATGATTTCTCTACGGACAGAGCTTATATGTGCTTTCACTACTTTACCATCAACTCTTTACGGGATGTCCTAATTTATTGACCAAAATAAAAATCAATTGACCAGGGGTATAGATTAAGCCAATCAATACCAAACTTAGTAAATTTGTTTTTCGTCCCAAGCTTTATCACCCACCCTAATTTGAAGTTGATGGCCCCTAAAATAGGGGTACTATGCTCTTGGCATTTTTCATTAAAATTTATTGACTGCGGGTCAAAAATGAGCCAATCTTTACCAAACTTGAAAACGTGATTGTATGCACCAACCTTTAACTCCAAACACGATTTGATGACGTTAGCCGCTAAAATAAGGGCACTTTGCTCTTGAAAATTTTATGAAAAATTTTTTTAATGAAAAATGCCAATAGCCCCTATTTTAAGGGCCATCGAGTTGAAATTATGGTGGATGGTAAAGCTTGTTACGTGTAATAATTTTGCAGTGTTTGGTAAGAATCGGTTTAATCTAGACCCCCGGTCAAGAAGCTTAATTGAAAATTTTCAAGAGTAAAGTGCCCTTATTTTAGGGGCTAACGTCATCAAATCGTGTTTGGAGTTAAAGGTTGGTGCATACAATCATGTTTTCAAGTTTGGTGAAGATTGTCTCATTTTTGACCGCCAGTCAATAAATTTTAATGAAAAATGCCAAGAGCAAAGTACCCCTATTTTAGGGGCCATCGACTTCAAATTAGGGTGGGTGATAAAGCTTGGGACGAAAATTTTTTTTACTAAGTTTGGTATTGATTCGCTTAATCTATACCCCTGGTCAATTGATTTTTATTTTGGTCAATAAATTAGGACATCCCGCTCTTTACCCATAATGTTTAGTAACGTATGCTGATAGTGGCTTTAAAGTATTGTTTATGTTAATACTCTGTATACATGTATATAGATAGAAATCATAAACATTTAATATAATAACACTTATCGTAAAATGTTTTGTTTAGTTGATTACCTGTTCTGGTGGGGATCTGTTCTTATTTGTTTTTGATACTTTGTAACCTTTTTGTTTCATTGCAAGTGGTTGTCAGCTCTACTGGCAAAATCACAGGCTGCTTTTTGTTTTCTATTTTCAACATACTGTTTTTTTGTTGGCAATGGGATAGTTTGCATCTGTCAATAATAATAAATTTATCCTTGACTGCTCTTAAACCTAAACATATAATTTTTTTTTCATTCAAATTCAAATTAAAGTTCAAATATGTATTCATCCTTCAGCTATATACATAATATATGTAGATAAGACACGTCACTTAAAAATATATAAAGTTAACAATCACAATCCAAGATGGAAACAAATACACGATCAAGGACAAATAAATTAAACATTTGCATTAACAACACTGTCACAGTATACAATAAATTCTTCAATGGAATAAAAACAATTGCTCACTAAAATGTCCTTCAATTTTTTCCGAAATAATACAATAGACGTTTCTTGTCTCAATGAATGATTAAATCCATTATAGAGACTACAACCTGAGTAAACTGGTGATTTCTCATAGAAACTGTGATTTGGACGATCCAATCGAAAAAAATGTCTACCTCTAGTGTTATGGCTATGAAGATTTCCATTAGTCAAGAAGCTATGTTTATTTTTATGAATATAGACCAAGATCTTAAATATATAAATGCAAGGCAAAGTTAAGACTTTATATTTCTTAAAAGTGTCTCTACAAGACTCCCTATAACCCAGATCAAAAATGAGACGAATAATGCGTTTCTGAACAATAAACAATCTATTGAACTCATTAGATCGTCCCCACGCTGTAATATTATAAGATAGGTTTGAGTAGACCATTGCATAATACCTAAGTCTTTAAGAGGTTTTCCTTCTCAAGGGTATTTTTTAAGACAGATATAGCAAAATATATGCTGTTTAATTTTTTTGAAATAAAATCAATGTGAAAAAAAAACTTAAGTGGTTGTCAATATACACACCCAAGAACTTAGCCTGCTCAGTTGTATTAAACACTTTACTATCAAGAGAAAATGACAGTTTACTCGGAACATGATATTGACTATGACTTTCAACAAAAATAGTTTTTTCAAAATTTATAATTAGGCGGTTTTTGTAGCACCATTGGCTAAACAGATCCAGAACTCTCTGTACCTTTAGTTTTACATCATCAACATCTTTACCACTTACGACAATGAAGGTATCATCAGCATACATAAAGGGCATACCATGACTGTTAATGGGCTCCGGCATGTCATTCACATATAAAAGAAAAATTAAGGGTCCCAAAACGCTACCCTGAGGGGTCCCAATATTTACATCAAACACATCAGACACACTATCATCCAGCTTAACAAACATCCTTCTATTCCGCAGACAATTTTTTGAGAAAGACAAAGTCCATTTCAGTGATGGACAAAGCCCTCTGCAATAGAACTTCAAATACCAGCCCTTATCCAAAGTGCCTTCACTTTGAAAACATCAAGCACTTTGCAAAAGAGCTTCAAGCTTTCACTATTACTCAAACCCCCGAATTGTGCTGGTAAACTTCTAAAGGGCTTGCAAGTCCGAAAACAAAACATGAAGCCCTTATTTAAGCATCTGAACTACCAAGTCTCGATGACATAGCGCAGTGCTTACAAGCACTGAAAGGGCTTAAAGCCCTGCCTAGCTGTGATACATTTAACTAAAACTTTTATTTTAGGTTTGGGGACAGTTGAGAGAATATTTTACCTTGTTTTTCCGGTAGGTCGGTACTATAAGTTCTGGGGCCTTTGGGACTTTTAATGCTACTGGATTCCACAAAGCCCAATTATTATTCTGAGAGATAACAGAATCTAAAAACCAAAATGTAAATAGAAATAGATATCTGTCTTATAAAAAATTAAATAGGCTTATACCATTACAACTAAATAAGTATGTTTAACTATGTAACAATATTTGGGTCTGAACTGACTTACCTATGGGGTCTTTTTCAAAATTATCGGAATCCCAACAATTATTTTCCCCAGTTACAGCGACTCCTATAATAGACTTTATTCTTTCATCACTCTCTGTAATATCATTTTTTTTGGGCCTCTACCTGTTTTAAACTTCTCAATTTTCTCCTCGCAATATTTTCTCTTTGTTTCTTTTTTAAGGTATTCATATTTGATTTGATTTGAAGGTTACCCCATTGGTCCCTTAATTGTTTTGTTGTTCTTTGTGAAAAACCCAACTCTGTAAGGTGTTTCGCAATTTTCTCCCAATAACACTATCTGTTTTTTTACACTCTATAATGTTTTTATATTCTTCTACACTGGATATAAGAATACTAATTTCATCATCAGAAAAATTAACCGGTGTTCTCTCCATGACTGTTGTTTTTTTTATTTATTAAATTATAAAATATTGATGACATGACAGAATTTTTAATTCTTCTTTACTTCTTTTTACTTTCTCAGGTTAATGAGGATTTTATAAAACCATTATTTTTTCTAGCGAAGTTAACCTAATCGTTAAAATTAAAGTTAACTTTTGCCTTTTTTATAATACCCACCCTCAGTGAACGTGAACGTATAAATTTAAAAAAATGAGAAGTTGACAATCAGCTGTTAATTGAATTGCTACAGAAGTTTTCGGAATTTCAAAAGGGAGGCACTACCGTCGAATGCCGAATGGAAATCTATCGATAGCACTGCGTGTCGATTAATCGATAGTGAAAATTCGTTACTATCGATAGTTTTATTTTTTAATGAAATTAAGACTTGCTAATGGCCATACTAATAAAAAAGGAGATTGGCTTCTACTGGCATCATACCTTCCAAATACGGCCGAACCAAAATAATGGAATCTGATCTTAAGCTGATTTTGTATTTACAGCAGATATTCGCCCACTTGGAAATTTGACCAAAGACGAAGACTCATTTCAATCTGTTTTTACTGGTAGTAGTTCCGAAGATGGTGACGGCACATGCGAATTTGAAGATTGATCCGCTAATTCTGTCTGATGTGATGTATCACTTTCTGCTAGTACATTTCCAAGTAAATTCTAGACACAAACTTGTACTTTTAGCATTTTCCGGACTTCGAAAGGCATGTTGCCTACTATTTCGTTTTTAATTTTAAATGGTATAGACTATTGATAGTTTAAATACAACTATCGTTAGTTTCGATGGTATAAAACTATCGATATATCGATAGTCGCTATCGATAACTCTCCATCTAGCTAGGTACAAGTTATGTTATTCCGCCATTTTTGTAAACAAACGGCTCTAATGGAGGAGGTCGTCTTGATTTTAAAGTTATTTGCTTGTGTTTTATCACTTTTAAAGTGAAAACGAGGGTTCTGTGTATTTGTCGGAAAAAATCAGGCGCTACTGTAAACACAATGATGTATTTGATGCAAATTTTCCTGTATAAACAACTCTTTCAAGTATTTTTAAGGTTACTTCAGTACTAACGTACCATTGTAAAGACGGTATGAAGGTAAACTTTATAATTAATTTATAAGGAATAAAAGTAGGTACACGCTTACCTATTAGCATTTTTTTGTTTGAAGCTAAGGTAAATTTCGGATAGGTAGGTAGTCTTTTCCTCTAAAAATTTCTAGTCAGCTTAGTTGAAAATTATTATTGTAATCTTTGTTTGACAGCTGTTCTATGGATTTTTTGTGTTGTAATATTTTAACTTTTTGAAATTGAGTGTTTTGAAAGAGTTAAGTAGTAGGATTTCTTTATTTAAAGATAATAAAAACATAATTTTTTTTAAACCTGTTACATGCTAGGGGCTAGAAAGACCTGGCAACGTCTATCGTTAAAACAAAAGAGTTTTTTCTGTAACTGACATTGCTCGTTGTTTTTTATATGGCCATGTATTTATGACAGTGGCGCGCTGTCACAAAAAATGTTTTTTTGAGGGCTGATATCAACCTTTTTTTATAATGAAGCGCCATTTATGAATATTTTTATTCAATCTGAATTCATATCAGGAGTCACCCATTCCAATATATGCAGTGAATTTCATAACACCCTGTATATATATATATATATATATATATATATATATATATATATATATATATATATATATATATATATATATATATATATATATATATATATATATGTAATTTGTATCACGATCAGTGTATCGTGATTTGTATGTTTCTTGAACCATTTCAATATATATTTTTTGGAAACTATTTCTTGGGAATAGAGGTTCATCATTTAAACGACAAAATAACAGCTTTACTGACTGTGGAAGTGTGTTCTCCTTTTGCACTAAAGTACGGGGAGTCCAAGTAAATGGACATCCCCGGGCCGGGTAGACCATGACAGCTGTTTCGTCCTTGTTAGGACTCATTCAGACGGCCATAACCCCAGTCGCACCGTGGCAAACGACATTAATGCATCTTAAATCCGTTTTGCAAAACACAAGCAGGAAAAAACATACCATAACGCCACCTAGCGGGTGCTAGCTCCAATGCAAGAAGCAGAACACACACTGAAAATGTAAAATCTAAAATCTAAGGGCGAACACGGCATCTCTAGTTTATGAGAAACGCATTTTCGCAAATTCGCCCAACTTGTCGGCACGAATACGTGCAGAGCAAGGAGGGAGTCACAAACGTTCTCACTAGAAAGACGCGTAAACCCTTAACGAAAGGTGGTTTCATTGCAATTACTCCCTTGCAATTTATAATTATAAAATTATTAATCAATTCTCCAATAATTTTTACTAGGGAAATCCTTATCGGATAGGCTGTATTTGTGGAAATTAACATTTTCATTTATTTTCATTGAAAACATAATACCATTAGCGTAGCAATACAAGGAAAGCAGTAAAGTGTTCAAGACAGTTTGTTCTATAAATGAATAAATTACGGAGCGAATTTGATCCAACACTACGGATCTTCGTCCCCATCACCTCGTTACTGAGCGCCTATAAATATATCGACCCAGATGTAAAATGTATGTACAACATAAGAAGAAAAATACGTTATGATAATATTATATTTTACCTTGTACAATGTTTTTAAAACCAGTAAAATTATAAAGATTATAAAATAAGTTAAAATAATGAAATTAAATATAATAATGTTTTTCTACTCCATATTCAAATTAAATGTCTTCGATATATTTCATAATAATTTTCATTATGATGCAAATTTTCATTACGAAACCTCGTTATTAGCCAATGTGAAACGCATTCTTTTTTAATACAAATGATCTGAATTTACTAAAATTTGTATTTTCATTGAAACTTTTAAGAATATTTAAATCAGAAATTATGTCAGATTAGGGTATAAGTGGTAGTGAAATATTGAATGATTACCTGTTGCTAAATTAAATGAATGTTGTTCAATTTAATATTTATTAATAAATGGCCGTAGAAAAAACTCTCATGAAATGGCCCCTAATTCACTCGCATTCGTAACGACACGAGCCTTTGCGAGTATTAATGGACATCACCACATAATCGTTTCATAATATGGGTACTATTTTACTTCCCTCACCAGAGAAAGTATTGTATTCGTGAAAAAATCACCTCTCGAAGTTTTTTTCAGATCTTCACGTTTTGTTTTTGAATGTTGATATCTTTATTGTATTGCTTAGTTTATAATCACATTCATTTGACTTTAATTAAATATTCGCATTGTTTAAAAATTGTACTTGAATAAAAACTATTTTGATTAAATAATTGCTTCATTGAATAAGGACATTGACATATCCATTGTCCAGAGGTGTAATTATTGTTTAATATGTAGAAACTAGTAGGTACTCTGGTTAAAGATGTGAGAGATGTTAGTTGGGACTTTAAAAAAATAATCAAACTCGTTAGTTTTAATTTTAAATTTTTTAATGAAATCTTGCTCTTCGGCTTAGGGTTTAATTTGAAACATATTTCATATTTGTTCTTATTTTTTATGCTCCCTGTATAAAAAATTAAATTTTCCGTAACGTGAATCTTATTTATTTTACAAGCAAAAACTTTTATAGGATTGACAGTTTTACGATCCTGTAAAATTTGATCCATTTGTGTTTTTCTAAATCCCACACACATAATGTATAGGAACTACTGTAATTTAAGAACAGATTACACTTCTCAACCTCAGCTTGTGGGGCGCCCCCTTAAGGGGCGCGACACAACTAAAAGTGGCGCGAAAAAGTGGACAAAAGTGGAAAAAGTTATAAGAAACATAATACATTGGAAATTGACACTCTGAGTTCTATTTCTAGTTCCTGTTGAGACCTATATTTTGCTTTATTGCAGCCACTGCAGAAAATCCGAATTCGGAAAGATAAGATGTAGGGAATTATAAGAGTATACGAAAAGCACTTTCCCTCGAGAGCAGCACTATCCATAATACCAATTTTTGGCAAACCCACAGATGCCGAACAATAACATAACCTATGCAAACATATATGATACTACGTTGCTGAGCTGTCACCCCTGGGTCGATTTTGTCTACAGCATGACTTCATGCGATGCGCCGACGAGATAACAATATTTGCTGTTATTAATATATTATTAAGGCGTAAGTCAGCCGTTGTTGAAAATTCCAAGACTCCGCTAAGAAATTTGGAAAAAGTACTTCCTGGAAACGATAGACCGCTTTGTTTGTAAAACCACTCCTGGAAGAATTCTTAAAGCAAATAATTTTCATCCATACAAACCTACCTTTGTCCACACGTTGAAACCTGAAGATTTTAATATTTATTTGGTTTAATTTTTCAGCTTAGTATCAAGGTATGCACGAAGATGACCCTTTTTCTTTCTTTTGCAAAAAAAAATCATATTATCAAATGGAGTAGTTAGCTCCCAAAATTGTCGTTGGTGGAGTACAACGAATACGGGATTTGTTATCCAGTGTCGAGATCAGCA
Source organism: Philopedon plagiatum (assembly GCA_963971165.1). NCBI lineage: Eukaryota > Metazoa > Arthropoda > Insecta > Coleoptera > Curculionidae > Philopedon > Philopedon plagiatum. The sequence continues at coordinate 33,634,184 of OZ020198.1, read as the reverse complement.
TTATTTTAAGAAAAATGTGTGGTGCGGTATTTTAAATAACCAGCTGATAGGCCAATTTTTCTTCCGAGGCAATAATATAACGTCGGATGTTTACCTTCAATTTTTGAGAAATCAGCTGTTTGGCTTTGTTAATGGCCTCCCACTTAATTAGAAATAATGTATGGTATCAGCTTATCAGCATGATGGTGCATCATGCCATAGTTCCCGAACTGTTAACGAGTTTCTCCAGGAAATATTTCATGGGCCTTGAATAGGAAGATTTTCAGAAAATCATTGGCCGGCGAGGGCGCCGAATCTGAACCCACTCGATTACTTTCTTGGGGGATATTTAAAGGAAAAACTGTATTTTCACCGACTTTTGAAAATATCGACAGCTTGGAAAGAGTAATACCTAACCCAAAGTGCTCTAGAAGTTCCTCAAGTTGTTTTGAGAAAAGCTGTTTCAAAATTCTCCAAGTTGACAATAAAATGCATCGAAAAGGAAGGTGGCTATAGTAATACATTTGTTTTTTATTAAAACTCTTAATTTTTTTCGTAGGTGACTGTGATGTCCTATTTAGGGAGAAAAAATGATTCCAAATAATTCTTTAAAATAACTTTCCTTAGAATCTTGCTAAATAAGGGAACTTTATTTTTGGGTATAGTTTACGTTTTTGTCGCTAACCTGTATACTATGGGTTTTTTTAGATTTTTTCCATAGGGATTCTTAGTTTATTAATATGCAGAATCTACACCAAAATGATTTTTTTTAACTTTCGGTAAAACATTTTCCTTATGGCAAGAAGTTCGTGGGACACGCTGTATTGTGATCTCATTAAATTATGTTTTTAAACATAATATCAGGTTAGGTTTTTTTATGGCCTTGCGGACCACTTTCCGGGTTCTCACGGACCATCTGTAATCCGCAGATCACTGACTGGAAACCACTGTTGCAGTGTAATCTATTCTTAAATGTTAATACAGATAGCGTTAAAGCATATTTTCTACCGTTTCTGTTTTAGAAGAAGTATTGATTATACGAGATTACTGTTCAGGGGTGAAAGGGTAATTGTCAAATCGGGCCGGAGATTTTCATTAGTTCTTGGATGACCTGTAATTTAATGCAAGCGCAAAACACACCGTTAACACAGCAGTTTCCTTTTATATGTTTATTATGGACACTAAACTCTTCTTTTTATATTTAGAATAATATTATATTGTTACCCGAAATGTTAACAGATATAAACTAACATTACGTCCTTTTGACAAACTGCTGATTTAAAATAGACTGTATGTTTCTACAGTTTTGCCATTTGTTATTTAATAAAATTTACCTAGTAGTCAGTACAGTATAAACTGAATATACGTTATATCGTATTAATGTATTCACCCTCGCCTACTTTGGTTTCATAGTGCTATTAAAGCCCAATATTTTAACCTATTCTAAATAAGGGTAAGCAATATTATACATAATTTATGACTGTTACATATACGAACTTTAAAATATGAAATAAACTAAGAAATATTAGATTAAGCAGGAAAATCTGTTGTAAATAATTAACAAACCAACATACTTTCCCCGCGTTTCTACCCATAATTCAAATCCGCTAGATCTTTTTCTTACCACCCATCCTGAGCCTTACTTAACATCTGTATGCGCTCCCCTTGGTCGTTCAGATCATGGCCTCATTACCGTCTCTTGTCCCATACATCCCGAGTTTGCTGAAATCATGCCAGAACGCACGATCTGGCACTACAATTCTGCCGACTGGGATGGTCTTCGAAACTTCTTCTCTACTTTCCCTTGGAACCCTGTCTGTTCCACTTCCGATCCCTCCGAAATTTCCTCTCATATCACAGACATTATTCAAGCAGGTATTGAAGGTTTCATTCCACATACCTGCAAGAAGCCTAAACTCCACCATCAAAAGCCATGGTTCGCCAAGACCTGTGACAAAGCCAGCCTCAAAAAAACCCAAGCTCACAAAAGGTATCTTCAAAATCCTTCACCCGAAAATCGTCAATTTTTCACCGAGGCCAGAAATCAATACAACCAAACTATCATACCAGCAATTGTTCTAAAAAAATGCGCTCTAGAACTTGCACCCATCTTAACTCGTCTTTTCCAGATCTCTTATGACAAGGGTATCTTCCCAGATAGCTGGAAGACTGCTCGTGTGCAGCCTGTCCCGAAGAAAGGTTCCAAGTCCCTTCCATCCAATTATAGACCTATCTCTCTTCTCTCCGTTGTCAGCAAAGTTATGGAGAAAGTAATCAACTTTCAAATTCTAAAATATCTCGGAAAACACAAAATCATTCATGACAGACAGTACGGATTTCGTCACCAAAGATCCACAGCTGATCTCCTTAGCTTTGTCACACATAACTGGAACAAGTCTCTTGAATTTCATGGCGAAGCTCAGATTTTTGCTCTCGATATTTCCAAGGCCTTTGACCAAGTATGGCATGCCGCACTCCTCAACAAACTACCTTCTTACGGTCTTCCTACCAAACTATGTACCTGGATCATCAGCTTCCTCTCTAATCGGCGCATATCTGTTGTGGTTGACGGTCACTCATCCAGCTTCCATCCCATCAATGCTGGTGTTCCTCAAGGTTCAGTCCTGGCACCAACCCTATTTCTTCTTCACATTAATGACCTACTCTCTTCAACTACCAATCCCATTCACAGTTATGCTGACGATAGTACTCTTCACTCCAATATTCATTTTTCCAAACAAGTTTCGAATCAGGAGTTGAATCATAGACGCAGATCTATGTACCTATCCCTTTCCCAAGATCTTAAATTAATCTTAGACTGGGGTGCCAAGAACCTTGTTCAGTTCAACGCCGCCAAAACTCAGTCTTGCTCCCTCTCACGCAAAAAATCTGGCAGCGCTTACCCCATCCACATGAATGGCCAAGCCCTACAAAACAACGAAACATTCGATCTCGTTGGCGTCGCTTTCGAACATGATCTCAGCTGGCATAAACACGTTACTTCATTAGCCAGATCGGCAGTTAAAAAGCTCGGTTTTTTCTTTCGAGCCAGAAAATACTTCTCCCCTTCCAACTTATACTCTCTATGTTTCCCAAACAAGACCTAACCTAGAGGATTGCTCCCACATCTGGGGAGCGGCATCACCTTCGACACTTAAGATCCTTGATTCTATACAAAAGAGAGCCATTCGACTTATCAATGACCCAGCCCTCTCGAGAAAACTCCCTTCTCTCGATCATCGCCGGGCTGTAGTGGATTTATCCCTTCTCTACCGCTACTTCCACGCACTTTGCTCTGCAGAACTAGCCGGTATTATTCCCCCCTTGAATGCCCCTAACAGAACAAGAGGCGCGTTACGTATGCATCCCTTTACTCTCCAGCTACAAAAGCCAAGAACAGACCACTTCTCTCGCTCATTCACACCTAGGGTCTCCGGATTATGGAACAAATTGCCTGCAGATGTTTTCCCGTCCCAACCTCCAATCCTTCAAATCCCATGTCAAGAGGCTACATTTTCCTTCTCTTCAGACACCCACGGTACGTTAGTACTTAGGCTTGAAGTCTACATGGGATGTCTTAGGTAAAAAAAACTACGTGCGGTCAGAGGCCATAGTTTACAAAAGTGTCATTAAATTCGAATAAGCTACATACGTGTTGTCCATGCGTTCTTTTTCGTGCTCTGTAAAAGCAGTATTATTAACATGATGAGTTCTCCAGAATGGTCGCATTTTAAGGGTTTTTTTGCTGAAGTGAGTGGAAACGTAAAAAACTGCGAAAAACTAAAATACTCTTGAAATCGACAATTTTTCCGTGTGTACTTCGGAACGGCACCATCGATTTTAATAACTTTTAACTAATGTGTCATTTTCGGGGTTATGCGGTCAAAAAATCAAATTTTGTTCAACAGATGCCAAACAAATTTACTGGAAGGGGTGATAAAAAGGAGCGACTGGGAATTTCTTTAAAAATGTTAACTAACATGCCAGTTTCGGGGCAGCGAGGTCAGAATATCAAATCTTTTCTAACAAATGTTAAAAGAAAGGTTACGGGGGGGGGGGGGGATAGAGAGAATAAAACAAGCAGAGAACTTCTCAAAAAATGTTAACTAATATATTATTTTCGGGGTTACTGAGGTCAGAAAATCTAATTTTGTGTAACCGATTTTAAAAAAAAAATAACGGGGTGAGGGATAAAAAGCTGCGATTGGCAATTTCTCCACAAATGTTAACTAACATGTCATTTTCCGGGTTATTGAGTTCAATAAATTAAATTTTGTATAACAGATGTTAAAAAAATTGACGGGGGGGGGGGGGATAAAGAGAAACTACTGCCAATTTCTCCAAAGATTTAAACTAATGGGTCATTCTCGGGGTTATTGAAGTCAGAAAAGGTAAGTTCATGTAAGGGAAGTACAAAAAATTTCGGCGGGAAAGGGGGGCAAAAGTAGCTGGTGGAAAATTCTTGAAAAATGTTAACTATGTCATTTTCGGGGTTACTGAGGTCTGAAAATCCAATATTACATGGACATTACAAATTTATAGAGGGGGCGATAAGATGAAGGGGGGTGAACAAAAAAGAAAGAATTTTTTTTTCAAAAATGTTAACAGACTTCACAAAAAAAAGCACTAAACAGTATGAAATAATATTTTTATGTAAATATAACAGAACTGTTGTTAATGGAAACTTAATTTTATTCTAAGTTAGGTAACTTGTATACCGAAGTTCTAAACTTTGAAGTCGGCGCAATTTCACAGTATAAGAATCCGTAATGATAACTTATAAACAGTTAATAATAAGTTCCGCTTACTTTAAAGTTCAGAACTTTTGTGTACAAATTACTAAAAGTCGAATGCAATTAGGCGGACCGTTAGGCTCGGTAATAAATAAATAACAAAAAGACACTTTATTAACAATAAGTTATTAATGTATTATGCTTAAGGATTCATGTTATACTTTAAAATTGCGTCGACTTCAAAACTTCGGTATACAAGTTACCTAATTTTGAACAAAATTAAGTTTACCATTAACCACAGTTATCAATACGTAAAAATGTTATTTCATACCTTTTAGTGGTTTTTTTTTTGTGAAGTCGGTTCATTTTTTGAATTTTTTTTCTCCCATATTGTATGAAAAATCTTAACTGTATCTGAAAGCTTTAGGTGCAGTGGCCGTCAGAAAAATTCGTACGACATCTTTCATACATAACATTATTTTGGTAAAACGGACTTTTATTATTTTGGGTTACCTCTATATAACACTAGCGAAGAAATAAATTTTCTAATATTTAAAGCAATGGCTGCACTCGTTGCTGGCGCAATAAAAACGCCCTTCCGTAACTTTAAATCAAAATCCTTTCTTTAAGTAATAATTTAAGTATTATATTTATTAAATTATATTAAAACATAATAGGAACAGGTAACTAAAACACTAATTTTGTGGTAGAGTTACCGGGAATTAAGTACTAAAATATAATAATAATAATAATAATAATAATAATAAATGTCTTTTTATTAATTAATTACAATATTACAGTAAAAAATAAATGCAAAGTGTGGCGAGATCCAGCACAGCTGTTCATCTAACCACCACGATCAACTTATACACAAGTAGTATATTCTAAAGTACTAAATAGTATTAAGTAGGGGAAAGAAGGGGAATACCGACCACGCGGGTAAAACCGACCACCAAATTTCATGTTTCCTAAGCCGCCAATACTTAACATCTTTAGCGCAAACAGTTCAAGGTTAACCATGTTAGTCAGTTTACTGCTCGACCCGACGATATCACGACGCGTTTAGCAGTAAACTGACAATGTGTCTAAAAGTGAATATTTTAAGAAATGTTTTGGTTTAAAAAATAGGTAAGTATCTAAAGTGTGCGTACGTAAATCGATGTCCACTGATGTCAGTGATGTTACGTAGGCATGCTGCCATCTAATTATCTATCGAATTTTAGATAAACCTCACTTTAAATGGAATGGAACCGACTTACGATTGTGGATGTGATTTCGGGTAATATCGATCATAGTGGTCGCTTTTAACCGAAAGAAATCGATATACCCGCAATCCGCAAAGTATCATTATTATATCTATGTATTAATTAAGGTCATTCATTTAAAAGCGCACCATGATCTTAAACCCGGACCTCCAGGAATATCAGCTAAGAAAAAATCAGCTAACGGTTTTAAGAGAAAGAAACAATCACACTCCTATGATTCTTCCACTGATGACTCAGAATCCATCAAACTAACAACTAATTCTGATGAGAGTGACTTTGAAGAAAAAATAATCCAAGCTAAAACATCGTTTACAGATTTATTGGCTCCACCAAAAATTAAAAATCATGCGCAAAAAGAAAACTCCAGAACAGCACATTCCAAAATCTTCACCTCTACCCGAAAAGAACTTAAGACAAAAAAAATTGAAAGGAAAGAAAAGGTAGTTTGCAAAGAATAAGCAAGTAAAACAAAGTTTAGTTGACCAAGATGAAAGAGAAACGCAAGAGAAAAATCCGTTAAGAAAAACAAATAGGAAGTGGCAAAAGAGCCCTGCTTCTTATGCTATGAATTTGGCAGGGATGGAAAATGGTGGCTTGCATGTACTAAGTGAGGTATGGCAGCTCATGCGGAATGTACATGCTGCGATATTTGTAACGATGACATTTGCTATTTCTGCGGTAACTAATAATTTTTATACATTTTGTACATATTTTTTATGTGGTCGGTTTTACCCCACAGTGTCGGTTAATATCGACCGATGACAATCGTTAGAAAAAAATGCGTACTCTATAGAAAACGTATATTTATTAGTCACATTATTTTAGCTACATATCAATAGAAACAAATCCAAAGAAAAAACGAAATATTTTTAAGTCAGTACATTGTAAAAAAAAATAAAAACGAAAAATGTCATCGGTCGATATTAACCGACACTGTGGGGTAAAACCGACCACATAAAAAATATGTACAAAATGTATAAAAATTACTCTTGAAAGGACTTTATCCATAAACTATTTATGTTTTTTTGGAAAACTGTCTTTTGACAAGTTTGTTCGGTGGAATACAGATGGCTCGAAAAGCCATAGCGACGGCGAGCGAAGTGAGATGTTTAGCGTTCTCTCTCTTTTCTTTTTTGTTCTACATGCGCACATATATTAAACAACATGCTAGTTATGAATGAATTCTCCTGTTGCTGAGGGTCAAATGTAATTATTTATTACAAAGCTTGCTGACAATAATAGGAAGCAAGGTATAGATTAGACATCAAAATATTAACTTGCAAAATAGCTGCTGAAAAATGATACATTCAAACGAATCGGTGCTAACGCCGTCGGCTGATGGCGACTGTTAAATAATGAACCCGTATGAACTTTGAGAAATGAACGTTAATGTCTGAAAATGAGTTAATTATCAAAGTCGAATTTCGGGCGCTTTGTGCTTTGATTAAACCAAGCAAAATTCCCCCATTTTACCAGGAATTTATAGGGTGGCGAGCTCGTGCCTCGTTCACTTTATTTGATTTTTTACAGAAATTAAACGTTGCCAGCGGCCTCACACTTACTTTGCTCACCTTCTGTAGTCAAACCATCACAATCAACAATCTATTGTGATTTAGTTCAGGAATCCATTTTGTAGTGCACATTTATATACAGAGTGGTTTAGAAGACCCGCATAAAATTCATATTTCTTTAACGCGTTAATTTCAAGTAAAGCTCTAAAACTCGTGATGTATTTAAACTATTTACTCGTTTTAATTAATATTCTTAATCGTCTCCCTTTAACCCTCTAACCCCCAGGTACCCCAACTTTTTTTTCAAATGGCAACCTATGTCAAATGGGGCTCGTTAAGAAGCTCGTTAAAATTTAATGGTATCAATAAACCATGCACGGAAAAAAATCAAAAATCAAAAATGTCAACAATTATGGTGCTTTTCATTTTGTACTAGTTGTAACATTTTCTCAGACAATTGTAAAAATGTTTATTCACAGGATGCAAAAAAGTTTATTTGCCAGTTGTAATTTGTACCATTAAGTTGTGTTTGAGTCTTTGTAGTACAATTTTAAACTAATACTTGTAAATATAATTCGGATTCTATAAAAAGAAATTATATGTATAGTATTGTTAATACTAAAATTTTATTGCCGAAAATAGACAGTATTATCATAAATTCCTTCACAATTTGTTGTACTAATTGAAACATGATATTGGCAACAAATTGTAGACAAAAACTTGAATTATTTCTCTACTTTTTGTAAAGTAAATAAGCTTTAAAATTGTACAATTTATAATAAACTGAATACATTTTTAAAACACAAAACTTTAATACGTAACAACTGAAAATATTTTTAAGCACAATTTTTTTAAAAATAAAATACACGGAAAAGTGTAGAATAAAAAACAATTCATACCGACTTTAACGGTAGGTTAATATAAATAAATACAAATATACTATTTTATTAAGTGATTATTTTGTTTAAGCAAGCACAAGTTTTCGTGTAAATTTTACAACAATTTGTAGTAAATGACACAACATATTAAGTTAAAGCAATAGTAGCTAAATGTAGCAGTAATTTGGAATTTTTATGAAAGAAAACTCTTTATAATATTTAAAATTTACTACGATTTGTGAACAATTTTATAGGTCGCACAGACGAGCCAGGCGGCGATGCCGATGCTGCGATATTTTAGCGGTTTACAATACAGGTTACTGTTTATTATTTATTAGTATCACTTCGTTACGAAAGCATTATTCATTGTTGTCCTGCTTGATGATTGTATTTAAAATGCTTGAAGATAATGTCTAAATAATAATAAATACTGTGTGGTTTCTAATTACGAAGTTCAAAGATTTATTTAAGTAAATTTTCGGACGAAGGAAGTCGACACTCGGCTGTATGAAAATCCACTTTAGTGTGACTTCATTATGTTGATTTATTTTTTAATTCTTTATTTGCATCTCACTATGCATGTTATGAAGCAAATTTATTCCAGTGCCACGTTTTAAAAGACAATACATTTTTTTTACCAAACAGGTCAAATATATTTTTTAAAACTACAGTGGCAACACTGCCTTCTCTTTCGGGAAAACTCGGCTGATATCGGCAATGACTCGAGTGCATTAGTACGGCATGCAAAAATTTTGCAGGTTTCAACCCTTTCTTTTTCTATCACTTCTAGCAGGCACAGGTTTTATGACTTGCTGGATTATATTAGATAAGTAAATTTCGCGCTTTTGTTTCCTTTTCGCTGCAATTATTTTCTGAGAAGTTAGAGGTAAGTTTTACCAGTAGATAATGTACTAATATTGGTTGTTGTGGGGCCTCATTTTCTCATTTACATCTTATTTGCAGTGTTTAGCAATCGGCGAAAAACTTTGCATGGGCACGGGATAAAATGGCCGACAAAATTGTTAACCGAATGAGGATTTGTACACTTCATTGATGTATTTAAGGGTAAGAATAATATAGTTTTTAAAACTATTGATAAATATTAAACTTTTGACAATATGTTTTGTTGAGACAATATTAACTTCAATATAACTAATGTGACAGTGGTCAAGAATAATACTATTATTGACAATAGCATAGCAGTTTTTTCGGTGCATCAACGACGATATTCTACAAATATATTTTTACTTAAAAATAATTTTTTTTTTTTTAATTTAAAACCTTTGGCAATATACCTAGGTAGGTACGTGACCCTACAAAGGGATATCCTGCTTCCTGCATCCAAAGTGGCGGTTATAAAACAGATTTATTTTATTGCCTTTGTCTTAAAGACAAAAAAGTCATACCTGTTAAATGACCCTAAAGTCAACTAGTTTTCGAAATATTTGCCATTTTGGCATGCAGCATATTTTTTATAGTGGTTTGAGAGCTATTTTATCATACTGAGTATATTTCAGGAGATATTCGAAGGAACCTGAGGCAATACGGATTAATTTCATTAAATAACAATGATTTGAAACTACAAGTAACATAAACGCAGATACAGGTAAGTGTAATGTTTTCTTTTTTTTTTCAAAGGCTTTAAGTTTAAATAAATCAGTTAAATGTCTACGAATAAAAAATGCCTAGCTATAGGACAAAAAATGAGACCTGCACAGTGCACATTATTGCTGTAAATTTTTTCTCTTATAAAATTGTTATATAATTTGTAAAACAAAGCTTAAAAAATAAATTCAGATTATAAGATACTCATAACGAGGTGTCGAGCTTTCACATTTTAACTTTAATAAATGTTTTATTTCAGAAGGTACCGTCAGTGAAAAAAATTTTTTAGCTGAAAAGTAACAGTCGTTCATTTGGACAAGTCCAAGAATATTGGAATAGCACATCAGTTCATGCAAGAAAGTTTTCCAAATTAATGAATGTGTGTTTCAACTAGATATTATGCTTTATAGAAAGCTGTAATGTTGTCACATTAAACAGTTTAATAAAAAAAAAAAGATTTTATTTCTAAAGTAATTTGTTTTATTTAGGTAATTTTAATAAATTAATATAACAAAATGAAAGGGTCAAAACAGCAGCCGGTCCATGAATTTTAGAATTTCTAATCAGATTTCAGAGGTTAAAAAATGACTTATTGCTGTGAAAAAAATAAAAATAAAAGAAAATTAAATTAAATTTATTTTTCAGATTAATTTTATGGATTTAACTACTACCAAATTTGATGTGGGTCCCATGTGCCATAACAGAGATTTTAGGGTGCTAAAACTTCTGGAGAAGCTAGAAACTACACAATATTGTATTAACTAATTTACTACAAAGACGTGTAAATTTTTAAAACAATTTTGTGTTTTAATATGACGCAATCAGGTAAAAATTTAGCAACAGCAGTGGAAAATCCGGTGCAATAATTTTAAAAGTTTTTACAACAGCGCTGTACCAAAATGTAACACAATAGTTGCAAAATAGTCATATCTTTGTAGTAAAGTATTTGAGACAAATTGTGTAAAAAATGTTATCAAGAATTTAAAACTCATTTAATATAAATAACGGGAAGAAGAAAAATTACTGTAGTAAATTATACAACAACTAGTTTATATATTTAGTTTCCCACCTTCACTAAAGTGTAATAATTATTAGAAAATATCCAACAAATTATTAAAACTACTCGAACAATATATTTGATTTTTTTACTCTTATGTTTAAATTATTTGCACCTAAAAATTGGACTCCATTTACAAAGCATTATTTTAACTGCTTTACTACAACACTCTTTTAGATTTTAAACTTCCTTGTCTACTTTTCTGTTGTAACTTTTGTTAGATACTCGTACAATTAATTAAAAAGGAAACGAACAATATCATGAAGCAGTTCACAACAAATTAATTGCTCTTGTCCCTATTTTTCAAACAATTTGGAGTAAAAGTCTCTACATTTGTAGTAAAATCTACCACAATTTTTTTTCCGTGTCTGTTACGTTTTTGATAACTAGGTTGGGTAGGACTAATAGTCGGAGTAATGTTATATTAAAAAAAAAACAGTCAACTGCAGGCTGTACTTGCACAATTAGTGTTCTGTGCCATCAGCCCCCACTTAACCTGCGCAAACCTCGGCCGCTTGATCTCCGTCCATCTGTCGCGCTACCCGCCGCCAACGGCACCGTGAGAAATATTTTTTGTCAAAAAACTTTTTCTCTAAATTATAACAATTGACCGAGCTAGAATTTTTAATCCTGATTATTTTCGTTCAATCTATACCTAATTCTGAATGTTCATGATTTTTTTCAGATTTTTATGAGCGATCCTTCTGGTGATAAGGGTGGGAGAATTTTCTCGAAAAACGTTTAAAAAAATGAATTAAATACATCATATGTATCGTTGAATTCGGGCTTCAATAAGCTTTCATTTGACACCTGAACGATGACTTTGAAATTTTTTTTCCATTGCCCAATTTACCCCCCGAAATCAATCCACATAATCAAAATTTAACTGTTTATACTTCGCGTCTATAATTGGGTCACCACACTCAGTTACCCTGACAGCGGAACAGCTAAAAAGTACTTGACGATGATAAGGCAGAACCTGCGTCTTACAACGGGTATTCTGACAGGACACAGTCAACTACGCAAGCACCTTCACAGAATGGATCAAGCTGACACATCCCTATGCAGAGGATGTGAACAAGAACACGAGACTGTCGAGCATATCCTTTGTGACTGCCCGACTTTTTAAACCTTAAGGAAAACCGTGTTCGGCGCGTATTGAACCACCTTAACCAACATCAGAGAGGCACCTTCCGGTGACGTCATCAACTAATTTAAATCAGTAGGCAGGTTGACGCGCTGAGAGGAAGTCTCCTATTTCGGTAGGATGCACAAGGGGTCTAATGAGGCCTAAGTGCCCTAGAGCTTCGGCTCACCCTCCCACCGCTTCAGATCAGATGGGTCACCACACTCCATGTCTGTGCCAAATTTCAAATTTGTATGTCGAATAGTTTCAGAGAAAATCGCCTGTGACAGACGGATGGACGGACGGACGGACGGATGGACGGACACCGAAGTAATTCCATAAGTGTTCCGTTTCACGGAACACTAATAATTTACTAACGACTTGTTTTATTTAAAATCACGTTAACAAGTACTGCAGCTAAGATTTATGAAAGCATATTGGAAAAGAGGCTAAGAGCTAAATTAGCAAGAACCCTGGAGGACACCCAATTTGGTTTTAGAACGAAAGAAAAGGCGTTGATGATGCAATCTTTATATTAAGACAAATCGGAAAAAAGCTATAAGAGAATGAAGAAATGTACATATCTGCTTCATGGACCTACAAAAGGCTTTTGATAAAATTAAAAGAGACGATATTATGGAGTATTTTGAGACAGAGAGACACTCCCAAAACACTAATAAATGGAATACAAAGCCTCTACAGAAAAACAATCAACTACGTAAGATCAAGACAAGAGATATCAAATAATTTTGAAACAACTATGGGAGTAAGACAGGGATGTATACTAAGCCCAATTATATTTACCATAGCACTAGATGAAGCAATACAAGAAGCAAAGAAGGAAGCCAAACCTTATGAGATCAAGAAGATGAAACAAGTCGAATTAACAGAATTATGCTACGCAGATGATATGGTATTAATAGCTAAAGATGAAGGAACTCTAAATAGAAATCTAGAAATTTACAAAAATGCGCTGAGGAAAATAACCATGAATATAAGTATAGAAAGGACAACAACCATGATAACCGAAACAAAAGAACAACACATTATACATATAGAAGAAAAACAATCGAGCAATCGGAGAAATTTAAATCTCTTGGCTCAATTATATCGGAGGATGAAAAAATGGGAGAGGATATAAAGGAAAGAATAACAAAAGGAGGGAGGTTGTTCAATTCAATGAAAAATATGTTTTTGTATAAGAAAGAGATACCAAAGGAAGAGAATACAAGTTTTTAAAAGCGTCGTTATACCAACATTACATGTGGACTTTGACAAAAAGACAGACTGAAAGTTTAAATAAATCAGTTAAATGTCTACGAATAAAAAATGCCTAGCTATAGGACAAAAAATGAGACCTGCACAGTGCACATTATTGCTGTAAATTTTTTCTCTTATAAAATTGTTATATAATTTGTAAAACAAAGCTTAAAAAATAAATTCAGATTATAAGATACTCATAACGAGGTGTCGAGCTTTCACATTTTAACTTTAATAAATGTTTTATTTCAGAAGGTACCGTCAGTGAAAAAAATTTTTTAGCTGAAAAGTAACAGTCGTTCATTTGGACAAGTCCAAGAATATTGGAATAGCACATCAGTTCATGCAAGAAAGTTTTCCAAATTAATGAATGTGTGTTTCAACTAGATATTATGCTTTATAGAAAGCTGTAATGTTGTCACATTAAACAGTTTAATAAAAAAAAAAGATTTTATTTCTAAAGTAATTTGTTTTATTTAGGTAATTTTAATAAATTAATATAACAAAATGAAAGGGTCAAAACAGCAGCCGATCCATGAATTTTAGAATTTCTAATCAGATTTCAGAGGTTAAAAAATGACTTATTGCTGTGAAAAAAATAAAAATAAAAGAAAATTAAATTAAATTTATTTTTCAGATTAATTTTATGGATTTAACTACTACCAAATTTGATGTGGGTCCCATGTGCCATAACAGAGATTTTAGGGTGCTAAAACTTCTGGAGAAGCTAGAAACTACACAATATTGTATTAACTAATTTACTACAAAGACGTGTAAATTTTTAAAACAATTTTGTGTTTTAATATGACGCAATCAGGTAAAAATATAGCAACAGCAGTGGAAAATCCGGTGCAATAATTTTAAAAGTTTTTACAACAGCGCTGTACCAAAATGTAACACAATAGTTGCAAAATAGTCATATCTTTGTAGTAAAGTATTTGAGACAAATTGTGTAAAAAATGTTATCAAGAATTTAAAACTCATTTAATATAAATAACGGGAAGAAGAAAAATTACTGTAGTAAATTATACAACAACTAGTTTATATATTTAGTTTCCCACCTTCACTAAAGTGTAATAATTATTAGAAAATATCCAACAAATTATTAAAACTACTCGAACAATATATTTGATTTTTTTACTCTTATGTTTAAATTATTTGCACCTAAAAATTGGACTCCATTTACAAAGCATTATTTTAACTGCTTTACTACAACACTCTTTTAGATTTTAAACTTCCTTGTCTACTTTTCTGTTGTAACTTTTGTTAGATACTCGTACAATTAATTAAAAAGGAAACGAACAATATCATGAAGCAGTTCACAACAAATTAATTGCTCTTGTCCCTATTTTTCAAACAATTTGGAGTAAAAGTCTCTACATTTGTAGTAAAATCTACCACAATTTTTTTTCCGTGTCTGTTACGTTTTTGATAACTAGGTTGGGTAGGACTAATAGTCGGAGTAATGTTATATTAAAAAAAAAACAGTCAACTGCAGGCTGTACTTGCACAATTAGTGTTCTGTGCCATCAGCCCCCACTTAACCTGCGCAAACCTCGGCCGCTTGATCTCCGTCCATCTGTCGCGCTACCCGCCGCCAACGGCACCGTGAGAAATATTTTTTGTCAAAAAACTTTTTCTCTAAATTATAACAATTGACCGAGCTAGAATTTTTAATCCTGATTATTTTCGTTCAATCTATACCTAATTCTGAATGTTCATGATTTTTTTCAGATTTTTATGAGCGATCCTTCTGGTGATAAGGGTGGGAGAATTTTCTCGAAAAACGTTTAAAAAAATGAATTAAATACATCATATGTATCGTTGAATTCGGGCTTCAATAAGCTTTCATTTGACACCTGAACGATGACTTTGAAATTTTTTTTCCATTGCCCAATTTACCCCCCGAAATCAATCCACATAATCAAAATTTAACTGTTTATACTTCGCGTCTATAATTGGGTCACCACACTCAGTTACCCTGACAGCGGAACAGCTAAAAAGTACTTGACGATGATAAGGCAGAACCTGCGTCTTACAACGGGTATTCTGACAGGACACAGTCAACTACGCAAGCACCTTCACAGAATGGATCAAGCTGACACATCCCTATGCAGAGGATGTGAACAAGAACACGAGACTGTCGAGCATATCCTTTGTGACTGCCCGACTTTTTAAACCTTAAGGAAAACCGTGTTCGGCGCGTATTGAACCACCTTAACCAACATCAGAGAGGCACCTTCCGGTGACGTCATCAACTAATTTAAATCAGTAGGCAGGTTGACGCGCTGAGAGGAAGTCTCCTATTTCGGTAGGATGCACAAGGGGTCTAATGAGGCCTAAGTGCCCTAGAGCTTCGGCTCACCCTCCCACCGCTTCAGATCAGATGGGTCACCACACTCCATGTCTGTGCCAAATTTCAAATTTGTATGTCGAATAGTTTCAGAGAAAATCGCCTGTGACAGACGGATGGACGGACGGACGGACGGATGGACGGACACCGAAGTAATTCCATAAGTGTTCCGTTTCACGGAACACTAATAATTTACTAACGACTTGTTTTATTTAAAATCACGTTAACAAGTACTGCAGCTAAGATTTATGAAAGCATATTGGAAAAGAGGCTAAGAGCTAAATTAGCAAGAACCCTGGAGGACACCCAATTTGGTTTTAGAACGAAAGAAAAGGCGTTGATGATGCAATCTTTATATTAAGACAAATCGGAAAAAAGCTATAAGAGAATGAAGAAATGTACATATCTGCTTCATGGACCTACAAAAGGCTTTTGATAAAATTAAAAGAGACGATATTATGGAGTATTTTGAGACAGAGAGACACTCCCAAAACACTAATAAATGGAATACAAAGCCTCTACAGAAAAACAATCAACTACGTAAGATCAAGACAAGAGATATCAAATAATTTTGAAACAACTATGGGAGTAAGACAGGGATGTATACTAAGCCCAATTATATTTACCATAGCACTAGATGAAGCAATACAAGAAGCAAAGAAGGAAGCCAAACCTTATGAGATCAAGAAGATGAAACAAGTCGAATTAACAGAATTATGCTACGCAGATGATATGGTATTAATAGCTAAAGATGAAGGAACTCTAAATAGAAATCTAGAAATTTACAAAAATGCGCTGAGGAAAATAACCATGAATATAAGTATAGAAAGGACAACAACCATGATAACCGAAACAAAAGAACAACACATTATACATATAGAAGAAAAACAATCGAGCAATCGGAGAAATTTAAATCTCTTGGCTCAATTATATCGGAGGATGAAAAAATGGGAGAGGATATAAAGGAAAGAATAACAAAAGGAGGGAGGTTGTTCAATTCAATGAAAAATATGTTTTTGTATAAGAAAGAGATACCAAAGGAAGAGAATACAAGTTTTTAAAAGCGTCGTTATACCAACATTACATGTGGACTTTGACAAAAAGACAGACTGAAAGAAGAACGGCACTAGAAATGAGGTTCCTACTAAATATTAACAAGAAGAGATAGAATTAGAAACAACTATTAGAGAACAATTAAACATAAAACCTATAGAAACACAACTACGCTGGTATACAGCGGCAGATTAAGGCATTTGGGGGCCCTAGGTACAACTGATTAGATGGGACGGCACCCCTTAAGCCATCAATCCTGAAGTCCTAATTATACAGCCATCCTTTGACACTCGCAGCTAAATTTTTAAAGGATGGCAAAAAAGCATTTTTTTCATAATTTATTATAAAATAAAATTAAAAGGTAACAAAATGAACTTCTCACAGGGAAAATAAAATAAAAATACATTAGTACATACTTATTGACTTATACAATAAAAATTAATTTAAAAAGTAACAAAATAAACTGCTTACAGAGGAAATAAAATAAACAAACGTTAGTACATAATGGACGTGGGAAAGGGATGTCAGAGGACAGAATCGTAAAGCAGGTCCTCGAAGCAAGCCCTGGAAAAATGAGATCTAGGGGAAGACCCACAAGAACATGGATAGAACAGGTAAGGGAAGCAGCGCTAAAAAGACATATTTTATGGCAGGCTGCAAACCTGAACGAACTCACCCAAGATCGAAAGAGATGGAGGTACATTTGGAGAAGGATAGCAGCCCAACTTCCACCCCGCCTTACACCTTCACAGGTAGATAGGCCCTAGGATTAAGTAAGTAAGTAAGTTTATTTAAAATTATATTACACGTAGTTAATTAGTATTCACCTGGTGTGATCTAACGTTACAAGTGTTAAAAATGACTTTTACCTTCTACTTGATATGCAGTGGTAAAAACTTTCTACTGAATTACGATAGTTTGGGGCTCTAAGTTATTGATCTCAATTCGAATGCTATCTTTTAGGTCGACAATGTTTTTTGGGGTATTCTGGTACACCTGCTCTTTCAAATATAACCAAAGAAAATAATCTAACGGTAAGGTTCGGAGATCTTGGTGGCCATTCAACTGCACCTCGTCGACCTATCCAGCCGTTTGGAAAAATTTCATATAAGGAGATACCTCCGAGCATTAATACCAAAATGGGGTGGTCCGCCATCTTGTTGAAACCATAGTATTTCATGTGAAATATCTGGATCAACTCCATTAGGAAAAATAATTGCTAATGTTGGTGTTAACTCAAATGAGAGGAAATCTAAGTAGCGTTCAGCTTTAAGATTTTCGACAACAAAAGATGGTCCCAAAATTCTATTATTAATTATGCCAGATCACACATTTACTTTCTCAGACTGTTAAGTATGTGCTTCACATATCCAGCGGGGGTTGTGCTGAGACCAGAATCGATAATTATGTCTGTTAACCACTCCATTCAAATAAAATGTAGCCTCAACGGAGAAAATAATGTTTTGTGGATATACGTTTTTTCGTCACATCTTGTCATCATTTCTTCACAGAACTGTATAGTCTTTTGTTATGATCATCCTCCAAAAGATCCTGTAAAGGTACACCTTATATTGGTGATACTTTTGTAATTTTACAAATCTTAAGACGATTGATTTGGTAGCTTCGTTATTTAAAGCTAATGTATTAGTTGAGAATTGAGGATTTTCGTTAATAGATATCAAGTGTTTTATCTTCATTGAAGGCAGGTGGTTGACCATTTTTAGATAAATCCCTTACTGTACCGTGTTTGGGTCAATATGAGTTATCCTACTTACAGTTGACCAAGTAATTATTAGATTTGAATAACACGCCAACTTTATTTGAGTTCATATTCTGTCCCCGCAACTCAAAAACATCAAAATTTCAATACTCCCGCCCCTCTCACAGCACCATTTTAATCAAAAACACTCGAAATCGCTTTAAAACTCAATAAAGAAAGTACTAAATTTATTGGAATTTTATCTATCTAGCCAAAGAGATTATGAATAAAAAAGTATATAAATAAAAGTAAATAATAATGTTATTTTATTTACCAGGTAAACAACATTCAAAGAAATTCTACACATTCTTGTCAGTTTCATGATGCAAAGCAGCAGATTTGCCCTTCATAAATTTTTATAGCATTTTTATAAAACTCCACGAGAAAAATTAAATTACATTTAAAGGATAATATTACATTCAGTTATTAAGGAACTTTTCTTGACAGAGATTGCCATTTAAAAAAAAGTTGGTGACTGGTTGTTAGAGGGTTAAAGGAAGACGGTTGAAAATATTACACAAAAACGAGCAAACAGTTCAATTAATTCACGTGTTTTAGCGTTTTACTCAAAACTAACGCATTAAAAAAAATTAATTTTATGCGAGACTGTATGGTAAGAGGACACATAAAAAAGACATTATTTATTAAAGAAATCTAGATTTCATGTTGTGCTTTTTCTTTAAAACTGCGCCCTGCGAAATTCCCAGACGTATCAAATTTTTGTGTTAACAATTTCTTAGATGAATAGGAAATATTCACGTATTTTTTTATTGTATGAATCCTTTAAGCAAATTATTAAAATCCTAAAAATATCGTTTTGAAAATAATTACTAGGACTATGTAACTACAAAATATTTACTTTTTAGTATAATTTATTTCAATTTAACCGCCATTTTCGCGCGCCGTCAAGTGACGTTAGATAATATCTAAACCACGTGACGCTTTTTTGTGCTAAGTTCTTAAATTTAATCTGTTTTATCTTTTTGATCCGAATTCTTGACAGGCACGTGATCGATCGTGTTGTTTACAACAATTAATTATTCACGTCCCTGTTAAAAATATTGCCAAAAAAATTAATTTAAGAATATATCATCAAGTGTGTATTGAGTAACCTATACTTACCATCTCTAACCGGAATCATTTATCTCTATTGTAAGTAGATATATATATTTTTTTCGCTTATACTTCGTTTCTTGATAATAATGTAATTTGTGTGTAATTCTTTTGTTAAACAATTAAAGTTCCCAAAAACTACTCTTTAAGAATCGTGCCAATATGCAAAAATATTACTGCAAGTGTCCCGAACAAACTGTTTTCATGTGCCAAGAACAGCCGAAACAGAAAAAAGTTGTGCAAAGTTAATTAAAAATTTTACATGAATAGCATTATGTAAGTATCGCAAAATTAAATTTATGATGTAATAAATCATATCGAACACAACTGTTGAGGTTATGATATTCAAAAGATAAATGAAAAGACAAACTTATTAATACTTATTAGCTTATAACATTTAACAAATTTTAGACAAATAAATATTTTGAGGCTTTTACTACTTTCGGCAGATGTATTGTTGTGATAAATTAAGGAATAAATTCAATATCTCGAAAATAAAAAATAAACTTAAGAACCCTCGGACAAGTAAGTTGTATTTTTGCGCATATCCTAAAATTAATTTGAATTATACAGGTTGAGTCACAAAAGCTGTATAACTCTCAACTTCGGTTTTTTTTAATGGAACACCCCAATTTTTTGGCTGATTTGAATTATCTGTAAAATTCTAGGCAAATTTCATATATCATAACCTATAACTGAATTTGACAGTTTTTGAGATATTAACGTATGAAAGGCAAGTATGATACATTAAAGAGATATAAAATGTAAATGATTTAACTCAGTATTTCCCAATTAAAATTGGCAACGGAACACTTTTTACTTTGCACGAAAATGGAGGAAGCCCTGGCTACTTTATCGACAAAGATAATTTTAAGATAGTGACCTATTTATAGAATTATTTTTGTTCTATTTTTACTTAACAAAAGTTAAACATTTCAGATACATTATAGGTATGTTAAGTAGAAATCAAAAATAAAACTTAAAAAAAAATTAATTTACATCAGAATATTATTAAAAATAAAATAAGAATAATAAAAACAGAAACATACATGCGATAAAAAAACAAGTCAAATAGGTAGAATAATTCTAACAAACTAGTGGGATGCGTGTGATTTTACTCTGTTTTTGCAAATTCTTTTGATATCTGGCTTGATACTGGACAGCTGTATGCCCAAGTCGGGTGCTACATTTAGTCTATTTCTGTATGTTGTTTTTGTTGAAACATAATAAGAAAATCCAGTTTAACACAAATAAGTTGTAACGAAGGATAATAGTCCCAACAAGGCACGCCTTGACAGTTCTGGAAATTAATTTTTTACATTTCTCCAAAAAATAATTATGCTTCTTTAAATTTTTCTCAGATGTCATTTCAATAAGTTTCTCGAAATGCAAACTCGGGCAATTAGCAGACTTTTCTGTAATTTAAAACGGATGCTGAATCCACGAGCTAAGGTTTGCAATACATTTAAAAAAGGGAAACACTCATTAATAGATGCATGTAGTTAAATTCTGTAAGTGCTCCATAATATCATAACGGACATCATCTTACAATATACATTTACTCTCATGAAGCAAATCTGTCAGAAAAGTATGGAAAAGGATTAAAGTTATTTTGACCCGCAGTCGATCACCAATATTGCAAATTTTGTGATAGTGATATTATTTCATCTTTGGTCCGAAACACGTTTATATCTTTTCCATGTAATCCCAAATACGTCTCGTTCATTTTTGAAAATATATCGGCAAGATATGCAACCCTTGATAACCATGAGAATGATATAAATTTATCTGATAAACAAAATTTATGCTTAAGGAAAAATACTAACATTTCTTGGCGTAATTGAAAAAGTCCAACAAGAGTTTTACCACACGATATCGGACCATCGGACTTAAGTATGTAGAAAAAGGGATGGGTCGTGCCTACCCATGTCACTGCACCACATTTTAAATAACCTGGACTGTAACGGACGGCTTTAAAAATTTTTTCATTTGTACTGCTTCATTTAAAACACATTTGAGTGCATCGGGAACATAACGATACACGAGTGCATGTCTATGAAGAATGCAGTGACTGCTAATACTGTTTACAGTCATATTTTTAATCCGAGTTACTGCACCAGCTACAATCCCAACCACTGATTTAGAACTATCACTACATATACGAGTATTAACACATTTGCTCGAAGGAAACTAATATAGTACTGAGGATGAGGAACATTTTTATAATTTACTAGCTTCCTCTAGCGACCTTGTCTGCGTGGTATAGGTCATAATAGTGTAGTTTTGATGTCATCATTATGAATACATGAAACATCAGTTAGGTTAGGTTAGTTATATCTAGAGACCGGATTTCAGTATTACATGACGAAGACACCGGGTCGGACACAGGTAGCTGATAGAAAAGGTAGGTAAATGAAATAAAATTAATATTAGATTTTGTCAGGTTGCATTTATGAATTATTGCTCCTGGAAACTATTTCTTTTTTTTTTCAAAAAAATGAACCAACTTCACAAAAGGAAAAGCACTAAAAAGTATAAAATAATATTGTTACTTACACTATGTATTACTGCGGTTAATGGTCAGCTTAATTTTGTTCTTTTTTATGAAAATGTTTTTTCTTTTTAGTGCACCTTTATCTTATCTCCCCTCTTTAAATTTGTAATGGCCATGTTATATTAGATTTTCTGACTCGCCTCTTTTAACCCCCCCCCCCCCATGCCGTTAATTTTTATAACATCCGTTACACAAAATTATCTTTTCTGACCTCAATAACCCCAAAAATGTCACATTACTTAACATTGTGAGAAATTGCCAATCCCTCCTTAGCTCAATAACTCCGAAAATGACATACTGGTTAACATCTTGGAAAAATTTCCAGCCGCTTCTTTTTATACCCCCTCCCACACATTAATTTTCTTAACATTTATTACACAAAATTAGATTTTCTAAAAGGCTATAAAATATGTGTTTTTTTTTTAGAGTACTTTTACGTAGTTTCAAGGTAATAGAACCGTATAATTTTACTTTTACTTCATTACAAACGTTTTACCCCCTTAGGGGTTGATTTATTAAAAACTGTAAAACACGTGTTTAAACATTTATTTTTTAGAGTACTTCTATGAAGTTTCGAGTTAACCGGACCATCTAATATTTTTGTCTATGGATGGCTTGAACCTCTGTTTCACCCCCTTAGGGGTTGAATTTTGAAAACCCCTTTCTTAGTGCACGCCTACGTTATATCAGAAAGCTCTGCGCAAAATTTCAAGTTTCTAGACCCAGCGGTGTAGGCTGTGTTGATATGTCACTCAATTGGTCAGTCAGTTTCTTCTTTTATGTATTATAGAGTTTAGGAGTGAGGTATTATCGATGCATTAATAACTATTTTAGAAATATAAAAAGTAAATTACTAGGTATTTTATTTTCTATGCTCATTTATTTTAGTGACTGACTGTAATTTGTTGTATTATTAACATATGTTTTGACGGACCCCTAATAGACCGCTGCGGCACACTAGTTGTTTTTAACAACTGTTAGATAAAATTAGATTTTCTGAGCTCAATAACCCCGAAAATGACATATTGGAAAAATTTCCTGCCGCTTCTTTTTATACCCCCTCTCGTGGAACACCATTTGGAAAAAACTTTGTCTTAAGTTAAATTTTAACTTACGATAAAGTTGTCTGTTCTTTCGTAGATATTTCTCTTAATGACTATGTCACTGTCGATAGTTGGCAAAAAAATATTGCTGCTATTTTGAATTCAAATATTGTCTATGCGTTTAACCAAGAAGGAGAGAATCGAAATTTTACTAATGCTTGATACTGGTGATAAGATCAGGACACAACAGAAAGTTTAAGAAATGTTTGGCAACAAATATCCCCATGGAACCCATAACTGAATCTCCAGTGAGTAAAATTGACAGAAAATGGAGACATATTGTCAGTGTTAAGGATCTTACTCGAAAAGTTCCCCTAAGATTTCAGATGAAAAAAAATTAGATATTCGGTTAACTTTTGAAGAAAATCTGCATTTTTCAACAACAGAAGCAGCATGTGATAGCGATGTACACATGTACACATTTTGTAAAAAAGAAAAGTTTCATCCATATAAGTTACAATTCGTTCAAGAATTAATGGATGATGATCCAGATCGCAGAAACGAATTCTGCGAAATAATGACAGGTATATGCAATAATAAGTCATTGTTTATCAAAAGAATCTGTTTATCGGATGAAGCCACATTTTGTCTCAACGGTGAAATCAGTAAACAAAATTTTAGATATTGGGCAAGAGAAAACTCTCACTGGCACAGGGAAAGTGATTCACAGTATCGTGAAAGTATAAATGTATGAGCTGGTATTGTTGATAATAATAAGGTTACAGGCCCATATTTTTTTTGATAAATCACTAACAGGGAAATAGTATCTCGAGTTTTTGGAAGATAGTCTAATCCCGGCGTTGGATACTTTATATTCTAATCAAAACGACCCTGACCTCCAAAATAAAATTTTGTTATATCAACAGGATGGGGCTCCTCCCCATTATGCGGCTAATGTCAGAAGATATTTAAATAACAGGTTTCCAGGGCGACGAATAGGGCGACGTGGTGCAATAGAGTGGCCGGAAAAGTCGCCGGACTTAAGTCACTTAGATTTTTTCTCTGAGGTCATGTTAAGGACATAATATACAAAAATAAGCCTGATACCTACTATTGAAATTCTTAAAGATCGAATCCGTACTGTGATAAGAAACATTCAGCCTGATGTAGTTACTAATGTCGGACAGGAATTTTTTGATCGTCCAGGGCACTGCAGATCTGTAACTGGTGGCCATTTTCAACACTTACTAAAGTAGTAGTTTTGTCAAATGTTTTGTTTTGTGTTGTTGCATGATTTCTCAATTGTTTAATAAAATTGACATTTGAAAATTTTTAACTTTGCCTTAAGTTAAATCATTTTATCTCTTTAATGTATCCAGTTCATTCATATGTTAAAATATAGAAAACTGTCAATTTTAGTCATAGGTTGTGGTATATGAAATTTGGCGAAAATTTTACAAAGAATTCAAATCAGCCAAAAAATTTGGGGTATTCTATTAAAAAAACTAAACTTGTCAATTCTACAGATTTTGTGACTCACCCTGTATAATTCACAATAATTTTCGAGTTCGTCCGAGGGTGTTTAAGTATTTTTTTTTATTTTCGAGATACTGTAGTACATAGTAAGGATTTGTAAAAAATAAGCAGTCGCTATAAATGTATTAACCATCGGCAACAAAGAGAAAATATAATTGGTTTGAGATCACTGATTTCTCTTTTTCACCTGTCTGCCTATCTAACAATCCGTCGCGTCGCTTCGGTCCGTTTGTCGGTCTCTCTATTGACGCGAACTGCTTGACCAAAAAAATTGAATCTTACATATAAATTAGACTTCACTCTGGCTCAAAACTGGTCATATTTCTAGTGAAATATACATACACAGGGTGATCACCTAAAAAAAAATTTTACAAAAATTATGTAGGTGTATTTTTTCTATAGCTAAGACTTTTACTTGCAATAAAAGTAAAGACACTTTAATGCCTCAGATGGGCAATTTAAAATTTAAATTTTATTTGTTTTTGCTCTAATTAAAGCACTTTTTTATTTTAGACAAATATAATTTATTTAGGTGTGCAATTTTTAATATATTTTTTTTGTTTTAAATCGGAAATGTAAATTTGAAAAAAGTGTTTAGATACACCTACGACCTACAGCTTTCACATGCAATTTATATTTTTAAATAATACAGGATGAAAAAAAATCTGTTCAATTTTGCTATCATTCTAACACATTTACTTAAACGGAAAAATATCTAATACTGAGCCGAGGATTTTATGACTGACCAAACACAAAAAAGGTTCATTTAGACTTGTTCAGGCTCTTTGTCTTTTTTTTTTCATTGATGTTCTAAGCTAATAGAGTTAATAATTCAATTTTCGAAAAAATGTATTTTCGAAAAATGGATTTTTGGAAGATTCCTTCGTTGAGAAAAGATATTTTCGAAAAAATATCGTTGATCCATTTTCGAAAAAGCATTTATCGGAAAAGTTGTTTTTCCAAAAAATTTACTTTCGAAAAAAAAAACGATTGCCATCTCACCTTACAAGCGACAGGATAAATTGGTTGATTAATTTAAAAGTAAATATTCTGGCATTTTTTATGCCTTTTGCCCATTTGGAGGGATATACGTACGCAAGTTTTTTAAACACCAATTTTGCGAAAATACATTTTTTACAAAAACAACCTATACAGTTGTTCGGAAACTAGCACGCGTAGAGCGCCTAATCGCCCCCCGAGGGGGCTCTATAAGGTCGGTAATATCATCATTGTCATGCCCTGAAAGTTTCGTGTTTCTAGGCCATGTATTAAGGAAGATATCACACTCCTACGGACTGATGAAGCAGAATAGAGCGCCCTTCGTAACCGTGTCGCTACACATATACAAACACCACACGTAGAAACTATTTTTGCCAACAAAATCTTTTCGGACACCCTGTATACATACATACAAACATAAACACATATTAACACAAATGTATTCGATTTGCGTGAAATCCGACCAAATAAAGTTTATCTAAGTAATAATAGGAGTATTTGCCCATACCAAGACTTTTTGGACACCCTGGATACGTTCAAACTAACACCGACACGTTTAAATAGGAATATAGTCGATTTACTTAAAATCCGAATTAAGTAATTTTATCTCGGTATTAATAGAATTATTTGCCCATACCAAGACTTTTCGGACACCCTGTATACATACATACAAATATAAACACATATTAATACAAATATATTCGATTTGCGTGAAATCCGACCTAATAAAGTTTATCTAAGTAATAATAGGAGTCCCATACCAAGACTTTTCGGACTCCCTGTATACATTCAAACTAACACCCACACGTTTAAATAGGAATATAGTCGATTTAATTAAAATCCGATTTAATTAGGTTTATCTCGGTACTAGTAGAAGTATTTGCCCATACCAAGACTTTTCGGACACCCTGTATACATATATACAACACATATTAAAAACAAATATAATCGCTTTGCATGAAATCCGGTTTAATTACATTTATCCTGGTACTACTAGGAGTATTTGCTCCAACCAAGACTTTTTGGACAGCCTGTATACAAACATAATATATCTCCGTACACATAGAAATGCAAATATATACGATTTGCTTTAAATCCGACAATTAAGTTTATCTTTGTACAAATAGCAAAGGTATTTGTCCATACAAAGACTTTTCGGACACCCTGTACTATACATACATACAAACACAACAAACACGACACATAGTAATTTAAATATTTTCGATTTTCTTGAAAACCTGCTCAATAAGTTTATATTCGTACGAATGGCAACGATATTTCCGCATACAAAGACTTTTTGGACATTCTGTTTACATACCAACATAAAAACAACAACACAAAGTGTAAAATGTATTTTCGAATCGTTCTGGTTACTTTAAAACGATCCGAATCAAGTCATTTCCCTAAAATTAAATTCAAATTATTCAATAATAACTAATATATTGCCCCAAAGGTATACACGCTCATGAGTAGTGAAAGTTTGGGAGTTCACGGCCCACCGTCCACCGGTGGGATCTTATCTTGTGATCTATGACGTCATAGCTCGGCCACCTTTGCGCAGGTGCAAATTTCAAGTACGTCATCGAAGTCTACGTCACTGGATCTTACGTCAGCAAACCCAACCTGCGCGCGCAGCTGTCAAATGTCACCTGTCAACTGTCACCTGTCACTTGTCAAATGTCAAAATTAAAATTTGACATACGTCACGTATGAAGGATGACGTCATAAGACATGTGTAAAAGCATGTCAGCTGTCACCTGTCATTTAAGATCTGTCAACTGTCACCTGTCACTTATGAAACGTTAAAATAAAAAACTGACATACGTCACGTGTTCAAAATGGCGTCAGAAGACATGCGTAAAAGTATGGCGGCTGTCACCTGTCATTTAAGATCTGTCAACTGTCACCTGTCACTTTTGAAACGCCAAAATTAAAATTTAACGTAGGTCACGTGTTCAAAATGGCGTCAGAAGACATGCGTAAAAATATGTCAGCTGTCACCTGTCATTGAAGACCTGTCAACTGTCACCAGTCACGTGTTAAACGTCAGAATAAAAATTTAAGATACGTCACGTATTCAGGGGCGGTGTCCGAAGACGTTTAAAAAAAGAATGGCGTCGATCGGCCTTAGGGTTCCGGAGATATAGTTTTTTGCGATTAGCGACCTAACGGCTGATGGTGGAGAGCCGAAATTCGCATGGGGGATAGTGACGGAGCAGATCTTTCGATTTGTCAAATTAGTTTTCAAAAATCTCGACTTTGAGGAAAAAATTAGATTTCAAAATTTTTACATCACCCTGTATAGTAAATTTTGGATTAATTATATAGGTTATGAATATTAGGGGATTTGGTAATAGAAAAATAGGTATTAGATCATCGGAACTAGTAAAAAATTAGATCTCAAAATTTTTACATCACCCTGTATACTAAATTTTCGATGAAATATATATAATTTAGGAATTTTATTTAAGTTAATAACAACTAAACAACTCACGTTAAAATCGTCAATGTTTAAACTGAGTTGTTGAAACACCCCTGTTTGAACAGCCCTGTTCAAACAGCCCTGTTTAAACTACCCTGTTAAAAACGTCTCTGTTTAAACATGGTTGTTTAAACACACCCGTTTAAACAGTCGACGGTAGCACTTCCGGTTGATGATAAGGGGGTCGAATATGGTAAAAGTCATGATGGATATCAAAGAAAAGAGAAAAATTTAAATAAAGTAATAACACTATTCGGGTTTCTTAATTCCGAGAGGTAAGGGCATTAGCAATTAAAGAAAATTAATGATTTAATTTGAAATTGTTTGCAAGGAAATCAAAACGTATTTACATGTCGTTTAGTGGCAATAGAAATGAGTATACAGCGATAAGGACGGTGGAAGCCGTCGGCCTTCGCAACTTCCGTCCTTATCAGGAGAATAGTAATTAGTTGAAAAAGTTATTTACTTGCAAAATAACAGTCGGTATGTGTGTTTAGATCGAAGCAAATATGTACGTAGAACCGATCGGTAAAAATTAAGATTTGAAAATTTTTGAAGAAATAGAATGTATTAATATTATTTAAGTGAATAATAATATGTAGTAGTGCCGCGTGCAACACAGGAAGTTGCGGTTAACATTTCCGGTGATAAGGTGGGCTCGAACGTGCGAACAACAGAAAGAATGGCAAAATATTAGTATTGTACTGATAAATAAAACACACAATTAGAAATTATTAACTTTATTTGAAGCAGCAAACTGCGTCGTTAACTTGTTAGGACTCGTCAGTTTCCGGCTGATAAGGAAAAGCATAAAAGGGAGAAAGAGGCAATTTGCAAAGCACAGTTGGCGTCTGAATCTCCTAGTGTGCACGTTAAGTTCGTTGCCAGCCAGTCGGAGTGTTCTTTGGTCTTTGTTTTTTTGTGTGAAGAAAGTGTACTGTGAAATTTTTGGGTAAGTACCGATGGATATTAGCTTAAAGTTTTGTAGTCTGCACGTATTAACAAAAATGAAATGTCGAATATTTACAAGAATATTAGTGCCGTTTTGTCAGGGAAAATAAAAAATAGTCTATCGATGTGTCTGTCTTACAACCTAGTGCCGTCGTGTCAGGGAAAATCAAAAATAGTCTGTCGATGTGCCTGTCTTACAACTTTAGTATACAAAATTATGATTTTAATTTCGCGTTTAAGTAACAGCATGGAAATCTTCAATTATTTACAGTAATATTAGAATCGGGATCGAGTAATAGAAAAGGAGGTTGGTCTTAAACCCTTTTTTATTTTTTAAACTATATAGATTAAGATCAAACATACTTTTTAGAATTAAAAGTCGCTGACAGTGTTCAAAATATTTCTTTTTTCATTAGTTGTTTGCTGTTTAAACGTAGTGACTTTGAGTATTTTTAAAATATTTTTTAAAATATTTTACCTTAGCAGTAGAGTGACATAGCTTCCAAACAATAAATCTTTTAAACTAGAACCTAACAAAGCACTCGTAGTCTTCATACATGTAATATTGTTTGAAAAAATTTTAAAGTCGCTGACAGTGTTCAAAACATTTCTTTTTTCACTATTTGTTTTTTTTTTTGTTTAAACGCAGGGACTTATTATTTTTAAAATATTAATTTACCTTAGAAGTAGAGCGACGTAACGCCCAAACAATAAATCTTTGAAACTAGAACCTGACGAAGTAGTCTTTATGCATGTAATAGTGTTTTAAAAAATAATTTCTCTATCGGGTATGTATAAGCGCTAGTTTTGCTTGAAGTTAGGCTAAAACTGGAAATTTAATGAAAGAAAAAATTTATCAAACGGCGAGTAGGGAAAGATGACGTATGTTCGGTTTCCACTCACATCTCGGAGTCACATAATAGTAGGAGTATACCAACAAGGGTTCGGAAACATTTTCCTCAGTCAAAATATTTTATTTTCCAGAAAATGTTTGTGTGCAACTTCTGTAGCCGTGCATTCGCCAGGAAGGACAGCCTCAATCGTCATGGAGATTGCCGCTTAGCAGTCAAGATCTGCGACGTCTGCAGTGGGATTTTCAAGTCGGAGGGGGCTCTTCTTCGCCACCAGAAGGAGAAGCACCCGGCCCCCAAAAGACCAGCGAAGACCACGCAGACATCCATGGCGAAAAGAGCAAGACTCGTTTCGACAGATGGTGAGTAGTTAAAAAGTGAAATTTTCTTTTAAGACTAGAATTGTTTTTAGATAACTTTGATACTAATTATTTTTTCTTATCTCTAGAACCATCTACATCAGCAACGCAACACTGCAAGGAGTGCAAACTGGATGTTCCAGTCTCCCGATGGGGAGGACATCTGAGAACGTTAATCCATCGGGAGAAGTGTTGTGTGAGGATGCAGGAGGAAGAAGGAGTGGTGCGGGTGGAAACATCATTTAGAAACCGGATCACTACCTACAGACTCACTTCAAGCCAAGACCCAACCAACGTGAAGAACTACGTACAGCAGCTGAAACAAAAATTCGTCAAGTTGGTTGGGGCCGTTGTGTTAAGGTACGACTACCTGAAGATTGGCTTGGAGCTTTTCGGTCGCTTTCTCCTGCAGTCGAGCGAGTCGGAGGAGGTGAAGTCCTTCAACACCAAATACCAGCTGGTGAGCAGGGCTACGGACTTGGAGGAGCTGTTTGAGCAGTTCAGCGCTATCCTGGACCGGAAGTATTCGGAATTTATGGAAAAGGATAGTGGTAAGTGTAAAACTATTGCAAAATTTTTTTTAAAACTGTTTAATATTTCTTACTAAAAAATATTTCTATTGTTACAGGATGGGCGCTCCAACAACTCCTCCACTTAGAATTAGGTATCAACAAGATCCAGCCTCTAAAGCCATCTTCCTACATCCCGCTGCCAAAGGAGATTGAAGCAAAGAAAGCTGTCTTGAACATCCAGAACACGGATCAAAAATGTTTCATGTGGTCAGTCCTAGCTGCCTTACACCCACTTCATTGGACTCAACATCCAAATAGAGTCGCGAACTATTTGTCTTTTGAGAACGAACTGGACTTTACAGGTATAGAATTTCCGATTAAACTTATCGACATCGCTAAGTTTGAGCGATTCAATAATATTTCTATCAATGTTTATGGACTGGAGAAACTGTTCGAAGATGGTAAAAATAGTATTGAAGTCGTGGGTCCCTTATACTTTACAAAATCTCGTAATAGGGAGCGACACGTAAATTTGTTAGTAATCAGTGATGACTATGGAAATAGTCATTACTGTTTAATAAGAAGTTTATCTCGCCTGATCTCAAGTCAATTATCCCTACATCATGGTGTTAAGTATTTATGTGATGGTTGTTTATCGTATTTTGATTCAGAACAAAAATTAAAGACTCATCAGGAGCACGATTGCGGGCACGTTTTAGCTAAAGTCCCAACGACAAATTTAAAAAAAAATAAATATGGTGAAGAGATTCCCGAGAATATTTTGAAATTTACAAACTTTGAAAAAAAATTAAAAGTGCCTTTTGTTGTTTATGCCGATTTCGAAACTATCCTTGAACCCCTGGATACAGAGGAAAATGCGCAGGATCCCGATACGTCATACACTGTGAGAACACACAAACATGTTCCGTACTCGTTCGGTTACTACATCAAATGTGACTTTGACGATGCTCATTCGATTTACCAAAGTTATAGGGGTCCGGATGCTCACAAAGAATTCGTAAAACGTTTAGAGATTGATTCTAAATCAATCTATAATCGCTTTATGAAGGAAGTAGTACCCATGACACCTATTTCTGCGGAACAAGAGAGGGAGCATCAAGAAGCTAGGGTGTGTCATATTTGCGAAAAGCCATTTGATGCAGCGTTAAACGATCGTGTGCACGAACATAGCCATACAGACGGCTCCTATCGAGGTCCCGCGCACTCTGTATGCAACCTGAATTACAAAATCCCTCAATTTATACCCATCTTTTTCCATAACATGTCCAACTTTGACTCCCACCTGTTTGTTAAGGAATTGGCTCCCAACGAAGAAAAGTTGGATGTTATCCCTCAAAACAAGGAAAAGTATATCTCCTTTACTAAACATGTTTTGGTGGATAACATCGAGAACAGAGATGGTAAACAACATCAGGTATTTTTAAAATTACGCTTCCTCGACAGTTTTCGTTTCATGGCCAGCAGTCTCGATAAACTTAGTCAAAATTTAAAACCAGAACAATGTCGAGAAGTGAGAAAATATTTCGCGGAAGAAAATAAGTTTCAGCTTATTCGACAGAAGGGTGTCTTCCCATATAATTACGTGGATAGTTTCGCGAAATTGAATGACACAAAGCTTCCATCA
Source organism: Philopedon plagiatum (assembly GCA_963971165.1). Classification (NCBI taxonomy): domain Eukaryota; kingdom Metazoa; phylum Arthropoda; class Insecta; order Coleoptera; family Curculionidae; genus Philopedon; species Philopedon plagiatum. The sequence continues at coordinate 33,601,560 of OZ020198.1, read as the reverse complement.
CAAAAAGACTTTTATAACCAGCTGAAAAAAGAAGACATCAGTAACGAGGATTACAAGCGTGCTGGGGCTGTATGGAATTTATTTGAATGTAAAACTTTAGGCGAATATTCAGATATTTATTTAAAATCCGATGTACTATTATTGACAGATGTTTTTGAAAGTTTTAGAGACGTGTGCCTTAACACTTGCGGTCTAGATCCTGCGCAGTACTTCACGGCGCCCTCTCTTGCGATGGACGCCGCACTCAAGTCCACATCAATTTGCTTGGAATTACTGACAGATCTAGACATGGTACACTTCTTTAAACACGGTATTCGCGGTGGGGTCAGTCAGTGTAGTGTTAGAAAAGCTTTTGCTAACAATAAATTTCTACCTCATTATGACGCTTCCAAACCTACTTCCTACATCATGTATTTGGACGCTACCAACCTCTATGGTGCGGCTATGTCTCAATATTTACCAACGGGGAATTTTAAGTGGTTAGATGAGACCGAAATTCAAAGTTTAGATTACAGGAATGTCGCGAACGATTCTAAAACTGGCTATATATTAGAGGTAGATTTAGAATATCCCGAACAGTTGCATTATTTACACAACGAACTACCCTTTTGTCCACAATCAATAGCTCCACCAGAATCAAAATTCCAAGATATTGAAAAATTAATTCCAAATTTTAAACCTAAAAGTAAATATATAATTCATTACCAAAATTTGCGTCAGGCTTTAGATTATGGGCTTAAGCTCACCAAAATTCATCGCGTTATATCTTTTGACCAATCACCGTGGCTAAAGAAATACATTGACCTAAACACAGCGATGCGCAATCAAGCGCAAAATAAGTTTGAAAAAGACTTTTTCAAACTTATGAACAACGCCGTGTTTGGGAAAACAATGGAAAATGTGGAGAAACGGGTAGATGTTAAACTTGTTTCTCATTGGGAAAATATTGGTAGAAGGTTGGGAGCCGAAGCGTTAATCTCGAAACCTCATTTTAAAGATCGCACTATTTTTAACGAGAACCTGGTAGCTATCCAGATGAAAAAACAAAAAATCACATATAATAAACCGATTTACGTGGGTTTCAGCATCTTGGAAATATCCAAGACTATTATGTATGACTTTTTGTACGGGTATATTAAGCCAAAATACGGCAACAACGCGGTATTACTCTACACTGATACCGATTCCCTTGTGTTAAAAATTACAACCGAAAATTTCTATAGCGATATGACACAAAATTTAGATAGATTCGATACGTCTAATTTCTCACAGGAAAATCCACATGATGTTCCTGTAAACCAGTCAATTTTGGGAAAAATGAAAGATGAGTATGCAGGAAAAATCATTTGGGATTTCTACGGTACCGGGGCGAAGGCATATTGTGTAAATGTGGAGGGAAAGTTAACCAAAAAAGCTAAGGGAGTTCCTGACTACGTCACCCAATCCGAACTGACTCTGGACGATTATAGGGAAGCGGTTGACGTAGAAGGAACTCAGATTCATCGTCAGATGAACACTTTCCGTTCGCATTTACACGATATGTATGTCGAACTGAAAAATAAGGTAGCGCTATCACACGCGGACGATAAGCGTTACCTTATTCCCGGCGACTTGGAGAACACGCTTGCTTGGGGTCATAGAGATATTGAAAAGTATAAGGAATCATCGGAAATTCCATGAGCGAAGACTGATCACGGGCAGCTAACTTTCCTTCAATCCCCCTTTGGTAGCTAAATGTATGACTTTCGAGGCTGTGATATTAGATTAAGCATATATGTTATTTATTTTATTATTTATTGTATTCATTTATTCCTACCCTATTTATTGTATTAATGTATTTCACCCTAGTCTACCCTATTTATTGTATTCATTTAGTTACTGTATATGTATATTTTACCTAAGTTTACCCTAGCTTTATTTTTCTATTATTTGTTTATATGTATATTTTACCCAAGTTTACCCTATTTTTTTTATTTTTACATTGTTTGTTTATATGTATATTTTACCCAAGTTTACCCTATTTTTTTTGATTTTTTATATTGTTTGTTTATTTTACTATATTTACTATTTCCAGACCGCTGTTCGGTCAGATTTTTTGCTTTTTTAACTTATTTTACCCAAGTTTACCCTTTTTTGATTTTTATATTGTTTATTATTTTACTCTATTTACAGACCACTGTTCGGTCACATTTTGTGTTTTTTTCACTTTTTTACACTTTAATAAATTTTTGTGTTTATATTGGTGTTTTATTTCCTTAGTTAGAACAAAGAAAAACAAATTAACGTTAGACTATTTATTTAGTAACAGTATAATATTCAATATTAAGCTTATACAATTCATAAACATGTTTTGCAAATAGGTGTATTAGCTTCTCGGTCCATCGAAATAGATACTTGTCTGTTGTGGCATCTTCAAACTTGAGACTTCTCTTCTCACCATTGCGATGAAACACTAGCGTGTACTGTCCAATTATCATAAATATATCTACCCAATGGGTATTGAAACAATCAAAAGTGCTTAAAAATTCTTCAAATTCCTCACTAGAGAAAGAAATTTTGCCATAACCAATAGTATCCAAAATTACTTGTTTGCGTTCCTCTTCGGACGTAGTAAAAATGACAGTTATAAAGTCATCAATCTCGTAAACTCGGTTAGGCTTAGTCTTAAGAACTTTCGCTGGAACATCAGGACATCTAGAGGACGATTCAAACACCCTATCCCAGCTGGAAGAGGAGGAGGAGGAGGAGGAGGCCGCCATTGGTAAGTTGAAATGGTAAGTTTCGAAAACAATCTAACCACAGATTTATATTCTTGGTAAAACTTAATATCTCTTTTCAGCTTGCGTATTTTTTTCAAATGCTCGTCTAATCTAACTGACAAGTCGACTGTCTTTGTCATAAGCTCGAGACTAAATGATCAAATTTCTCAAGGGGGGCCTAATAATATAGGATAAAATTAAACATGTAATACAGTTTAACTTCTTTATTTAGGTAAAAAATCATAAATATATTCATACAAAATTTTTGAATTCTTAGCACTACAAATACAATATTCTAAAGCATGATAAGAACACGTGGTTTTACTTAGAGCTAATTTCGGTACAGCAACACTGCCCCCAGTAAATTCTAAATTAACAATATCGGGTATATGCTTAAGATATTTCATCGTGGAAAAAGTTTCCAGTAAGAAGGTCTTCTTTACATGCCCCTTCACATAGATGACATCAACATCCCGTAGATCGTTGTAGATAATGCGGTGAAGTTCATTGTAATCGGTTTCGCCGGAATTGTAGTATAAACCATGCCGGTTCCCATATAGAAACATTACTTGCTTCTGGCAATCATAGGACAGCTCATAAAACGGCCGAACGGGTTTGAAAAGATAGTTCCGTATTTGCTTTCCATCGTAAATAGCCAATTCTTTAGCTTGAAATTCTGGAACGCTGAATCCCTGAACGTCAACCACAACAAACTTCATCGTGCTGAGAGGGTTGAATAGTAACTGATTACAACAGATCACGTACTTGACCTGTTAAAGCCTGATACTCGAGAACTCGATCATGAATAATTATACAAAAGGCACGGGACTCCTTCGAGAAGTTTTCGGAACTTTGAAACTCCAACTTAACGTCAATAGTGTTACTCTTGAGGGCTTCATTTTGTTTGGAGCAGTCAATAACAAATAGGGCTCTGCCAGCGAAAGCGAGAAAATCCAAGAGCGGCTCCGACCGTTGCTTCCCCAAATAGGTTTTTTGAAAGTCCGTATACATCTGATAGGCTTCTGCAAACTGTCTATTGACAAAGTTTAGGTTTAACGACTCATAGGGGTAAACTTCAGAATTCAAATGCAATTTGACGTCGGTGATGTCTAAATTATCAAAGTAGGTACAATCAGCTTCAAAGTTATCTTTTCGCTTCTTCATAAAAAAGACAATGACGTATCGGGCTCTCTCAGACATGGTCTTCACGGTCCAAATATCACGCTTTGTTGTTCTCAAAGCAGGCAGTTCATGTAGTTCCCAGTTTCTAAACGGAATATATATCGGTTTGTTCTTGACAATTTCATCCAAAAGCCTTAATTTCACTGCATCACTCGGGTAAATATGCTTCACTTTCAACTCAACCGTTTTTAAGGTTATTGTCGCCTTCTTAGTACCAGTGGACTTGTAGCAGTTGTCATCATGACGAGCACGAACCAGTTTAATTTTCTGTTTACCCATTAATACATTGTGGTAATCGGCAAATACGCCAAACAATAGGGAAAGGGGGATACGAAAATTAAAGTCTTTAGATGTTTCATCCAAGGTCTTGACAGTTCCACTTGGCCAATTCCATCCAGCTATGTCTAGAGCACGGCTTTCCTGCTCATTTAAACATAGCAGATTTTTAACGGTGCTAACAATACCAGGATCTCGAATCTTTTCAATCTCCTTACCATTAACTTCATAGGAAATGTTGTCAAAGAGAAAGGCTCCGGCATTATTGGTTAGATCGCAAGTACCGGTCTTACCAGTGGCATCTGCTTCCACCTTAAACGTACCCTCGATGTAGAGTTGAGCTTCACTCATATCCAAAAAGACATCTTGCTGATTGATAACAATCTCGATTTCGTCATTGTTATTAAAGGAGTTGGTAAAGGGGTGATAAGTGTGCCATTCTTCGCGAATAACCGACTCATCACTCTTGATCTGATTGAAGATTTGAAGTTTTTCTGACATGGTAGCCGTAAGGACTGCTTATAGACTGCAAATATAAGATATTTGAAAACGTGAGTGACCCCTTCGACTTCTGATCACTGAATGATCTGCCGACTGAGGTATTAGTGTTTAAATACCTTTTAAATACTAGAACCATTTCGTCTAAGTTCTAATCGAATTACTACTTCTTCACCTCGAAAATTAAGAGGTCTAGAATCCTGGTCTACTAGCGTGAGAGTAATGTTATAGATGCTTTTCTGGTTCACAGGTAAATAGATTAGATTCCTTGGCTCGATATTTATACTGTAGCCGGGGTCAACAGTTGGTGAAAATTCGTACAGAGTATGTGAGGGATTATTTGTGTAATACGAGCCGGAAATGATGTTACACTCTACTCGAATAGTAACAACTTGTATAATTTCCACAGGTTGATCTGATTCGTGGAATTTACCAGACTTTAACAGTTGAGGTGAAAATCCCAACACCTTTGCAATACTGTCTTTTGGCTTAAAGTTTATGTCGTAGACACTGGTTAACTCACACTTTAACGTATTGTTATTGGGTTTAAGCGATAAGATGCGATTCCGTTCGTCTGCGGGAGCACTGGGATCTAGGAGCTTACGTTGTAGAAACTGCTCGATATCTTCCAACTCGTAGGACCCTGTTGGTATTTCCAGTACTCGTTCCTCCTGATTATTGATAATATAATAAAACTTGTTTCGTCCCTCTTCTATATTGGGAATCGTGTTCCAAGTGTTTAGCGAAATTAATGCTAACGAGTAATCAAACCTGGAATCGAGCTCTATGGGAGGTACAAAGTATGCTTCAAGTCGATGAGAGCGACCTTTTAACGTGAATGTCTGTGACATGACTGCGAGCAATAAGCATCAACACCTGCATTTATAAAGTTTCATTGTAGAGAAATGCTAGAGCAAGATGTCCACAATTGATCATTCCATAATCCTGATACTGATCGGAATTAAAATAGATTTTCACATTTTTCATGTACCTGACAAATTCCTTGGGTGGTTTCAAGTTGCCAAAACTATCGAAATAAACAACTCGATTACCGTGTTTCTTGTAAGCTACCCAATGTGTTCCGAAGCCTGTGTTCCGATCCAAATTAATAACACCACACTCTGTTTTGAGGGGTGCGTTCGGTAAAGTGTTTCGCATAAATACTCCTCTAAAATGCGGTATTTTTAATCGAGTGACGTACGACTTAATATCATGATCGGATAACGGTTTGTCAGGTAGCTTTATTGGTAGTTTTTTGGTAGTTTTCGTAAAAACAATCCATAGCCAGTTTTGTGCTTCTTTAAATACATGCCGCTACCCTTTTTTCCCAATGCAATCGCCTCCATTGTTTCGTTGTGTCGTTTCGATTCTTTCAACTTCTCCTTGGCACTTTGAGCGTCCTTAACGGCCTTAGCTATCCCCGCGGCGCCTCCGCTGAGTGCTCCCAGGGCACTAAGTCCTGCAAATATGGGAATAAGTGGTAGAAACCCACCCTGTTTCGGTAAGGGTATTATTCGTGGTACGTTGATCCTCTTACGTCCTCCCACCTTCTTGACCGTTACTCGTGCAGCTTTAAGTATTTTACTGAGAGTTCTTTTCTTACTAACATCACCAGTACCCGTATGTCGAAGTTGTTTCTTAAGCAGAGTGACCACTGATGATAGGGGTTTCATCTTCTTCTTGCGAGCACCCAACTTGCGTTTCACCTTCTTGCCAGCACCCAACTTGCGTTTTACCTTCATAGCGTTCGTTACTAACCACGCTGAAGCTTTTTCACCCAAACTGGAATCGTTTGCCTTTACTCGTTCCCAAGCTCGGTTCTCCAACACTCGATCGGCTCTATGTCTTTGTTCCAACTCTGTTGACTTGGCGTATTCGATATCGTGATCGCGACAAGCACTATCCAATTTGTTCTTTGGTCGATCGCCTCGAGCCAGTCGCTCTTGAAGTTTGGTTCCCGGTCCGCAATAGGAATAACCAGGCAAATGAAGCTCGAACGGGAGCTTGTTGATAGCTGTATTTAACACACCTGCACCCTGCAGGGTCTTCATTCGTAATGAAGCCCTGGGAGGGTGTAGAGTAGTATTTATAGAGATGCGTCAAGAGAAGCAGAAACTCAAAATCCAAGTTTATAATTGCGATATGAAAAAAGAAAAGTGCCTCAGTAGCAAACATGGTCAACTTTTGCCTTCTACAATTCGAGCGTTAATATGTGGTCCGAGTAATTGTGGCAAAACCAATGTAATGATTAGTCTTTTGATTGATGAAAATGGTTTAAAATTCGAGAATGTGTACGTGTATTCTAAATCTCTACAGCAAGACAAGTACGACTTTCTTCAACAGGCTATGAAACATTCCCGTTTAGGCTATTTCGGCTACAGCGATAATGATGAAGTTTTAGATCCTGCCAGTGCCCGACCTCACTCTGTATTCATATTTGATGACGTAGCATGTGAGAAGCAGGATAAAATACGTAATTATTTTTGTATGGGTCGACATCATGCGATTGATTCATTCTATTTATCGCAAACTTACTCGAAAATACCCAAACAGCTGGTTCGTGACAATGCCAATGTATTAATTTTATTTAAGCAGGACGACTTAAACTTGAAACATATCTATGACGATCACGTTAATACAGACATGACATTCGATGCATTTAAACATATTTGCTCCGAATGTTGGAAAGATAGGTATGGTTTCCTAGTAATGGTGAAAGACAATGATATTGCTAAAGGCCGATATCGTAGCAAGTTTGATACATATATCATACCCTAAACCCTCGGGACTCAGTGTGACACTTGACGTTCTAGAAGCTAGATGTGTTAAGTCTCGAGAAACAGGGTCTGTTTAGTAGTTGTTTTAGCTGTTTCCTAGCTGTTTTTCCCGAACAGGGTCTGTTTTTTAGCTGTTTTTCCCGAACAGGGTCTGTTTTTTAGCTGTTTTTCCAGAACCGGGTCTGTTTTTTAGCTGTTTTTCCAGAACAGGGTCTGTTTTTTAGCTGTTTTTTCCAGAACAGGGTCTGTTTTTAGCTGTTTTTCCAGAACAGGGTCTGTTTTTTAGCTGTTTTTCCAGAACAGGGTCTGTTTTTTAGCTGTTTTTCCAGAACAGGGTCTGTTTTTTAGCTGTTTTTTCCAGAACAGGGTCTGTTTTTTAGCTGTTTCTCTAGAACAGGGTCTGTTTTTTAGCTGTTTTTTTTCCCGAACAGGGTCTGTTTTTAGCTGTTTTTCCCGAACAGGGTCTGTTTTTAGCTGTTTTTCTAGAACAGGGTCTGTTTTTTAGCTGTTTTTCCAGAACGGGGTCTGTTTTTTTAGTATGTCTACCCCCATGAGCCAGCTCGATAAAGACGTTAAACGTAGGATTATCCAAGCTGCACGAACAATAAGAAAGAAGTATTTAGCATTAAAGTTGGAGCGAGGCGAAGAAGATGAAGCTCTTAATAAATTATTAATGCCGATTACCGCTCCTCTGAATAAGCTTGTGAGTGCTTCCGCCGCCGCCACTGCAAAATCTAAGAAACGTAAGATTAAAGGGGAACAGAGTGTTGGTGTAAAACCCAAAGTTAAACCGTCCAAACCTCCTGTACAATTCTTAACCGAGGAAACTCACTACGGGGATGTTGCTGCTGCTGCTGATGATGATGATGATGCTGTGTTTGAAGAACCAGCTCAGAATCCTGCGGAACACATAAGACAGAATTTTGAAGATTCTCTTCGAAAATCTGATGTCTTTGAGACTTTTATCGAGCAGTATCCGAAGATTGCTCAAGAATATCTGAAACTATATTGGTCGCACTCTACCGAAATAGATGCTAACAGCCTGAAATATGATTTGGTGACTGATTCTTGGAGCTTAGGTTCAGAACCGGTTAATTTCTTAAAGAATGGTGATATTCAAGTTGGCCCCCTTACGTATAAAGGAACTCTGGGACTATACGATTTATTGTTTCTCAAGGTTCCTCAATTTAATACCGCTGCCGATGAAGAACAATACAAAGATATTTTAAAGCGATCAGATTTATACTTGAAAGACAATGGTCAGTTGAAAGGTAATAGATCCCACAAATACAATGCCATTGTGAAACCACTAATTTCGAAAGGTTCTACCAGTAAAATTCCTTCGCCCGGGGGTAGAATAGCGACCAGATCGAAGTCGGAGAAATCTGGATCTGTGAAATCCGGATCTGCCTTAATGGAATACAACGAAAAACCCAAAGAATATGTCTACTATGATGACGTAAATGAGCTGGTTGAGAGGTTAAAAAAGCTAGACGCTTCCAATCAGGTTGGCAACAATAATAACATGAACGAGATTTGGAGCATTTTGCATGAATTGGAACACCTTGGAGTAATTGAATTCTATAAATAAGTTTGTTAAAGCTGTTATGCCTTAGTACCGCAGTAATCATGAATAAGTTTGGACGTTCCTTGCCCACGTCGTCTAATCAGAAGAGAGTGAGAGTGTTGCAAGCACCCAACTTGATCACTCTTACAAAAGATGGCGATTATGATATTCGAGATCATCGGCTTTGTAACGTCAAATCGCCAGCAGATATCGCTGATGCAGTAAATAAAAAGTTTGTAGAGCGTATGCTAACTTCACTTTCTACTACCATTGATAGATCGCTGAATGATAAAATACAAGTATCCCACTTGGAGATGTTGAGACAAGTAACGGGGTTGGAACAAAAAGTAAACAACTCTAACGGTAGTATTGTAAAACAAATGGAGACCTTTACAAAAACTAATAAGGGTTCTGTAGACTCGGTATCCAGCCAACTTAAGCTGCTTGACAACAAATTAAAGAGCGAGACTTTAGTTTTGAATAAAAACCTGGATCGCCTATCTACCCAATTCAAGGATCTCGAAAAACGCCTAAAAGTTTACACCAATCAGGCTATTCAAAATGCTCTCAGACCAGTTAGGACGGATGTGGGAAAGATTCGTGAAGAACTCTCCAAATTATTACAAACAGTTGATTTGCTAAAGAAAGGATCTTCCCGTCCACCAACTGTTTAAAATGTAGACGTATATAATTCGATATCTTGCTGCAGAACCTCATTCTTTGAGAAATAATGGCCAAGGGCATTACGAAGGCTAGAGAACAAGTTGTTAAGGAACTACATAAACCCGCTAGAATCAAATTTAAACGTCGCAGATTTATCCAGTATGGTTTAGACGATACGTTTGCCTCCGATCTTGCGCAGCTCGATCAGTACGCTCGTGAAAACAAGGGATTTAAATACATCTTGGTTGTAATTGATTGCTTTTCAAAATTTCTCTGGACCCGGCCTCTCAAGTCAAAAAATGCTCAGGATGTGACTAATGCCATGGATCATATACTCAAACAGTCTCGGAGGATTCCGAAAAAGCTGGTGACAGATAATGGGAAAGAGTATTACAACGCTAGCTTTCAAAGTCTTATGAAGAAGCATGGGATACATCATTACAGTACCTTTAGTATTTTAAAGGCTTCTATTGCTGAACGAGTAATTCGAACGCTCAAAGAACAACTGTTTAAGTTGTTTACCTTGAATGGTAATCATAAATGGATCGACTTGTTGGAACAAGTTACAAATACTTACAATAACACCAAACATCACACAATCCGCATGAAGCCGAAGGATGTTAGCAAGAGTAATGAGAAGAAAATATTGAACTCGGTTTATAGTCGTTTAAAGGTTGTGGGAAAGCAAAAATTCAAAGTTGGCGACATTGTTCGCATCAGTAAGGCTAAGCACGTGTTTGAAAAGGGTTATGTACCTAATTGGACCACTGAGTTGTTTAAAGTATCTCAGGTTAAGATTACAAATCCAACGACTTATTTGCTAGAGGATTCGAGTGGTCAACCCATTAGTGGGGGATTCTATGAAGAGGAATTGCAAAAAACCAAACAATCTGATGTATTTCTTATTGAACAAATTTTGCGTAAAAAGGGCAAAAAGATGTATGTAAAATGGCTTGGGTTTGATAAGTCTCATAACAGTTGGATAGATATAGTGAAGGATGTGGTTTAAACGCTCGTTCTTTGTATAAATAGACAGAATTTTCCTGCTTTCGATCAGTTAAAACTATGCCGTATTGCAAAGAGTGTGATAGTGAAATTTTATCTCATAGTGCTCATAACCGCACTCTAAAACATAAGCAGCAATGTAGTGAGAACTTGTACTCTCAGGTAAAATTAGTTCGAACTGCTTTTAAACAACGGATACTAACTTACCATCTGACAAGTGACTTACATCCGACCGATGTTAAGCAATATTTAGAAGATCTCAAAGATACGGTTAGGACTTTACTCACTGATCCTTTAAAGACTTTTCCCCAGCTTAAAGTTAATATGGAGCTATATGGACGTTATCTGTTGGCATCAACACAGGAACAAAACATAAAATCGTTTAATACAAAATTTAGTGTTATTTCTCCCAACACTAATTTGGACGACTTTTACAGCGAATATCAGATCTCTCTAGTGAAAAAAGCTTCCGAATTCACCGAGATGGGAAGCGGATGGGCGTTATCCAAACTACTGTTTCTCGAACTTAACATCAATACATGTGGAGTGGGGGTATAGTTTCCTCTAAACTCATACTAATCCTAATACGTTGGCTGACGTCATTATTTTAGTGCGAACCATGGCCAGTAAACGTTGTACCGCTCCTGCTGCTGCTTCTGAGGTGATGGAAGACAACGACGACAGTTCCCGAAGCTCATCGCCCTATTGGACATATCTGGACAGTATGATTCTCCGAAGTAACCGAGAAATTCGCAACGAGAAGAAACTCTTGGGTGAATTTTGCTATCCTACTGGCAATGTTACAGTAATTGTGGGCCTTAGTATTGCCAGGGGGATGATGCCAAGTGTAAAACTAACCACAACAACAACAACAACAACACCCGAACATCTTCAGCTCTCCCTCTGCCATTCTGATTGGATCGAGTTTTTGGAGATTATCGACAAGATGATTGCCGATACTGATGGAAGTGTGACAACAACGCAGATGTCTTCATCGGAAAATTTTACCGTATCCAGTGCTATTCTTTTGAACGATCGATTATTTAGACTCAAGAGTAATGATGTAACTTTAACATTTTCTTACAATGATATAAATTCTATTGTTAGCATTAGGCATTTAATTAACTATAGATTAAAGTTAGTCGAACGTTTACAATTTAGAAGCTATTATGACGATACTTTGCAGTATGCAAAATGTTTTGTTACTATTAAGGATACCTTTTTTGAAATTGTAACCAATCTCTGTAATTTAAACCCCTCTGAACAAAGTTATTACATGTTGGAATTATTGCATTACAACCTGCAAAAATTGTTAGATGACTTTGATAAACTGTATATGTATTCTGATGACTTATAATAATAAATCTTTTACAACTCTCGGTTCCTTTCTTTTTTTTCCTCTCACCCTTATCCTACTGTTCCTCATAAAACCACTCGATTTCCGGCAGAGTTTTCATAGTTGTTCCGACGTTCCTTGCAGTCAGTTGTAACCTGTTCAGACCTGTCGTGACTTGTTACATAACCTTAAAACACACGTCTTTGAGTCTCATAAGCGTGTCTGTGCAAGATGTCAAAAGAACGTCAGGAAGTTTGCATCGATCTTCAAGGTTACCCCTTAGCCAGTGGGTTTATACCGAAGGAGTTGGCTGTGTATGATGGCGTACGATTTTGCAGCTTTCTCTTCAAACCTCCGTATGGCAGGAAATTTTTAAAGCCTGAAGATCTCAAGATTGTCGAATATTTGGAGGAAAACTACCATGGACTAATGTGGGAGTCTGGCTGTTTGGACTTGAATCAATTTGAAAGTGTTTTACGTAACATATGGCTTCAGTATGACTCTCCGAAATTTCTGGTTAAGGGCGATTTAAAGGCAGCTTGTTTAAAGCAGATTTTTGATTCTTCCCTTATATTTAGTATTCCTTTAAAGACCGAACCTAAATTAAGTAAATATAAGAAAGTTGTGGAATGTTTCCACCATAAGGACTTTAATGTTTGGCATTGTGCCTGTAATAATGCTAAGTTATTGTATAATTTCCGACATTGTTTTTTAAATGATCTGGAATAAAATTATATAACAGATTTTGTTTGTTTTATTTCTTAGTATAGCTCGATTAGTCTAAGTAGAAAGCCGTTGTAAAATGGCCGGTCGCAGTGTAGATTGTACTGATTGCTTAGACGACGGTCTTGGCTTTATTCGTACTTTTGAAGAACGACTGATCACGTTTGCAAATTGGACCAATAAAGTTAGTCCTAAAGACCTAGCACAGGCTGGTTTTTATTACACCCAGCGTTTGGATATCGTTCAATGTGTCTTTTGCCGCTGTGAGTTTACTGATTGGAAAGAGGGAGATGATCCGCTGGCCGACCACTACAAGTACTCCCAACATTGCCCGTTAGCTAAAGTATTGTGGAAGTGTCGCCAACTGAAAATGGCAGTTCCACCATCATCATCACCCCAAAGCTTGAAGAAGAAGACGAAGATACAACAGCAGGAGCCGCTCCCAACTCTCCATGTTAGTTCTCTGTTCTTACTACCGCTTTTGGTACTATCGTACAGCGGACTGATACACATATACGACCTTATAAATATCTATCAGTCCAAGTTTTAAATCATTTTGACATCAGTCATGGCAGCGTTAAGTTCGACGTACATTCTGCTCGTTGCGTTAGTGCAAAACGTATTCTACGTATACATGCCAAATAATGTTAAGGATGCCGCCATCATGATTGAAACCGAGGATTTTCCCTCCAATAATACGTGGTTACATATGGTTTACGAAAGAATAGACCATCAGCAAACGCCTGTTTTCTCTATGAAGATTCCTACGACAGCAGCAGCAGCATCAAGCAGCCTTCTTCGCTACAAAGTAAAGTTCATCTTTCGAGATAACACCGTTGGCGAAACCGATTGGAAGACAATACTTCGTGGGGATACATTAACTAGCACACCATCATCATCATCATCATCAAACACAGTTTTGAATTTACTTATATTTATAACTATAGCTTGTTCATTATTGTTAAGTAATGTAATATTTAATATTTGTAAGACAATTCGACAACATTCTTAATTAAAACCGATTTTTTCCTATTCAAGGTTTTATTTATCTACATCTGCTATCTATGATGCGGTTACCATGCATAAATTAAAACAAGTGTTCACCTTATCGACCGGAAATGGCAACCACAAAGCCAGCCTTATCACCGGAAACTGCTAACCGCAGCTTCCTATGTTTCACGCGGCACTAATACATATTTTTGCTGTTATTAGTCCATAAAATTCAATCAAATAATATTCATAGTTTCTATAATTAAATTAAAAAATTTCCTATGTCCAGTGATATAAAAATTTTGAGATCTAATTTTTTACTAGTTCCGATGATCTAATACCTATTTTTCTATTACCAAATCCCCTAATATTCATAACCTATATAATTAATCCAAAATTTACTATACAGGGTGATGTAAAAATTTTGAAATCTAATTTTTTCCTCAAAGTCGAGATTTTTGAAAACTAATTTGACAAATCGAAAGATCTGCTCCGTCACTATCCCCCATGCGAATTTCGGCTCTCCACCATCAGCCGTTAGGTCGCTAATCGCAAAAAACTATATCTCCGGAACCCTAAGGCCGATCGACGCCATTCTTTTTTTAAACGTCTTCGGACACCGCCCCTGAATACGTGACGTATCTTAAATTTTTATTCTGACGTTTAACACGTGACTGGTGACAGTTGACAGGTCTTCAATGACAGGTGACAGCTGACATATTTTTACGCATGTCTTCTGACGCCATTTTGAACACGTGACCTACGTTAAATTTTAATTTTGGCGTTTCAAAAGTGACAGGTGACAGTTGACAGATCTTAAATGACAGGTGACAGCCGCCATACTTTTACGCATGTCTTCTGACGCCATTTTGAACACGTGACGTATGTCAGTTTTTTATTTTAACGTTTCATAAGTGACAGGTGACAGTTGACAGATCTTAAATGACAGGTGACAGCTGACATGCTTTTACACATGTCTTATGACGTCATCCTTCATACGTGACGTATGTCAAATTTTAATTTTGACATTTGACAAGTGACAGGTGACAGTTGACAGGTGACATTTGACAGCTGCGCGCGCAGGTTGGGTTTGCTGACGTAAGATCCAGTGACGTAGACTTCGATGACGTACTTGAAATTTGCACCTGCGCAAAGGTGGCCGAGATATGACGTCATAGATCACAAGATAAGATCCCACCGGTGGACGGTGGGCCGTGAACTCCCAAACTTTCACTACTCTCATGGTTAGAAAATAAAATGCATATTTTTGGATTTTTTCGATGCCACTGAGCTCCATATTAGAATCTTCAATGATGCTTTGTAGCGTCATAGGAAAATCGATTAGAATGGTATAAATGCTAAATAGGGTGTTCTAAGTTAGCGAGAATAGATGAATATAGTATCGGAAAAACCAATATATGCAGATAAGCCGAAAATGAAAAAAATGTAGTTAGGACGTTTTAACTAAGGAGGGCAGAGTAGGTATAGCCATTAACGAAAGAACGTTCCACTAACTAATTTAATACATTGCTTAAAAAAATTTATGGTATTTCTACTATCAGCACTATTGAGAATCTAAAAACTAAAAATTTATTTATTTATTCAAAAGCACAAGAACTTCAGTTCCACTAAACAAGTTACTTGACATTCGTGACAAAGTATAGGCAACATATAATAACAGTTAATAGTAAGATTTTGCAACTAGAAATTGCAGGCACGCTAATCCATAAAAGATAAAATTTAAAGTGGTGTTTCTATCACATGATTTATCAATAACCTCAAAAATAAAAAAAAAATAAAAATCTTTTATTCATATTTTGCCCTGGCCTTACAAACTAGTGTATTGGCCAATATTGGTAGGCTTATTAAATCAAATGAGGTGAAAACTCTAATGAAAATACCACTTTAAATTTAAATGTTTATGGGTTAGCGTGTCTGCAATTTCTTCTTGCACAATCTCCCTAATAGCAGCTATTGCCCACAATGGTAGTTATGAAATCGGCCAATCAGAGCTAATGGAATTTTGATTTAAAAATTAGCATTGAAACAAGAAAAAAGAGACAGAGGACAGGGAAGCAGGAGCGAAATAAGATGTATTTTGTGGTTTCCAAAAACCATATGCGAAAGAAATATGTCGGTACAAACCTATTCTATTTTCTTTGATGTCGGTAATTTTTCACAATTTCGGTATTATAATAGTGACCAAAACCATTTTTATGCAAATAATAATACCGAAGGCAGAAAAGTAATAAATGGGTGCTTTTAATGTTTTTATTCGGTGCAGACAAATTTTGAATCGTCGCTGAAAAAAGAACTTTCAAATATATTTTGAATTCAGTTTTGGATTTTTTTAAATGTTAAGTGGTGTAGGATATTAGAAAAGGAACCCATACGGAAATTATGGTTTTTTCGCACAAATAGATCCTGTACGTAATACATTTTTAATTACGTAGGAAAGAAATATCTTATTTCACGTAGGTCATTTTTGTATGTAATATAATGCATTTTTGGTAATTATACAAGGTTAATAGGTTATTGTTGGACAGCTCTACCATAATTTTTTAATATTTTTAGTAAAACATAATATTCCCCTCAACAATAAATTTTGGCAACGTCAAATGTACGGGCGCGCGTATGGTCAAGTTAAATTTTTAGTTGTTCGATTAACCCAAAAAAAAAACTATTGAGTGTAGACTATGCCAGGAGTCACCCATTTCAATATATTAAACCATTTCTATACCACTTTTCTGTTTATTATGTTTATATAAAAATATATAAAAAATGAGAATCAGATCTCGAACCACCAGACGATACCTTATACTATAAGGATATCAAACAAATAATGTTAAAACAGCTATTCTCCGGGCTATATGCCCCTCCGAGCGCTTGATTACATACCAAAATTTGCCGTATTTTGACTAACATTGTTAGACAACAAAATACTTGGTTTGACGTTTGACTGCAAGAAACTACCAGGAAGAAGGAAGCTTTTTCTTTAGTTAGGATGTCGTTACCTGCATACCGGTTTCGAACTCTTTAATTCTCGTCAGTACAGGATAAACGAACATATCCATCGCTCGGAGGGGCATATAGCCCGGAGAATAGCTGTTTTAACATTATTTCTTTGATATCCTTATAGTATAAGGTATCGTCAGGTGGTTCGAGACCTGATTCTCATTTTTTATATATTTTCATATATTTACATGTACCCCTGATCAAGTAAGTAGACCGCATTCATTGTTGTAATATTTTACCTCACGGTAAATTCTACTACTCTACTCTGACTGCTTGAAACTGCTAATGGATGGCGCTGCCTGTGTCATACTGCTTATGCAGTTCGACATGAGTTAGCTTTAAGGATTGCTGTTTCGGAAGGTAGGTATTTTCGTTTATCATGTACTGACGCGAACTAAAGAGTTCGAAACCGGTATGCAGGTAACGACATCCTAACTAAAGAAAAAGCTTCCTTCTCCCTGGTAGTTTCATGCAGTCAAACCAAGTATTTTGTTGTCTAACAGTGTTAGTCAAAATACGGCAAATTTTGGTATGTAATCCAGCGCTCGGAGGGGCATATAGCCCGGAGAATAGCTGTTTTAACATTATTTGTTTGATATCCTTATAGTATAAGGTATCGTCAGGTGGTTCGAGATCTGATTCTCATTTTTTATATATTTTTATATATTTACATGTACCCCTGATCAAGTAAGTAGACCGCATTCATTGTTGTTTTATTATGTTTTGTGAAATATGTATGAATGGTTAACATTTTTCTTAAGGTTACAATATTTATTTTTATAAAATTCCCTATTTAAATCCTTTTCCTTTTTCAAAAGGGCGTCTCCTCTAAATCCACCCCTAAAGTAATATTCGCAAATTTTAACTATTGGTCAACGACATTGAGTTCTTGTTGGTTTCAGGATTTTCAGTTTTATCTTTTTCAGATTTCTATCCCAAATAGAAACCTGAGCAAATCCAAAGTGAACACGGCTTGGCGCATATTTTAAACCGAAGTAGCGTTAATTTGTTGACTAAAGTTACAAAAGGTACCTTGTCCGCGATATCTCAAAAATGTTTTTTTTTAATTAATTACTTCTAGACCTAAGTTGTTTTTTGCGCTCTCGTATTAAAAACTGTTTCAATACATCACCTGATTTTACAAAAATTCATCTATTCGCCGGTACGCGGAACATAAAATGACTTTGGCAACAGGCGAAAACAAAACTGTGCTCAATTTTTTTGACTATGGTCGCTTTAAACGCCTTATATCACAATTTGATAAGTCAAGTTTATTCCTTTGTACAAACGTAAATTTTGACAATTTGGCATAAAACGCTGAAAGAAACTAATACGTGAGAGGTTACCAACCTGCATCGCCTGGTGGAATTCAGGACATCCCACGTAAATTTTAAAATGGTCAAATATCAACTCCCTTGCATTTTTTAGATCAAAAGTGTATTTAAACTGTTTGGCGGAGACAACAAGATTTTTGCAACCTTTCTATCCTTTTTCTGAATTATACCCAAGCAATTCGTTTAAAAAATATTTTGAAAATTGTTAAAGTAACTAACACGGGCCTGGGATAAAAATAAAGACACCAGCAATATTTTTAATTAATTGAAATAATTAGTATCACTCTGTCAAAATTTGATGACTCTAAATATATAATTTTCAAAATAATAATAATTTAGAATGCCATCGAAATGTTGCGAAAAAGTTTGTTTTATTTTATTTTTAAAAAAGTTTAAATATACCCTTGGTCTAACAAATGCAAGAGCACGCCGATATACGACTAATTTAAAATTTATATGGGATATTGTATGTTCTACCTGGGAATGCACCACCGGTATAAGGTGATGAGTGAACTTATTGTTTATACAGGGTGTTATGAAATTTACTGCATATATTGAAACTGGTAAAGCCTGTTCTGAATTCAGATTGAAGAAAATTATTCATAAATGGTGCATCACAATAATAAGCTTGTAATCGCCCCTTAAACTTTTTCTAACCAGCGATACCCGTCATTGACAAGAAACACGTGATACCACATAATGTGCCAGTTCTATCAATAATTTTTTAATGTAACAAGTCATCATAGTAAATAATATTAGTTTTTGTTAATGTTTGTAGTAAAATCCCTGTAAGATACTCATCTTTTGAAAATGGTTAGGATTAACAAATACCAATATACCAAAAAACACTGACAACTTACTACAGCCATTAAATTAATGCAAGAAACCAACGCTTGACAAATAATTAACACTATTAAAAGTTCCAATAACGAATTAAACACAATACTTAAAAAAATCCAAGGTATTTTATTTGTCAATACCCGCAGTATTAAAAACTGAAAACTAATGTTTTATTTATTTTTAAAGTAATATCTCTGTAAAATTTACTTCATCTAGAAAGAAATACACTTATACAACACCAACAAAACAGTAGGCGCAGCAATTAACGAAAAAAGCGTTCCAATAACTAATTAAAAACAATGCTTAAAAGATTCCACGATATTTTTTATTTACTATCAGTACTATTATAATTATAAAATTATAGTTTTTTAAACTAAAAAACACGCTTTTAAGAGTAGCGCTCTAAAAAGTTAAAAATAATTATTTTCCTTTCATAGTTAACAGAAAACCGGAGTATGCAGTGCGCACATCGTGAGGAAAGTAAAGCAACTGACAAACTGTGTCTCCCTTTACTCCGCACACATGCATATCTCGTTTTTCTGTTAACTTGTATAGCTATAAAACATTTGGTCTTTAAATAGGTAATTAAATTTAAAAGCGTGGGGCAATTACCTATATAGCCGT
The DNA here is from genome assembly GCA_963971165.1 of Philopedon plagiatum. Classification (NCBI taxonomy): domain Eukaryota; kingdom Metazoa; phylum Arthropoda; class Insecta; order Coleoptera; family Curculionidae; genus Philopedon; species Philopedon plagiatum. The sequence goes on along the minus strand of OZ020198.1, from coordinate 33,581,971 downwards.
CTAGGCATACATTACATTTTGTTTATTATGCCTAGACCACTATATCCTAACTGCGCCTCACGCTTTTAAATTTAATTACATATTTGAAGACCAAAAGTTTTATAGCTGTAGAAGCTAACAGAAAACCGGGGTACGGATGTGTGCGGAGTAAAGGAAGGGGCAGTTTGTCAGTTGCTTTACTTTCTGCACGATGCGTGCTCTGCGCACCCCGGTTTTCTCTTAAATATGAAAGGAAAATAATTATTTTTAACTTTTTAGTGCGCTACTCATAAAAGCCTGTTTATTAGTTTTTTAAACTATAATTTATTCTTAACTTTTTAGTGCGCTGCTCATAAAAGCGTACTTTTTAGTGAATTAGGCTTGAAACATACAGAAGGTCCCAAAAATAAAAATAATTTTTTATTATCGACTTTACAAAAAAGTACCTATATCTTCATGAAAAGTTCTACATTGTAAAAGAATAGCATGGTTATTCAAAAACTTAATGGAGGACAGTACAGGGTGACTCAAAAAGCTGAAAATCACAATTTGAATTTTCCACCCTGTATACCCGAGATAGCATTTTTAAATAAGCATGCTCTTTTTTCACAATGTAGGAGTTTTTATGAAGATATACTTTTTTGTAAAAGCGATATTAATAAATTAATTGTATTTTTGGGACCTCCTGTATGTTCCAAACCTAATTAACTAACATAAAAAAATTAACTCTAGTACATTAATTTGCAGTGGCAGTTTACCTTTAAATAACGATTTTAAATGCTTTAGCTTCACGTGGATTAGGACTTTTACATTTGTGAGCCACTCTGTATGTACTAGATCAAATTTTTACATGGCAGTGCTATTTTCCTGCGATGCAGAACTTTTTATAAACAGACATTTTTTTTCGTAAAATCAATAATACAAATTTTTCCATTTCGAAGACACGCTGTATATTTCTTTGTAATGAAAAGAAGAACGTATTATTGTATTGTCACCGGAATTGGATAAGTCTGCAAAGTTTTAAATCGATACGACAATTAGAAGTGGGTGAAAAGTCAGTTGTAAGATTTCATTACAATGTTAAGAAGATACAGGTCAAGTTATTAAAAGCGTGTTAAAAACTTATTAATTTATTACAAAGCACTTTTAGGATACACCCTGATTTAATAAGCCTATTCTATTTCTTTTATTTAACAGGTTATTTGACATTCGTGACAAAGTATAGGTGAAACCCATAATAACATTTATTAATTTTTGTTGCATAAGAGAAAATGGGTTCTTTGCGTCGAGATAATACTGAGATTTTGCAACTAGAAATTACTATCAGTACTAGACACTAGTTAGACACTTTAACCCATAAATGACAAAATTGAAAGTAGTATTTCTATCACATGATTAATAAAAACCAAAAAATGTAAAAAAAATTTAAACTCTTCCGTATGTTTGGTAGGCTTATAACTTTAGTTAGCAAATGAGGTAAAAACTCTACCACTCTAAATTTGATCGGTTATGGGTTGGCGTGTCTGCAATATCTTTTTGCAAAATCTTCCTAATAGCTGTCGGTCGTCCTTGTGCTCAAAGACGTTTGGTAAACGTCAATGATTTTGCACAGTAATAAATATAATGAGGAAAACGGTTATAATGCGAATAATAATGTACCTTGAATTTAGTTTTCTCATAAATGTTAAGAGGTGTACGATTCTAAAAAAAGGAATCCATACAGAAATTATGTTTTGTGCAAAAATATATCCTGTATCTAATACATTTACAATACGTAGGAATGTAATATCGTATTGTATGTAGGTAATTGTTTAAAGAATAATGCGTTTTTGGCCGTTATAAATTATGAATAGGTTATTATTGGACAATTCTAGCGTAATTTATTTATTTATATAGTAGAACAAATAATAATATTCCCCTTCAAAATAAATTTTTGGAACGTCGGAGCAGCGGGCGCACATATGGTCTGGTTTTCAGGCGTTAGAGAAAATTTTACAGTTGTTAGACTAAACAAAAAATAAAGTATTAAGTATCTCTAGACTACCCTAAACTCACCCATTGTAATATGTGCAGTGAATTTCATAACACCCTGCATAACAAAAGAAGTAAAATGAAATCAAATGTAAGTAATTACATCTATCTGCCAAGCGCCACTCTTGATCAATACCTGAAACAAATTCTTTTAAATAATTTGTTCCCTTCCATTATTAGGATCAAAATCCAGTGAAAAATCCGTATACCATTTCTGAGATTATATCTGGTTGTATATTAATTTATTTATGAAGAGCGTGATTTGAAAATTTACAGTGCCAGGTCCGTCCAGGCATTCCAATAAATTAATAATGAACGGTCCAGAATAGAGTGCGAAGGGCGAGAGAATGCTGACCGCCAAGGCGTACAGCAGATGGCATACCGAATGTACTGGCGCTACAAAGTGGTTTATTTAGGGGAGAACATAATTTCATTATTTCCTAACGGAGCACCGTCCGCAGCGTTTTAATTTTTAAAACAACTTTTTGTGCTTTCATCCCTTTCATGGAGGCAGAATAAATGGCAATATTAAAACATTGTTTTAATTTTGAGACAAAAACTCTCTTATTAAAATTTAATACTGTAATAATCCTTTGCTTTTTAATAGACCACCTTGATAATACCCTTCAACGACTGAATAAGGTATACGCATGTATTATTTTATATCATAAAACATTTAAGGGAGTCATTACAAACCCAAAAATATTATTTTGAAGAGAATTACTAGGATAATTTGACTAAAAAAAATGTAATTCTTGATATAATTTCTTACAATTTAAAAAGCTGCCATTTACCCTTAGTGCCACGTCAGAAGATAAGCAAAAATAAGTATCAATCTACATGTTAACGTAAAGGGGCCTACATACACACGCCCATGTATTAATATAAGAACTCACATTGATATACGCGCGTTGATATTCGCCAGTGTGTAGACAAATTTTTCGCTAAAGTATCGGAAAATTTATCTACACACTGGAGAACATCAACGGGCGTACACTAACGTTCGTTCATGTATTAACCCATGTGCGTGTGTCTGTAGGCCCCTTTAAGCCTAACGTAGGGATGCTAACAGACGTATATGAATCGATAACTTCTGTGATAGTCTGAAAGCAAGCGAGCATTCTCGTACGATTGTACCCATATCAGTTGATTTACCAAGATGATTGGTATTATTTGTAATATTGTAATATTGTACCTAAAGTTGAACAAGTTTGTTATGCAACACAAAAACATCCACATTTCCTAGCGTCATAATATACTCTATCTGATTTATTTTTACGTTTTTTTTTATTACAGTGTAATTTGTGTGTACTTCTCTTTAATAAACCATGGAATCTAATAAAACAAACTACCCTAATTCTATATATCTAGATAGGTAGTGTTGTAGTTTAGAAACTAATACGAATTTGAATAAATTTATGAAAATACAGGACTTAACTAGTTTTTTTAATCTAAATACTTGAATTGACATTTGAGACACGGCCAACTACGCAAAATTAAAGTTTAAAATTAAATGGATTGATTTAAGGGCTAAAAATAAAGAATAACTATAAAGTGTTATATATTTTTAAAAAACTCTTGTCAAGTAAAATTTCATGATTAAGAAACATACAGGATGTTCCATTAAAAAAACATATGTTTGGTTAATATCACGAAAATTATCATATCCGACGAAAATCTAACGACGCCACTCGATTCTACGTAGAAATCTCTATTGGGTTCCATTTCTACTTTTTTTATATAAGTTACAAGACAACTAAGATACGAAGGGGGTCCGAAAATGGAAAAAATAAATTTCGTCCTGTATGTCATTTCTCGTTTTTGATTTCTTTGAAAACTCAAAGTATCTCACAACTTTAATTATAAACAACTTTTCTTGATACTTTTTTTCTCTTAAAATGAAGGTAATTTACATTTGACTATTTTGGAAAATCAATTCTAAAAACACCCTGTATATCAGTTAATTTGATTGGTTTTTCAACATCTTAATTAAAGAACAAGCAGGAGCGTTTTCTAAAATGTCACCATCAAACTAGAAATTTTTTTGACATTTACACCTTATCCGGACTCTTCCTATAGACACACTGTATATTGTTTCAATGTGCAAAAATACCACTGCAAGTGAAATGAAAACCCCATGTTTCACGTGTCCAGAATGTTGGAAGAAGTACATACCTAGTGCAAAATTATTCAAAAGTTTTTCATAAATAGGTATCATTAAAGGTCAGTATCGTCAAATTTAAGTAGGCCTATATGACTGTACGTTTATTTTTATGTTTCAATAAATAATAGGGATTTATAACGAAAGTTTAAAGACAAATAAGCGGTCATCCATCATACAAGCATCAACTTTCAGCAAATTATTCGATTGTCCTTGCACAAGTTCTGTTCCGGTTATTGTTAAACATTCCCTTTATTTAAATGTAATGTTTGTTATCCACGAAATCGCCTAACCTCTGGGAAATAATCAAGAAAATAAATTAACACTGGAATTCACCATGTACTAGCCATTATAACACCTTTATTTACATGACATGTGACGTCACAACCAGTAGTATCACGTTTTGCAAGTTTAGAATTTTGTAGAAAAAATTGTAGTAGAAAATCTTTCTTTCTCAATAAAGACCAAAATAAATGGATAAAAACAACCACCATAAGTATTTTTATTTATGTAGAGAATATAAAAAAAAAATATAGTTCAGGTTTATTTGGATTATATGATTCCCTATTTTATAATTTTAATACTAATGTCATAAATAAGGGGATGTTGTAAGTATTCTGGAAATAAGAAAAGTAATCCTAAGGTGTCAAATAAACTTTTAATAAAGAAATAAAAACTAGTGGTGGGCACAACTGTATTATTTTAAAAATCGGATTATTAGATAATTACTTATTTTCATAATCGGATTAAAATTGAAATTATATTACCTATATCGCGCTACCATTTATAATTCATATTGAATGATGACTTACGATCATGAACCAACCGATGTTTCCTCGCCACTCGTCACTCATTCTCATTAGTGATTATTGGTATCGGCTCTGCTGTTGCGAGGAGCAAATAGCATTGTTGCCGATTCATATAAATTTCAGTTTTTGCGTTTATACTTTGGTAAGTTTATTTACTTTTTAATAAGTATATCCTTATTTTTAGCTGTTTTTAGTTTTTTGACTCATAAATGGTATTTTATTATTACATGTTTTAGTGTTTTTAAAACCAAAAAGTTAGCTCGTTGTTCATTTCATGTATCGAGCAAGCCTCGAGCAACAGCCCAAACGACGGAGGTATATTTATTTACAACATGGTAGTGTTCAATCCAGTGAAGCTCTCTTTATTTGAATTTGTACTGTTAGCAAGTTAAAATTCTTTCTCTCCGTTTTGGGATTACCCGAAATCACAAGTTTTGATTATGTTCTAAATTACAATTCTAAATTACTATTTTTATAATCGGATAACTGATTATTTAAAAAACCAGATTGTCCTTTATTTTTAATTAAAATCCATTACTAATAAAAATTTGTTAAAATTCCGATGAATTTTAAATCGGAGGAGTAGGAGTCTGTGGGACACATGACGTCACGAAACCAACACCCATTTAACAGGGTCTATGCTTGATGCATGACACTGGCATTTGAGCCATGCCTTACAATAACTTGTCGGTAGACACATATTTATAGTATTTAAAGTAAGGTTAGGTTAAGTGTGAGTGGGCTTTTTGCAAGCCCTCCACCGCGGTAATTTGTACTATTTAAAGTTAGTGATACATAATAATGCTGAATTTAAACGCTTCTAAACACAAAAATGGTCGGTATGGGCGGGCAATAATAAATCAGAGCAATGTAAATAGTAAGAATGTATTTGTGGAAACTATTATCTGAGTAATCCAATCTGGAGGACATTTAAATATTCGCAAACATAAAGTAAAAGAAACGTCAAATATACTATTTTGCCGCTCTGCTTTAAGGCAAATTTTTATAATTTTATTATATTTTTATACCTATTGGAATTACAGTAACTTAAAAAAAGTCGTCAGGTAAAGAATACCAAGAATAAAAGTATCTGGGATTTAAAGAGTTTAAAACTGACATATAGTGGGCCAGAATTATTCTGCATAATAGAAAAGTAATCGTGTATCATACCTTTAGTCATTGTTGTTCAATTGATAATCGGTAAATCATATCCTCATTTATCGTGGCCAATAATTGCAGCTGAACTATAACAGAATGTTCAAAAATGAAGGTAAAGATGCAGGGTGTTAAAGTTTTAATTTTTTTCTGTTTTTTTTTAGTTTAATTTGCTTTTCATCAAAATATTTTAAAAAATTTCCGGAAATATTCAGGGTGTTGTTTTTTCCGGGTTCACGCCGGTTGGCCTCTTGCATTTTTTTCTTGCACCGCTTAGGCATTACTTAGCAAAATATTTGTCTGTTTATACCTTATTTTTAAGAATAATACTTTATTTTTTAAAAAGTGTCGCACTTATTGATATAACTAATAAACTAAAATTATGATAAGCAAATAAAGGGTACAAAATATCAAAAAAATGCCACACACAAAAAGTTTTTATATGAAGCGGTAAAAATAACTACGTTCTCAAGCTAAGTCAGTGGCGTCCCAAAAAACAGTATTAGCCGTGACCCCAAAACTTTATCACTCTGTCTCTTTAAAACGAAGCGACATAGAACTTTTTAGCTTAAAATTAGATAACGAATCATTCCTTACCTTACTTTCTGAACACCCGTATATAGGTATACACTATATACTACATTTGGGCGCGGTATATAGTCACGATCTTGTCGCAGCAAGTGGTTCCATGAATCAAAACGTCATTTTAAATAAAATGTATATTATATATAAATAAATATAAAACACATTTTATTCGCATGGAAAAGGTAATTACATGTTTGTGCAATAAACCTAAAAGCATAGTCTTTTGATTTATATTGCCTACCCTGTTTCTCCAAATTAAATCTTCAAAATTGTTGATTCAACAATTTGATTTATTTTCGCTGTTGCCAATGAACACTAAATTTTGTATAGTTTAAAAATTAGGTACGCTAAACAAAAATGTTATAAAATATAAGCAATAAATGTATAAATAAACGATTTACAGTTCAAAAAGCAAAAATCTCGTAACCGGGGTTTACGCCGATTTACTGTTATGGAGAAAATTAATATTTAGAAATGAAAGTCACTGCTTATATAAGAACAAAAAGTAAAGCAAATCCTGCATCCTCCTAATTTGCCGTTGACTTGTAATAATTAGAAAAAGACTGCTGGACCCTGGCTTATTTATATTGTAATATCTGTTTTGTAAACCCTAATCTGATTAGATTATTAAAAAGCTTGTCTGAATTTTCGAGATCTAATTTCTAAAATAAAATAATACCATACAAATTTTTATTTTATTAAGGACTTAACGTACGTACATAGTAAGTATAGGATTTTGTCAGTAGTTTAGTCTCATTACCAAAGAAACTTAGAAAATTTAAATTCGAATTAACTAGCTAACTTACAAGTAACAAATCAAAACAAAATGAAATTAATAATAAAATTATACAAATAATTAAACAAGGAATATATGATGCTCTTTCCTAAAATGGTTAGTATTTCTAATTGTGTTCTTGAAAAAAGTTTTGCTCTTTTGTCATCAAAAGCCTGACTTTCAAAGTAACAAGTATTCAGGTAATGCAGGAACTGGGCTACCGCAGGGCAACAAAATATGTATTAGAACTAGAACTATATTCAATAAAAACATATTTTTAATAACTTCCTGCCTGAGTAATGAGTAACTCTGTAACCGTCTGCAGAAAAATTAGAACAACATTTATTCTTGGACAAAATATTAGAATTATACCCATTCACTATCCTATCCCTATATAAAATTGATCATAACGTGGTACTTTATACATAGTTCATATTTTATACTCTTTAGAGGATTTACCTGAAAAAAACTTGTTTCAAGGAAAATGTAAAACAAAGCTGTCATTTGGTTTCAACCAGAGCCATTAACCTATCACACATCATACACAAACTCACCATCACACAGAAAAGAAAAATACTAGTTCTCTTAAGCCTGCTAACTTCAATGGATGCGTTATATGTACTCGTATTCTTAATTCAAAAGAACTTTCTTGGTACATTACATATATCTTTAATTAATTAAGACACTTAATAGTTCAGTTTTATCTAGCTCAAACAGAATTGCTCCAATCAAAATACACGTGTTTAAATTAAAGTAAATTAAAAACTTTTAGGTAATTTATATGTATTCTTAATTAGTTAACATTATATTCTTTGTTTGTCATTCATTATCCTAGTTTATAAAACATATTAGTTTTAAGATAAGGTCTGGTTACTTAAATACATAAAATTATATTGTCTTAAATAAAAAATACCAATATTTAATATTACAATTATGGTACTTCAACTAAAGTATATTATCATTTCTGCATCAAGGCTCATTTACTAGGGTTGTTAGAGAATGGTTACTTTTTTATCTGGGACAGACCCCGTAGACCTCAAACCTAAGTACCAACGCACCTTGGTCGTCTGAAAAGAAAGAAAATGTAATTTATTAACTTAGACAGAAGTTAAAGGATTAAAAATTGGGAGGGAAGAGGAAAACATCTGCAGGCAATTTGTTCCACAGCCTGGGGATCTTAGGTATGAATGAGCGAGAGAAGTGGGATGTTCTAGGTTTGTGTAACTGAATAGTAAAGGGATGCATACGTAACGCGCATCTTGTTTTTCTGTTGGAAACAGTCAAGGGGGAATGATAGCGGGTAGTTCTTTCACGCAAAATCCGTGGAAATATCCGTAGAAAAGGGACAGATCCCCAACAGCTCGGCGATGAGAGAGAAGGGAGTTTTCTTGTGAGGACTTGGTCATTGATGAGTTGAATGACTATCTTTTGGAGAGAGTCAAGAATGTTAAGTATCGAAGGTGATGCCGCTCCCCAGATCTGGGAAGAGTCCTCTAGGTTAAGTCATATTTAGGAAACATAGAGAGTGTGTAAGTTGGAATTGAGAAGTATTTTTTGACTCGAAGAAGAAAGCCAAACTCTTTAGCTGCCGATGTGGCTATTGAAGTAATGTGTTTGTGCCAGCTGAGATCATGTTCGAAAGCGATGCCAACAAGATCGAACGTTTCATTGTTATGTATTGGTTAATCATATGGGGTAAGTGTTGCCGGATTTTTTGCGTGACAGGGAGCAAGATTGGGTTTTGGAGGCGTTAATCTGAATAAGGTTTTCGGCACCCCAGTCTGAGATTAGTTGAAGATCTTGGGAAAGGGATAGGTGTACGGATCTGCGTTTATTGTCCAGCTCTTGATTCGAGACTGGAAAAATGAATGTTGGAGTGAAAATTACTATCGCTAGCGTAACTGTGGATGGGATCGGTAGTAGACAGCAGGATGTTTTTTAATACAAATAAAAAGTTCGTTTAAAACTCTTTCGCTGCTTTAAAGGTCAGATATCTTTCAACCGCAAAGTTCTCCTTATTTTTGATTTGCAGGCCATATGTCTATTTGCCAAGGGTATTTATAAAACTACGTGATTAAATATAAAATCGATTTTATTTTGTCTTCTTATATTGGTAGAAGTCTGGCGATTCAGAAACAAAGGGTACTTTTCTATTAAACTAGGTCTATTTTTTTTAAATGTCACCACATATTTTCTGAACCTAATTATTTTTACTCAAAATTTTTATAATATGTTGCAGCGGGTTAACCACCCATATTTTTCGTAAAACCCCCACGTGAAAATGTCTCATGAATTTTTTTACCGACTTTTTTAGTTTTGTGTCTAAATTAATAAGAACCATTGGCATGCCAGACTTAATAATGTCACATTTTTATTGAAGGTTTCGACTGGAAAAGTATTTTTTTAATAAACTACATACGACAGAAACACAGTCTGAGTTATTGCTCACACTCACAGCAGATAGTTCCTCTTTTGCAAAAAAATAGAAGTATCCAAAAACCCATAAATACACTTACAATATGCAAAACTTTTCAAGCGAACATTTCGGAACAAACTAAAACTCGCGAAAGGCGGACAACGATCGCTGCCCTGGCTATTAAATTTGCCTGGTTTTCGCGCAACGTGTGCCGTTGCCTGTAAGCAGGTCAATAGCCCTCATAAAAGCGTAATAGAGGACCTGCGGTCATTACAAAACGCGCTTCCAGGCCCATGCAAAGACGGCAACTCGAGGGAAAGTAATTGCGTTTACGCAGTGAATCTTTTACATTTAAGTAAGATTTCAGACAAATTATAATAAATTAAATCCATATATTTAAAAAATAATAGTATAATGTTAAAAATTATGCTTTATTAATGTATACAAATTTATTTTTTTTATCTCCAAAAAGTTTAAGGGAGCGGTGCTTTCCCCATTTCCACGGACCGCATGCTCCTGACTGAATACATTACCTTGGGTATATGCAAAACAATAATTAACTTGAACTAACTTATTTTTACCTAGTTGAAGAAAACTTTTTTTCCGTGTAAAAACATTCTTATCTGTTATAGACATTTGTCTGCATGGCTATATATGCATTTGTAATAATTCAAGCCATTGTTTGTAATATTTAGGTATTTCCTTTTTTCACATAGTTTATGTTTTGTGCCCCCTATTCTTTATTTATTTATATACGTGACATCTCTTTCGCTAGGTCGTAACACAAGCAGTGTGAATTTCGAGCACCTAAGTATGAATCCCAGTGGCCCCTAATAACCCTCTTCTCTGTCATAAAAACAGCGAAATATTCTCGTGTTACTGTAAAATACTGCCCTTTATATTCCTGGGTTAAGTTGCAAAAAGCAATTTTAAAGTTTGGATGTGCGAATGGCCTTAAAAATAACAGCATTGCGGCATTGCGGATAAACAGAGCACGTTTTTAAATAAAATACATATAAGAAACAAAGAGGCAAAGTGTCTGCAAAGTTAAACAAAAGTTGACTTGTAATATTGACTTGCACATAAACATAGCTGGGAAGTAATCGATTACTTTTGTAGTCAATTACTATAATTAATTACATTGATTGTAATTAGGAATAGCGTCTGATTACTTTATTTAAGGGTAATTAGTAATTGGTAACATAGATTACAAATTTGATGAATTTGTAATCCCCAGCAAAAAAAGTGACCACAATTCCTTTCACTAATCACGATTCGTTATTGTAATCATAATTACATAAAGGAATCGGAAATTGTCGATTCGTTAAGTATTCATAATTACAATGAGGAATCACGATTCCTATTTTCTCATGTGTTTATTGCGTTACACAACGAATTTATTCTTGGTCAACCCTGGTTTTTGGAGGCTCTATACCCGTCTTAATGATCCGTGTTTATATTAATATGAAATTCGATAAAGGATAAAACCAAAGGTTCAAACTTTTCCGCATGCTTCACATTTTTATTCTTTCAAAGTGGTGCTTATTTAAAAAATTTTGAAAGAAATGCGTCATACTTTCATTAATTTTCGAAACTTACGTTAAATACAATCGAACAAGTTGAATACCTATTTCACGAGCCCTTAAGTATAATAATATACTTGATAGGGTATAGTGTACTTATATATAATAGTATATTGTACAACAACACAAGCCTTGGCGAGTGTCGTTACGAATGCGAGTGTATTAATGGCCATTAGATGAGAGTTGCATCCACTATTTTTTCTACGACCATTTCTTAATAAATATTAAACTGAATAACAGTTATTTAATTTAGCAACAGTTAAACAAATCGAATTATATTCTATTAATAATACCATAATCTGACATAATTTCTAATTTACATAAGTACTCTTAAAAGTTTTAATAAAAATGCTAATTTTAGTAAAAGAACAGTCAAAGTCAGATCATTTGTATTAAAAAGAGGCAAACTTGATTAAAAAAGAGTGGGTTTTAAATTGGTAAATAACGCAGTTTCGTAATGAAAATTTGTATTATAATGAACATTATTATAAAACATATCATTTAATTTGAAAATAAAAGTATGGGAGTAGAAAATATCTTATATTAATTTTTTTAATCAAAGTCATTCACAAATTGGTTTTAATAATGAAACCAAATAGGTCTTTAACTTTTCTGGATAGTTTTTTTAAGCGATTGAGAACACTTTTTTCTTTTCGACTTGGGTTTATAACAATACTCGTACTTATGTATGAAGTATAATTATAAATTTTTTAATAGAATTGTATTTTTGTAGATGATTTTATTTTATGAAATTAATTGCTTTTCTTTTGAAAAATCAAGAAAGTATTATATTTTGCATAAGTAGGCCGTTATTACTGAAATTAGGTATAGGAAATTAGGTATACCGCTTCGACCATGGATAATTTGTGATTGTTGTTGTTGGAAGGTGGTATAGGAATTCTTCCTCGACCGAGGTGGTCGTCTTAAAGGGCTGGTGAAATCCCTACGGATGTTTCCAGCTCTGGATGTGTGAGTCGATTCCGCAGTATACCCACGGTACATAGTACTTAGACTTCGGTCTTCGTGGGCTATCAGAAGATAAAAAAATACTGTATTTATAATTGTTGTGCAAAAATAGTAAGAACTTTTCAAAGGATGCTTAAATTCAAAAATATAAGTATAAAAATCTAAAAATATAAAAAATTTATGTACCTAAAGCTCTCATTGAAGAATTAGATTTGTCGTACAATACAGGATGAGAAAATAAAAAAAAACTGTTTAGTTTTGCTATAGCCCTAGCCTTACGTTTAATAATATTTTATACAGAGCTGAGTATTTTCCGTAAAAAATAAACTATTAATTTTTTATATAGGGTGGAAATTTTCCACAACAAATTAATTTCTTTCTTTTTACTATTAATGTGTTTTATTTTAGTGGAATTTTGCGTCCATAACTTTTTCATTTGCAAAACACGGAAAACATGGTTTGCTATTTCCGCTTTCGGTCTGTCTGTCTATCGACTAGTCGGTCTGTTTATTGACGCGAACTGCTTGATCAAAAAAATTAATCTTGTACAATTGGGCTTCACCCTGGCTTGAAACGGGCCACGCTTCTAGTGAAATATACTGGGGGGGGGGGGTGATCACCTTAAAAAATTAATTTCGAGTTGTCTTGCTTTAACTCAAATAAGATTTGATTAAAATTATGTAGGTATATTTTTTATATTGCTATTACTTTTACCTTTGATACGAATAAAAGTATTTTTAATGCTCCCGTTATAGGGTTCACAACTTAAAATTCACTCCAACATTCATTCTTCCAGACAAGCCTCGAATCAAGAGCTGGATAATAGACGCAGATCTATGCGCCTATCCCTTTCCTAAACTCTTCAATTAATCTTAGAATGGGGTGCCAAGAACCTTGTTCAGTTCAACGCCTCCAAAACCCAATCTTGCTCCCTGTCACGTAAAAAATCCGGCAACACTTACCCTATCCACATGAATATAACGTATCCGGAGGAGAGAATAACGTCCAAGGAGCCACAAGCGATAGATAAAGGTTGCTTCGTGCATATTTTAAAACGCAATTTTTAGCATTAATATTATTCAAAACTAGACTTACATACTCTCCTATTCTGTTTCTATTTCTTCTAACCAAATTTTGGCCTCCATGGAATTTTTCACAAATTTATTTTCTATTTTAATTTATATGGGCTTTTCACCCAATACTCTAAAATTAATTTTTCATGCTCATTTTCACTTCCTGACTAGGGTTGGATTGTAAGATTACATGATTTAAAAGGGTGATACTACTTCTATCCCCCTATATGTGTCTAACCTACTAACTGGCGTTTAACATGGTGAGGTGAATAAACAGGCATCGTGTTCTTTTTTGTCAATGCCTATAATTTCTGGAGAGATAGTGGTTAAAGACCTCCTCTTTCTCTGGATTTTAGGCACGAAAGTTTCTTATGTTCTGGTGTTCATCACTGGTGTCTGGTGTCTTCTTTGAGAGATATTTATTACTTCTTGTTCATGTTCCTTTAGAGATGGGAAAGCCTTCGGATGGCTTTCGACTGTTATATGATTTGTCTCTTGCCTTGATGCTTTCCAATTTTTTCGGAAATTTTTCCTAACCTCGATATAAGAAATATTATTTTCCGTCATTTTTTTAAATCGCTTTTTGCCTTAAATATTCACTGCATTTTCTACCTGTAGCGAGGTGTCCCCCCTTACAGTATATGCATTTTGAATTCTCTGTACAACCTTTCTCCTTTACCTCCTCCGGGCATCTAGCACATCTTAATTTTTCCCTGCATTGCGAAGCCAGATGTCCATATCTAAGGTACTTAGTACGCTGCATAGGTAGCGGAATGAATAGATTGATAGTTTATTTAATATTCTTTGGTGGTGACGTCCCTTTAAAAGTCACAATTAGTTTGTTCGTTTCCTCATATGTTCTGTTCGAGGATTCCTATGGCCTCTTGCCTGTCCGGCGATTCCTCATATCTTACTTCTTTTCCGGCTTCTGCTACCTTTCTCCTTATCCGTCCAGCCCCTATAATTGGAACAATAGATTCAGCCTCCTTAAGAAATTTATCCATGCTAACATCTAAGCTAATGCCCCCAACTACGTCCCAACAAGAAGCAATCGAAAACGGAATATAAGCGTTTTGATTTTCAGAATTAATTTTATTTTATTGTGATTAGGCAAATCGTTCGCAGCTTTTGTGGTAGTAAATTCAATAGCAAACCTATTTTTTCCCTTTTTGGCAATTTTTAATGTATCTTTTATGTTTGTATTTTTGAACTTTCTTACCGATAGCAGTTTGATATACGTTACTCACATTGTTTTCCAAGCCTTTCAAAATTACCAAAAACGGCCCCTGATATTTGTAAGAGTACATTATTACTGCCTTTTCAGCGGATCCAAAATCTTTTTGGGAGCCACTTTCTCCCCGTGAATTTACCCCATGCGGTAACTAGAACGTTGTAGGTAAGGAAAGGTAAGTTATTGGAAAAGGATAATATTCCCCAATCTCAGTAGATTTTCTATTGTATATAACGGTCGTCTTCAAATTAATCACTTTTTCACTAAGCTTTTCAGGATTTTCCCGATTTTTACAGTGCCGGTTTCTCACGATTCTGTCACTTTTCGTGTCAAAATTCGGAATCAGCTTACGTGTTTCAATATTTAATCTTGTAATGTACAGTAAAACTGTACAGGGTGTCCGGACTTCGTTGTATTTGCGGGTTATCTGTCTCTCTCTATTAGTAGAGATAGAAGGTTGCGGTTTGCAAGTCATGGAGCTACTTTTTTGTGAAACGAAAAATGTCACAGGCAGAATTTTCATAGCTTTCTTTGTTTTCGAGTTACAGGGTGATTTTGAAAATTTTCAATATTTGAGCGACCCTTTTATCTCGGCTTTGCCGCATCATATCACAATAGTAAAAACTGGTTTTGGTGCAGAATGTTACGTAGAATACGAAGACGTAGCTAGGTTTTTTCGAAATATAATTTTCGAGTAATGAAGTAAAGTTGTGGTTTTTTAAATGGGACACCCTATATATTTATACGTCGTTACATTTCGCTTATCGCGGGCTTTTCAAAAATATATAACATATGATAATTATTTTTTCAATGAAGCCGTTAAATCACAATTTTAAATAAAAATGTCAATATTTTATAGTAGGCCGTGCAGTAAAACGTATACTTACCTACGCATTACAGATATTGTTCGAATTGGTTTTCGTTATTCTGAACACAATATTCGCACATTTTTTTATTCTTCGTAAAGCTTTTAAAAAGATAACTGGCCGTGCTTGCAAATTTCTGAATTTCATTTCAGTAACATTACGCAATAATTCTTCTATCGTTTGATACCGGGTACGATATATTTTATTTTCCAAATAATCCAAAAAAAAAGTCGAGAACTGACAAATCAGGTGACCTGGGAGGCCATCTTATGGGCCCATGTATGCCAATCCAGTGACCAGGAAAATGATTTTCCAGATAAGTTCTCATAACGTGAGAATTATGAGCAGGAACACCGTCTGTCTGAAAAAATATATTATTTCACTGGGCTAAAGGAACACCTTCGCGAATTTCTGGTAATATATTTTCCAGGAAATCTGATATCTGTTTGCAGTTAGGCTTCCTTCCTAAATATCAAATTTTATATTAGACCCAATATGAAGCAGGAAATACTGAAGCCAAATCTGTCCTGTCACTCCCTTGGAAATATAATGTGTTCGTTTTCCTGCCACCAGTATCTACTGTTTTGTTGATTTAAAATTCCTACGCCGGTAATATAGGCTTCATCCGACCATATAATTTTACGTTAAAAATGTCGGTTTATGTTAATTTTTGTAAATACCAGTGACAAAATTCTAGACGTCGCTGAGGATCTCCGAGAAGCAAATTATGTACCAGCTGAAACTTTTACGGCTTGAAATGATGTTTTTCAGTATTTTCTGAACTCTAGATTTTGGTTTGGCACTCCTACTCCGTCTTCAACTATTCTACATGAACTTGTAGCGTTTGTCTCCACTGTTGCCAAAACATTACTCTCATCATTTTCTCGCTGTGTTTTATTATAAGCTTTTGGACGTGGTTTCAAATATGATCCAAAATTGACAAGATTATCTTTAATTCTGGTAAATATGACTCTGTTGGGTTGCCGCCTTTCTCGATATCTAAAAATATTGAAAGTGAAATAGATGGTAAGGTTACCTCATAAAATATTAATTTACCTCTCAAAATACATTTGTGACGCCTCACCGCTATTTTCGTTGCTCTGAATAAAACAGGTTAACATATATTTTTCAAAATTTTCAAATGTCTCGTTTGCAGCCATATTAATATAAGGAGTGCTAACAAATATAACAAACTATAACTAAGTAAATAAACGATATAACAAAAATTAAATGGCAATAATAAAAAACTGGCGATAATAATACAATATAAAATTGTTAAAATGGATGACATCAACAACTTAACATACAAGATTTCTAAAATGCATGTGTCCATTTTTTTGTAAGCCAAAGCCTACTATATAAAAATTAACATTTTTATTAAAAATTGTGATTTAACGGCTCAATGAAAAAATAAATATCATGTGTTATATATTTTTGAAAATACCTCAATAAGCGGAATGTAACGACGTATAAATATACAGGGTGTCCCATTTAAAAAACCACAACTTTACTTCATTACTCGAAAATTATAATATTTAGACAAAAACTAACTTTAGCACTTTAGTGAAAATCCATTCTGGTTGTCCACGACCCAAAAAATTCCGTGTTCAAAAATCGGCTGGCAAAATTCTTGCGTCAGTTTTCTGGGACAAAGATGGAATAATTCTGTCAGATTATCTGAAACAGGGTAGAAGAATCACGGGAGCATATTATATTGAGTTGGTAACTAAATTACGTAAGAAAATTGTGGAAAAACGCCGCGGAAAACTTGCCAAAGGTGTGCTCTTTTTGCAAGATAACGCTTTTGCTCACAAATTGTTAATTTCTCTCCAAAAAATTGATTATTTGTTCGTAAAGCTCAAAAAACATTTGCAAGAAAAAGATTTTCGACAAATGACGAAGCCATTGAGAAGTGGTTCGCAGACCAAGACAAAGATTTTTTTTAACGGGCTTAATATTACTTTATGAACGCTCTTCTAAATGTGTAGCTCCTAAAAGAGACTGTGTTGACTAAATTAAATTTTGTTTTAAAATATTGTGGCGTTTTATATGGTAGGCTAAGTACTTATCAATACTCCCTCGTATATTATTGCCTCCCAAAGCCTAAACAAGTTCGAGCTACACTACAGGGTGTTATGGAAATGGTTACATATATTGGAATGGGTGACTCCTGGGATAGTCTACAGACATACCCAATACTTTTTTTCTTAAATCTAACATTTTAAAAATTTTCAAAAATACCCTAAAACCCGTCCATGTTCGACGCACCTGGCTGAGCAAGCAGATGGCCCGATATAGCGCGGAAAATTTAAAACAATTAAATTTGTTAAAACATTGCCAGACATATAAATCTTTAAGGATCATTTATTTTCTGTTTTTAAGCGTAATTTCAGAAAAAGTGTTAAAAAAATTAAACCAGAAAAAGCAAAAAAAATAGTAAAAAGTCACTGCGAAATCAATCCTTTTTGTCAGTAGCCTTAGTTTTAACTAATATTTATGACACCCTATATTACGTTATTAATGAGATAAGCGTTATTCCTACTAGCTTAAACTTTCTGCCAAGGAAAAGTTAAAACTCAAAACGAAAAATCCTAATTGAGCACAACTACGTAGTATTTTAAAAGTATAACCAAAATTCTTTCATTACAGCATATTTGTCAGAAAAAAAAACACATTACTCTGTTTCACACAGCACGTTCAGAAAGTTGTTATTCGTACTTTTGTTAAGAAAATTATCGTAACTTACCGATGTTTTTGAATAGATCCCCTAAATGAGTTTCGCACCCGCAAACGTTACCATAATACGTAAATAATATTAGTGTTTTAAATTTAATTTAGTTACCCTATTAGGCTATTTTAAGAAACACTCAAAGCACAAACTAGATAAAACTAAGCAAAATATTGATTAACAACGGACCGACGAAGACCATTTTCTAGCTGGTGAAAAGAAATTACATTATTATTTAAACCTATTTTCAAAATAAAAAATATTGATGACATTCATTGTATGGTTTTTATGCTGTTGTTGAAGATTAAATGGACTGTAAAAACTTAAATATGGCGCACGGCGCTTGATGACATTCAGAATGCTTCTTTTTCAATCTCACTTTGTCATGATACATGTACCTTGTCACTTCCTATCTTAGTGTCTTGATGAAGTAGCTGGCGCTGATTTGGCGCGAAAATTTAAAATTTAACGCGTGTTTGTATTGTTGCCTTTGAAATAAACCAAAACCAGATATTTTATAAACTGGCGGATGCGCCAAAAAACTATTATGCAACCATTATTACTTTTTGTAGTATTTTTTGGGTTGCCTGTCTTTTGTTAAGTGTCAATGACATACCTATAATGTCAATGGCAAGAAGAGTTGTATTGTTTAATAAATAAATAACTTTTTAGTTTTTCAGTGTTGATAGTAAAAAATACCTTGGGTTTTTTTAAGCATTGTGTTTTAATTAGTTACATAGTGGAATGTTTTTTACATTAATGGCTATACCTACCTACTGTTTTGTTAGTGTTTGTTTAGATTTTACTCTAAAAGTAACACAAACGTTAGTTTTCGTTTTTAATATGGCGGATAGTGACAAAAAAGCCTGGAATTTTTGTGTTTAACTTTTGTTAATTTTAATTATTAGTCGAGTGCTCTTTCTGAGTATTGTTACTGATAAATACGGCTGTTTCAACACTGGAAGAAGTTATGGAGGTAAAGTTTATTATTAATTTAAGTTGTGAGGAATTTCGCTTAAAAATTAAGGACGATATAAGTAAACCTGTTAATAAAAGCCAAATCTTTTGTTAAATTTGAATGAAAATAGACAAATAAAAAAATACATGCTTAAGTGTTAGGATTTTTTTGTTTAAAGCTAATTTTGAACTAAAGTTTTTGTATAGGTACTTTTTTTCCTCCAAAAATTTCTTGTCTTCCTATTTGAGCAAAATTTTACTTTTGGTTTGAACAGCTGTTCTCTGAATTTTTTGTGTTAGTATAGTATTTTAACTTTTTGAAATTGAATATTTTAAAAGAGTTAGTATGATTTCTTACTTTAAAGATAACAAAAATATTATTTTTTCAAACCTGTTACATAGAAATATTCTAGAGAGACTTGGCAACGTCAACGAGTACGGACGTCAAAACAAACGTTTTTTTCTGTAACTGACGTCTCTCGCTGTTTTCTATATGGCCATGTATTTATTAGCAGTGGTGCGCAGTTACTAAAAAAATATTTGAGGGACGATATCTACCTTTTTTTTTATCATGCAGCGCCATTTATGAACCCTGTTAAGTCATTTCACAAAGTACACAATTTAACAAGTAATTTGCCGCCAAGGTAAGTCTTTTTTCCATCATTCCCTTTTTTATTCATCTCGATAGCTTTATTTTTGTAGGAGATGCTTGCTTTTAAAGAAGACACTAACAATTAAGAGTAATCTACCTTTTAGGCGAGCCTGTGCTTTTAATCTGATCCAACACATCCATGGAATATCAACAAACATAACTTAATATTATATAAGTAAATTTGTGACAGGTCATTTTTGTCACCGAATCAGTTTTTGTTTTAATGCTTAATTTATTCACGAAGGCCTGTTTAGTTGTATTTTATAGTTTACCTTAATGAAATAGTTGTGTCTCCACACGTACACGGTTGGGTTGGCCCTGTTCCCAGGCTAGTTTCTACGGTTTCTCTTCTGGCTAATTGCTGCTAGCTGTCCTCAGGTCAGCTGTCCTTCGTTTGAAGCTTGTAGATTTAACATTTTTCTCTGTTGTTTAGGCCCTGAATTTTCGCCTTGCTTAAAGTTCACCCTGTGTGTATAGACAAGTTGCCCTTAGTTTAATAAGCTAACATGTTTAAATAGTAAATTTTGAAGACCAACCTACCTTTTAGAAATCAGCTGGTTACATTCTCTGACAACATTGGGACACCCTTGATTTGTGGGTTATTGATCACATTGCCTGTACTGTCCTGGATTCCTGAATCTAGGGTTCTCTATTAATTTAACTCCAACATTTCCTTTTCTTTTTCTTTTCCAAGATCTTGTTTTGAATTTTGTAAACATTTAATAAATTGAGTTATATGTGGTTAGAATTTTTGGTTGAACTGACAGGATGACACTGTCAGAGTCTTGCAGTGCTGCAAAACCGGAGGGGTAAAATTTGTACTGTATCGTTAAGCATTTTCGCGTGGGTTTGTTCAGGCCACCGGCGTAGGTATAACTTTCTGTATTTCCGTGACTTTATTGTTTCACGCCCGGGGTCTCTGTACAATAGTAGTGTCTTTGTTTGGTGGCGTGGCGACAGTTGGAGTAGTCGGTGCAGGGCGGAAATTCTTCGGAACCATCTTGGATATGTGTCTGTGGTGGGAGGAAGTGTCATATGATTCTTCCGACACGAGGCATAGGCCGGTCACTTCCACTCTGCCTTTCGACAGTTGTCTATGGTCCTTGTTTTAAAGCTTCAGTTTTTGAAGCCCAAGTAGTTTTTGGGTTAAAATCAGGGACTGTGTGTAAAATTCTTACTGAATTTGTTTCTGCAAGACGCAGGATATTTTTGGGCGACTTCGTTCGATAATCGGGTAAGTTTGGATACGTTTTTTTGTCTATGTGTAGATCCCACGTGCATTGCAAATTTTCAAGTCTAAGGGTGTTCTTTCTTTTACTTTTATCAGCCCTCAACAACGGCCTGACGTTTTGGAAGCCGCTGGCAGCTGCCCCCGTCTTTGGTATTTTGTATGTAGAGAATTTGGAATTTCCATCCCTCTTTAACCTTGAAGAGGTAAGTCCTTGAAGTCTTTTTTTTAGTCCCACGATTTTTTTTGATAATACTTATTAATCGCCAATTTAAGCCCATAAAATTATAATTTAAAATTTTAACGAACCATAATTATCGTTCTGCTTTACGGTACTATGTTTTAAGTAAGACTCTAGTTTTCTCGGGTGGTTCTTATTGCTACACCATATTTTGAGTTATAGTAGTCAAGCCTTCAATTTCTTAAATATTAATATCACTTTAACTAATTTGCAATTAACCTTTTGAGTCTTGATGGTTGGCTGTAAAGCTTGCTCGTACAATCTGTAAGCTATGTTTAGGGCCTCTTTATACCAGCTTATGGGCCAGCGGGAACAGCTAAGCTTGGATTTAAAATAGTCGGTCACCCGCGTAAAATGTAGATTGTTTTTATCGGGTTTTGTTATTGACTTTATCGCAAAGCACATACCGTAGCTTTAACAAGTTTCTTTATCGACTTTATTTCATACTCAATCATATGCAGGGGCTATTATCTATAATTATAATTTCGATATTTGTATAAGTTAAAGGGTGTATGAGCTGGAAGTTTCGGGCTTTATGCTTATGAAGTTGGAAAGTGTAGATTTATTTTAGCTTTTATTTATATCGATTGGTTGAGTAATTTTTTTATGTGTTCAGAGGGGTTAACTTACCATTTAATTTTCAAATTTGTCACTATTGTTTTGGGGAAATAAACTTACTAGGCTCATACACATTTTACACGTTTTACACTTTTTATTTTATCATACCATTTGCTTAGTTGGAATTTAAGGTAGATAGATGCTTTATAATTAGTTAACTTGCTTTTGTGAACCTAGAGTAGTCAGGTAGTTTTATAGTAGCAATTTATTTGCTTGTGATTTAAGCTTGGTGTTTTTATTTATTTATTTATTTATTCATTTACGGTCATAAACACAAAAGTTACACACTAATTAAATCTAAATTTGTGACAGATGCACATTAGCGGTATATTTTGCTTTTAATTTAACATTTGTGTTCTTATAAATGTACATAAGCGGTGTATTTCTGATTATTTCTCTTTAAACGATTTCTCCATATATGCTTTGGTTTTCTTATGTTATCTTACATTGATTCGCTTTACACGAGTAGTGCTAATGCTTAAATCTTAAGTCAAGCTAAATGGGGCTCCATCTTTTTCTAGTTATTTTTACAGGCTACGCTTAAGCCTTATTCTTTCTTTATACTTGTAATCTTCGTAAACTCATAATTTAGTTATCAATTATTTTTGCTTTTGTTGTACTTTTATTATTTTTTTTTATTGTTAACGTAAGATAACATAATGAAGTGTTAAACTGGTCAGTTAATGAACATTTAATTTTTGTAAATATTAACGCTTATCGCTGAGTATCAAGGAACTGTACAATTTTATTTAGTTATCAATGCCCTTGCGTAATAATTTCTTTTGTTTAGTAACGTAACTTTTTTAAATCTTACCTTGAGTTTGCTTAAATTTTGCAATCTGGTTTTCAGCGATTACTTATTTTATTGATAGTTTTTTTTTTAATTAAAGTAACTTCACACTTTGTTTTTTTGTAACTTAACTAAAATTCTGCGATTGATTTCAGGCCACTGGCTTTCTCATTTATTATTAGCCTTTTATCTAATATTCTTAAATTTTGCGGATTAGTTTCAGTAAATTATTTATCCAAATATTAACTTTTTTATTAATGTAACCTTTTAATCGTATCTTAAGCTCGTTTAAATTTTGCAAATAATTACTTTCTCTTTTATTAGTGGTTTTTTATATTGACGTAGCTTCTTATTTTTTTTTAAATATTTTTCCACTTATCTAAATTTTTCGATTCTGTTCAAGCCAATGACTTTCTCTTTTAATATTAAATTACTTAATTGATAAAGAACTAATTAAATTTCGGCGCTTTAGTTCCAGCAAATTGTTTCTTTCCAAATCTTACCTTTTTCTAATAACGTAACTTCTGATTTTATTTTTAATTATTCACGTAACTTCTAACATTTTTTTTTTTATTTATTTAAATTACTGTAACTAGTAGGAATTGTTTTGTTCCTAGGGTCCTTGGTAGGGGCCACGAACCTCCCTACTTCCTCGGTAGGGGCTGAAAAGCATCCCTATTTATTTTTGGCGGGCGCTAAGCAGCCTTCATACCATCGTCAGTAGGGGCCAAGGAGCCAGCCTATTGTTTTTTTTTGTACGAGGACAAACTTCCTCATGAAGTTTTTTGTCTGAGTAAATTCCATTCATTTAATTTGCGGGGGCCAATTGCCCAACCACATTTGTAACCCTTTTGTAATATTTTTTTTTTATCTGTAAATATATGTACAGTGGTAAATGTATTCCGTTTTTCTTTTATCCAGCTCACTGCGCCCTGTGTTTTAATTTTCATTATGAATAGCGGGATTGTTGTGTGAGAAGCAGGTCCCTAGACCAACTAGGCGACTTACAGTTTGCGTCGGTGTGAAAACTGGTGGCGTCCAATAGAACCTACCCAGCCTAACTGAGCTGAGGGCTAATTTGCAACGCGCTCTACTACACCTGCTTCCCTCAGAACACCCTGTTGTTCCTGTGTTTTTCTCTAGAGTACCTTTAAGAGATATTTTAATGTTTTCAAGTTAAGCGGTAAGTACTTGGTCAATGATACTCATCATAGTATCTTTGACGGTTTTTAATCAAACACTTTTTATTGAACAAAGTGCGTCGCAAATTTTTGGCGCCCAACGTGGGGCCTATTTAAAAAAAAATTACCGCTTTTCTTCTCTAATTTTACTCTTGTGCGTCTAGTGAGCTGGATGGAACTTAGAAAATTTCCATCAATTTTAACTCTAACTGTACTAGCCCTGTATTACTGCTTTGATTTGGCGATTTATTACCGATTTTAATTGACTTGTTTGCGTAACTTTGATTGTCTTTGAATTTGTGGTTTATTACCGATTTTATTTTGCGTATTACGTAACTTTGATTGTCTTTGAATTTGGTTTATTACCGATTTTATTTTACTTATTACGTAACTTTGATTTTTTTTTTGATATTGCGATTTCTTATCGATTTTATTTTATTCATTTACGTGACCTTGATTATCTTTGCGTACTGTATTTTTGCTGATTTAATTACCTTTGTTTGCCATATTTGACTACACCATTGGCGTAGTTTTGGTAAATTTATTCGAGTTACGCGTTTATATCTAGATTTGACTTTTCTTTTTTTTACTTCGACTTTTGAGTTGCTATTGTTTTTGTTCACTCCAAAATGGATTATAATATGCAGGTTAACCATCTTAGGAAAGAAATGCTGATTTATGAACTTACGATTCGTGGAGTACTAGTTAGTACTAGCTAGTTATGCCAATACGGTAAAAGAACTTATAGTAGCGTTACGCCCAATTTTAGATATGGAAAGGAAAGGTACAATTTTTACCCGCCTGGCCTATACTTGCGTTTTTGTCGATGAATGTAACTATATAACTAGAACCTTGCAAAATATTGATAGCGCGATTAAAAATGCCACCGGTGAATCCGCTAAAGAAAAATTTGAACGTTTACAATCTCAACTTGTTCACTTATTTACCCGCTTTCATCGTATTCCGGTTGCGAACCTAAGTGCCGCGGAATCGCAAACCCGTTCTGACTTGTTGCTCAAAATTTTAGGCAAATTAAACTGTTTGGACAGTCTCTTAAAACAAGATCCGAATTTAAGCTGCTTGTTCGCTCGGGCTCATTCGGACGGTTCGGATTCAGATGCGTCGGGTTCGGATGCGTCGAGAAATAGCAATGCTTCCAACAGTCGACCGCGTCACACACGCTCGTCGCCCAAAGTCACTCCAACCGGGGTTAGTCCCAATGTAGCAGCTGCTGCCGCTTCCGTTTGCCATCATTCGTATAGCAAAGCGCATCGTGTTGAAAAGTGGGGTATTAAATTTACCGGCGAGGCTGGACAGATGTCCGTGGATAATTTCTTGGAGCGAGTTTCGGAACTACGCGAAGCTCGAGGTTTTTCTGAACGCGAACTATTTGTATCCGCTATCGATTTATTTACTGGTAAAGCACTAAATTGGTTTCGTGCAAATCGTCATCGCTTTTCTGACTGGTCTGGTTTGTCTGACCTTCTCTGTAAACATTTCGAACCGCCAGATTATCGTCATCGATTATTTAAGGAAATTCTGGATAGGACTCAGGATTCGACTGAGAGTATAGTCGATTAACTTTCTAATATGAGTGCGTTGTTTAGACGACATGGCTCCATCTCAGAGGACGTTCAACTTGACATCATTATACGAAACTTGTCACCTTTTTATGCTACCCAACTTCCGGTAGTCAGCAAGTTAGAAGAATTAGAAGGAGAATGTCTCAAGCTGGAGTTGAAGAAATATCGTGCAGAGAACTATGTACCACCTCCTAGGAAAAGACATAATTTTGTAGAACCAGACTTCGCGTTTATGACTGCTGAAGCATCGGGTTCGAAAGACGATGAACAGTTACCAGTCGTTGACGTAGTTACCGTATCATCTCCAGCATCATCAACATCTCGAGACGTGAGACAGTTACCAAGAGAGACACGTCCAATATCTTCAAAAATATCTAGATCAATCTTGTGCTGGAACTGTAGTAAGCCAGGTCATCGAAATAGTCAGTGCCCTGAACAGCGCAGAATCCATTGTTACCGCTGCGGTGCACCAAAGGTGACCAGTAAAAACTGCCCTAAGTGTTTATCGTCAGAGAAACGATTCTCGGGAGAGCCGATAGGTCGTAAGACTACTCCCGTTGCTCTCACTCTACCGACCAGCAACTTTCCTTCCAATGAAAACGCTTCGCGGAACAACTCCGTTCCCAATAAAACCCTTCTACCAACCAACAACATTCTTTCCGATGAAAATCTTTCACCAACCAACTTTTTTCTTTCTAACGAAAACCGTTCACTCCCTAACAATTCTGCCCCCAATAAAAATCTTTTGCCAACCAACAACTTTCTATCTGATGAAAACCTTTCGTCAACCAATAACTCTCTTTCCAGCAAAAATCATTCACATGCTAATATCCCTTTTCCAAATAAGAAACTATTAGATTTTATCATAGCTCATGCGCACGGCGACCAGCGCCCCTATTTAGAAATTTCAGTTTTAGGTTACAAAATGTTAGGCTTATTAGATTCTGGAGCATCACGCACTATTGTAGGTCAACCTGGTCTCCGAATTTTAGAAAGTTTGGGATTAAAACTTATTAAGCATCAGACTGACTGTACCGTCGCGAACGGCCAAACCTGCTCTAGTTTAGGTTATTTTCAGGCTCCTGTAACGTTACTAAATAGAACTCGGGTTATCGATATTTTAGTTCTTCCAGAACTGTCCCACCAACTGATTTTAGGAATTGACTTTTGGAGATCCATGGAAGTGATCCCCGACTTGAAGCAGGATATCTGGCATTTATCTAATGATGACCAACCTACAGAAATTTTTAGCATTATAGATGGCGACTCTTTAACTGAAATCGACCGAACAACTCTGAATGCACTGGTAAAGGAGAAGATATCAGAAATGGGTACTGGTCTTGGCTGCTGCAACGTAGCAGAACACGTAATAGAACTTGAACCTGGCACTAAGCCGATTAAACAACGATATTACCCAGTTTCTCCATTTAAGCAGCGGATTATGGACAAGGAGATCGATGAAATGTTGAAGCTTGGCGTGATTGAGCCCTCTAAAAGTCCTTGGTCCAGTCCAGTGTGTTTGGAACGCAAGAGCGATGATAGCTATAAGTTTTCCATAGATTTCAGACAGCTTAATAGTAAGACTAAGAAGTCTTACAACATTCCATATTTTTCAGTCATTTTAGATCGCCTCAGAGACGCCCGCTATATCAGCTCCATCGATATAAAATCAGCCTTCTGGCAAGTACCTCTTAGTGAGTCCTCACGTGAATTGACTGCTTTCACCATTCCAGGTAGGAATCTCTATCATTTTGTGCGCATGCCCTTTGGCTTAACCAATGCGCCTGTCACCTGGCAACGTATTGTAGACCGTGTACTGGGTGTCGACTTGGGAAAAGCATGTAATGGTGTATCTGGATGATATAATTATCATCTCCAGAACCTTTCCCGAACACCTTAAGATCCTAGGCCTTGTTTTTGATCGCCTCAATGATGCAGGATTCATAGTTCCGGAAGAGAAATGTCACTTCTGTAAGCCTGAGTTGAAGTACCTTGGTTACGTCGTAGATGCCAAAGGTTTGAGACCTGATCCAGAGAGAGTACAGGCAATTGTAAATATAGCACCCCCACGAAACATCGTAGAAATTCGTCGTTTTATTGGCACTGCTTCTTGGTACAGGCGTTTTGTGCCGAACTTTTCAGCTATTATAGCCCCAATTACTCGGCTTACCAAGAAAAATGTCAAATGGGAATGGACTCCTGAATGCCATCAGTCCTTCAACTTGATTAAAGAAGCTCTTATCACAGCTCCCGTGCTCACATGTCCAGATTTCAACCGCACATTTATCTTGCAGACTGATGCGTCATGTTTTGGCTTAGGAGCAGTTCTGACTCAGCAATTTGATGACGGAGAAAAGGTTATTTCCTATCTTTCACGTTCTCTCACCAAACAAGAGATGAAATTAACCGTCACAGAAAAAGAGTGCCTTGCAGTAATTTGGAGTGTGGAAAAGCTTCGTCACTATCTGGATGGTGTACACTTTAAAGTTATAACCGATCACCATTCTTTGTTACGGCTTCATAACCTCAAAGATCCACAAGGACGCCTCGCTCGATGGGCTCTTCGGTTACAACCTTACGACCTTGAATTAATCCACCGTAAAGGCCGAGATCATGTCGTGCCAGATTTTCTTTCTAGGTCAGTGCCAGTGACTACTGATTCTGTCGCAGCTGTTGACGAACCACCGTCATCATTTTCTGACACCTCCGACAAATGGTACAAAGGCATGATGCAGAAGCTAGAAGAACGTCCTGATAAATATTCTTGCTGGCGAGTCGAGAATGGCCATCTCTTTAAATATGTCAAGACGAACAGTCCGAGTTTTCCAGATCATTCCACTTACTGGAAAATAGTAGTACCAAAGGATAAACGAAAAGAGATATTTCTTCGATGCCATGATAATCCAGCAGCAGGGCACGTGGGTGTTTTCAAAACCTTTTGGAAGGTCGCCGAGAGATATTATTGGCCGAAAATGAGATCCGACGTTGCTAGTTATGTCCGAGCTTGTAGAACTTGTGCTCAGAATAAAGTAGAGCAGAAACGTCCAGCTGGTTTAATGGGTAACCGCCCAGACATAAAGGAACCTTGGCAAGCCATCAGCCTAGACTATATAGGACCTTTACCTCGTTCTAAACAAGGTAACACTCATATTTTGGTGGTCACAGATTATTTTAGCAAGTACGTCGTCTTATTCCCGTGTCGATCGGCAACAGCAAAATCGTTGGACGTGTGTCGAAGATGGCATTTTCTTAGTTTACGGAGCTCCTCAATTCTTAACGTGCGACAACGGAACTCAAATGAAATCCAAAGAATTTCAAGCCCTTTGTGATAAATATAAGGTTAGAATATTTTACACTGCTAATTACTATCCTAGAGCAGATCATACTGAACGCGTTAATAGAGTTATTAAAACGATGTTGCGCTCTTACGTTCAACAAAATAACCATCGAACTTGGGAAGATAATTTAACTGCTATCGGTTGCGCCATTCGCACTTCGCGACACGAAACTACGGGCTTCACCCCATACTGCGTTAATTTTGGCAGGGAACACAAGCTATTCGGTTCGGACTATGCTGAGGGTGTTCCTC
Organism: Philopedon plagiatum; assembly: GCA_963971165.1. Lineage (NCBI taxonomy): Eukaryota > Metazoa > Arthropoda > Insecta > Coleoptera > Curculionidae > Philopedon > Philopedon plagiatum. Next base: position 33,552,774 of record OZ020198.1, on the reverse strand, counting down.
AAGTAGAAACTGAGCGTCAAAATTACATTCGAGAACGAATAGAAGCATTCAAACAATTATTTAGAAAAGTCCACACTAAAATCGAAGCTTCTCGTGTTAAAAATCGACATAACTATAATTTGCGCCGACGCCCAGTAAGCTTTGTTCCTGGTCAAGAAGTCTGGCGTAAGAATAAAAGTATATCCGATGCAGCGAAGTATTATAGCGCAAAGTTGGCTCCGGAATTTGTAGGTCCGTTTAAGATCGTGGAAAAGACCGGCACGTGTACTTATGAGCTTGAAGATGAACACGGTGTTAGTAAGGGCATTTGGCATGTACAAGACCTTAAACCGGTATATGCTGAAACTGCATTTGGTGGTCCGTAGGAGTGAATAAATTGTTAGGCAGCTCAAAGTCATTATTTACTTTATTACCTTCCGTTAATTTTACTGTCATTAATTTAATATTACGTTTTACTTGTCATTTTGCTTCAATTTACTTATCAATCTATCGATTTCTGAATTTATTAACTTTTGAGTCCATAGCTTCAATTTGATTAATTACTACTATTTAATTTTTTTCTCTCTTTCGGTAATAATGACTTTAGTGAGTTTTCTTTTATCGTTGCGTTAATTTTGACTTTTGGCCCAGTTTAAATTCTTGTTTTTTTTACTGTTCTTGCTCAGTCGTGAGCAATTTTATGCTCTGCAGTGTGGGCGTGATGGTGTTTGGGTCCATCTGGGCGCGAGACTTGATGGATTTGGACACTGTCACTTAGAATAGCGCTGCACTGGGTTAACTAGGTGGGGTAGGAGTCCCCTGAAAGCCGTGGCAAGGTAAGCCTTCAGCTGCCTTGCTTCTATTGTTTGTAGTAGGTAAGCCCTCAGCTGCCTTACTACTTTCACTTGCCAACACCGCCTTACGCCTCGTTATCTTTTATCTGTCATTACCTGATTATCTTTACCTTATCGTCACTTGGTTTATACTATAGTAACGTATAGTAACGTTTATGGTCATTTACTGTAGCTTAGCTTTTTGCGTTTATCAGTCTCACGCAGACACCCATCTCGGCGCGAGACGAGATGGGGGTCGGTGTGTCACATGGTAATTTAAGAGTGATTACTTGGTTAGAAGGCGGTGATTAATTAATTTTGGACCTAATTTTCTTTATCGTTTTTTTTTATCTGCATTCACTATTAATTTTTTTTTTTTACTATAGACTAGGGCCAAGAGTCTTTATTTATTATCTTGATTGGACCTTTTTTTTTATTACCTTGATTTGACGTATTTACCTTGATGTGACCTATTTACTTTGATTTGGCTTATTTTTCTCTACCTTGACGTAATTTTATTATTATTCCCTACTTATGTCTGGAAATTCCGGTTACTTGAACTAGTATGTGTTTTTGCTCGAGTACGACTTTGTCTTTCCTTTGGGGATTTAGAGTAGAAACACAATTTTCTTTCTCTCTTGCTGATTTTGTGAAGTTGAGAATACCACTTATGGTGGGATTCACTGCTAGTTGTTGGCAAGTAACCCAATTTTCTTTATCTCGATTTGCGAACCTTTAGTTTGATTTACTTGTTTCATTTACTTTTGGTTGATTGCCTTTCTTTTACATTTGCGTTAATTTATTTCCTTGTATTTACGATAATTTACTTACCTTTTCGATAATTTGCTTACCTTTGAGATAATTTGCTTACCTTTGCGATAATTTGCTTACCTTTGCGATAATTTACTTACCTTTGCGATAATTTACGTACCTTTGCGTTTATTTGCTTACCTTTGCGAAATTTCGATTACCTTTGCGTTCATTCCGTTACTTTTTTTTCCTTCATTGAATTACTTACCTTTATTGTGATTTACTTACCTTATCGTGATTGGCCTTTGATTGGCTTTAATTTACTTTAATACCTTTGGTATTTTATTTATTTGGATTTGTCTTAGGTCTAGGTTTTGATAGGACTATATGTTAGTCTCCGGCCATTTCAGTTTTACTGGTTTTGCGCCTAGGTCTTTACTGATATATTTTGTCTATTCACCATTTAGACAAGATAAAACTATCCCGATTTCGACTTTACCTTATTTTGGCTTTCTCGATTTAGACACTTGTCCCTATCTCGTTTTACAGGCTGCACGGTGTTGGGTGCTACCGGATGTCGCTTCGACGCTCTTTGTTAGATCATGGATCCTTCGGAGAGCAGACCGACTGGAAGGGCTGTTCAGGGGGGGCGGAAGTCTGACCCCTGGGGTAACAGTTTGCCCATCGAACTTGTTCGGCGGGCCAGGGGAAGACCAAGCTACTTTGTTCGGCCTGAGCTCAAGTCGGCCTATTAGGTTGCGACAGGCCGGTGGCAGTGCCACCGCTCAGAACACCCTGATTATTTTTTTTTTGTTGTATACAGGGACCGATGTGCTTCCCATTTGGTACATCTTTTAGCTTGGTGGGTGCTAAAATCCACTCCCTTTTGTATGGTGGATCATCTGGGCTATCCCTCTTTTCTTCTCATTTTACTTATGTTGTATTATAGTTATCTTTTCCTTTTTGGTTGTCCACCCTTCGGTTGCTTTGACGCATGTCACTTGGTGATTTAATTCGGGACGATTCTACAGTGTGAGGCTAGTAAACGAGGTTCCCCACAATATTTTTGGGTGTTACGCAATGCTAGCTCCCTTACCAACCTAGGGTTTACGTTTCACACTGAATCTTCCTGGAGGAGGTCGCTGGGTGACTAGTGGAAAAGGAACCAAGGATTGCTTTGAGTATTTAGTTATTTTAAGATTGAGTTATCAGTCTTGTTAGTTAGTATTAGTTATATGGTACTACCTTGGGTTCCCACGTATCTTCACTTATGTTTTTCTTATTGGCGCCAGCATAGCGCAGGTAATTCATTTTCTTTTTCAATTTTCTGGCATCTACAGAGAGCCTCTGATCCTTATCGTCGGTTAATTTTCGTTGGAAAATTTCCCTCCTTTCGTAGGAAAATTTCCCTCCTTTCGTAGGAGAGGGGGAGTTGTGACAGGTCATTTTTGTCACCGAATTAGTTTTTGTTTTAATGCTTAATTTATTCACGAAGGCCTGTTTAGTTGTATTTTGTAGTTTACCTTAATGAAATAGTTGTGTCTCCACACGTACACGGTTGGGTTGGCCCTGTTCCCAGGCTAGTTTCTACGGTTTCTGTTCTGGCTAATTGCTGCTAGCTGTCCTCAGGTCAGCTGTCCTTCGTTTGAAGCTTGTAGATTTAACATTTTTCTCTGTTGTTTAGGCCCTGAATTTTCGCCTTGCTTAAAGTTCACCCTGTGTGTATAGACAAGTTGCCCTTAGTTTAATAAGCTAACATGTTTAAATAGTAAATTTTGAAGACCAACCTACCTTTTAGAAATCAGCTGGTTACATTCTCTGACAACATTGGGACACCCTTGATTTGTGGGTTATTGATCACATTGCCTGTACTGTCCTGGATTCCTGAATCTAGGGTTCTCTATTAATTTAACTCCAACATTTCCTTTTCTTTTTCTTTTCCAAGATCTTGTTTTGAATTTTGTAAACATTTAATAAATTGAGTTATATGTGGTTAGAATTTTTGGTTGAACTGACAGGATGACACTGTCAGAGTCTTGCAGTGCTGCAAAACCGGAGGGGTAAAATTTGTACTGTATCGTTAAGCATTTTCGCGTGGGTTTGTTCAGGCCACCGGCGTAGGTATAACTTTCTGTATTTCCGTGACTTTATTGTTTCACGCCCGGGGTCTCTGTACAATAGTAGTGTCTTTGTTTGGTGGCGTGGCGACAGTTGGAGTAGTCGGTGCAGGGCGGAAATTCTTCGGAACCATCTTGGATATGTGTCTGTGGTGGGAGGAAGTGTCATATGATTCTTCCGACACGAGGCATAGGCCGGTCACTACCACTCTGCCTTTCGACAGTTGTCTATGGTCCTTGTTTTAAAGCTTCAGTTTTTGAAGCCCAAGTAGTTTTTGGGTTAAAATCAGGGACTGTGTGTAAAATTCTTACTGAATTTGTTTCTGCAAGACCCAGGATATTTTTGGGCGACTTCGTTCGATAATCGGGTAAGTTTGGATACGTTTTTTTGTCTATGTGTAGATCCCACGTGCATTGCAAATTTTCAAGTCTAAGGGTGTTCTTTCTTTTACTTTTATCAGCCCTCAACAACGGCCTGACGTTTTGGAAGCCGCTGGCAGCTGCCCCCGTTTTTGGTATTTTGTATGTAGAGAATTTGGGATTTCCATCCCTCTTTAACCTTGAAGAGGTAAGTCCTTGAAGTCTTTTTTTTTAGTCCCACGATTTTTTTTGATAATACTTATTAATCGCCAATTTAAGCCCATAAAATTATAATTTAAAATTTTAACGAACCATAATTATCGTTCTGCTTTACGGTACTATGTTTTAAGTAAGACTCTAGTTTTCTCGGGTGGTTCTTATTGCTACACCATATTTTGAGTTATAGTAGTCAAGCCTTCAATTTCTTAAATATTAATATCACTTTAACTAATTTGCAATTAACCTTTTGAGTCTTGATGGTTGGCTGTAGAGCTTGCTCGTACAATCTGTAAGCTATGTTTAGGGCCTCTTTATACCAGCTTATGGGCCAGCGGGAACACCTAAGCTTGGATTTAAAATAGTCGGTGACCCGCGTAAAATGTAGATTGTTTTTATCGGGTTTTGTTACTGACTTTATCGCAAAGCACATACCGTAGCTTTAACAAGTTTCTTTATCGACTTTATTTCATACTCAATCATATGCAGGGGCTATTATCTATAATTATAATTTCGATATTTGTATAAGTTAAAAGGTGTATGAGCTGGAAGTTTCGGGCTTTATGCTGATGAAGTTGGAAAGTGTAGATTTATTTTAGCTTTTATTTATATCGATTGGTTGAGTAATTTTTTTATGTGTTCAGAGGGATTAACTTACTATTTAATTTTCAAATTTGTCACTATTGTTTTGGGGAAATAAACTTACTAGGCTCATACACATTTTACACGTTTTACACTTTTTATTTTATCATACCATTTGCTTAGTTGGAATTTAAGGTAGATAGATGCTTTATAATTAGTTAACTTGCTTTTGGGAACCTAGAGTAGTCAGGTAGTTTTATAGTAGCAATTTATTTGCTTGTGATTTAAGCTTGGTGTTTTTATTTATTTATTTATTTATTCATTTACGGTCATAAACACAAAAGTTACACACTAATTAAATCTAAATTTGTGATAGATGCACATTAGCGGTATATTTTGCTTTTAATTTAACATTTGTGTTCTTATAAATGTACATAAGCGGTGTATTTCTGATTATTTCTCTTTAAACGATTTCTCCATATATGCTTTGGTTTTCTTATGTTATCTTACATTGATTCGCTTTACACGAGTAGTGCTAATGCTTAAATCTTAAGTCAAGCTAAATGGGGCTCCATCTTTTTCTAGTTATTTTTACAGGCTACGCTTAAGCCTTATTCTTTCTTTATACTTGTAATCTTCGTAAACTCATAATTTAGTTATCAATAATTTTTGCTTTTGTTGTACTTTTATTATTTTTTTTATTGTTAACGTAAGATAACATAATGAAGTGTTAAACTGGTCAGTTAATGAACATTTAATTTTTGTAAATAGTAACGCTTATCGCTGAGTATCAAGGAACTGTACAATTTTATTTAGTTATCAATGCCCTTGCGTAATAATTTCTTTTGTTTAGTAACGTAACTTTTTTAAATCTTACCTTGAGTTTGTTTAAATTTTGCAATCTGGTTTTCAACGATTACTTATTTTATTGATAGTTTTTTTCTTAATTAAAGTAACTTCACACTTTGTTTTTTTGTAACTTAACTAAAATTCTGCGATTGATTTCAGGCCACTGGCTTTCTCATTTATTATTAGCCTTTTATCTAATATTCTTAAATTTTGCGGATTAGTTTCAGTAAATTATTTATCCAAATATTAACTTTTTTATTAATGTAACCTTTTAATCGTATCTTAAGCTCGTTTAAATTTTGCAAATAATTACTTTCTCTTTTATTAGTGGTTTTTTATATTGACGTAGCTTCTTATTTTTTTTAAAATATTTTTCCACTTATCTAGATTTTTCGATTCTGTTCAAGCCAATGACTTTCTCTTTTAATATTAAATTACTTAATTGATAAAGAACTAATTAAATTTCGGCGCTTTAGTTCCAGTAAATTGTTTCTTTCCAAATCTTACCTTTTTCTAATAACGTAACTTCTGATTTTATTTTTAATTATTCACGTAACTTCTAACATTTTTTTTTTATTTATTTAAATTACTGTAACTAGTAGGAATTGTTTTGTTCCTAGGGTCCTTGGTAGGGGCCACGAACCTCCCTACTTCCTCGGTAGGGGCTGAAAAGCATCCCTATTTATTTTTGGCGGGCGCTAAGCAGCCTTCATACCATCGTCAGTAGGGGCCAAGGAGCCAGCCTATTGTTTTTTTTTTGTACGAGGACAAACTTCCTCATGAAGTTTTTTGTCTGAGTAAATTCCATTCATTTAATTTGCGGGGGCCAATTGCCCAACCACATTTGTAACCCTTTTGTAATATTTTTTTTTTATCTGTAAATATATGTACAGTGGTAAATGTATTCCGTTTTTCTTTTATCCAGCTCACTGCGCCCTGTGTTTTAATTTTCATTATGAATAGCGGGATTGTTGTGTGAGAAGCAGGTCCCTAGACCAACTAGGCGACTTCCAGTTTGCGTCGGTGTGAAAACTGGTGGCGTCCAATAGAACCTACCCAGCCTAACTGAGCTGAGGGCTAATTTGCAACGCGCTCTACTACACCTGCTTCCCTCAGAACACCCTGTTGTTCCTGTGTTTTTCTCTAGAGTACCTTTAAGAGATATTTTAATGTTTTCAAGTTAAGCGGTAAGTACTTGGTCAATGATACTCATCATAGTATCTTTGACGGTTTTTAATCAAACACTTTTTATTGAACAAAGTGCGTCGCAAATTATGTTGTTCTCAATTTTTTTTGGTTATGCTTCCTACGCATAGTTCGTAGGAGATAGTTTTCTCCTAATTCACGATAACGCTCGACCTCAAACCGCTCGCATAGTCAGAGTATAGTTAAATGGTGCTTCTTCTTCTTCTTGTAGTGCCTATCCGTTTCGGATGTTAGCGATCATCATGGCGATCCTCACTTTATCCACTGCAGTCCTGAATAAACCCACTGTCGTCGTGTCAAACCATGTCCTTAAGTTTTTTAGCCACGATATCCTTCTCCTTCCTGGTCCTCTTCTTTCGTCGATCTTCCCCTGCAGTAGTAGCTCTAATAGTTCATATGTTTGGCCATTTCTCATGATGTGACCCAAATATTCGAGCTATCGTGTTGTTATTGTCGTGATTAGCTCCTTCTCCTTCCCAATTCTTCTCAGAACTTCCTGATTAGTGACGTGGTCTGGCCAAGGGATTCTCAGGATTCGTCGGTATAGCCACAGCTCAAATGCTTCTATTTCCTTGTAAGATTCAACCCCATGACATCCAAATAGCTTGATCATTCTTAAGAATGCAGTTCTGGCCTTCTTAATGCGGCATTTAATCTTTAGAGAATGATCCCATTCCTCGTTCACTGTTGTTCCAAGATACGTATACTTTTTTACTCTTTCTATGTATTTGTTGATTATATTGATTATAAGTTGATCGGGTCGGATATTATTTTGTGAGATAACCATGTACTTAGTTTCCTTTGTATTTAGGAGAAGTTCGTAGTCAAGGCTGACCTTCGTTACCCTATTCATAATCTCCCGAAGGCACTCCATGCTATCAGCGAACACCACCGTGTCGTCTGCGTACCTTATATTGTTCAGCACTCACCATTCACCTTAAGCCAGCATCCACCTCTTCCAAAGCTTGTTGGAATATTTGCTCTGAGTAAATGTTAAACAGTAGTGGTGAAAGCACACAACCCTGTCTAACCCCTCTTTTAATCATTATTTCGTCTGAGTCTTCCCCTTGGATTTGTACAGTTGCTGACTGATTCCAATACAGATTACTTATAATTCTCAGATCCTGCTCGGTTATGCCAATCGTTCTCAGGACGCCAATCGATGACACACGCATATATGTCACATATTGTCACATTTAACGCCCCTGCATCTCTGAAACAGAACCTGGATGCTAAACAAGGCTTCTCTGATTCCCATTGCATTTCGAAAGCCAAATTGTGTGCGTCCCGTAGGTTCCTCGCATACCTTGAATATTCTTTGGTGGATTATTTTCAGAAAGAGTTTTAGTAGGTAGCTCATAAGACTGATAATGCGAAAATCGTTACAGTGTTTGACATTGGATTTCTTTGAGAGCTGCACAAGGGTAGATTTCAACCATAACTTGGGTATTACTCCCGCACTGTATATGTTGTTAAATATTTTCGCCAACCAACTGGTATCTTGCTCGTCCAAAAGCTTCAAAAATTCCGTACGGATGTTGTCCATACTTTGACTTTTTTGTGCACATTGAAGTAATCATATTTTCGTTCCAGTGCCTCTACTTCATCACATAGTCCTTCAATCCGTTTTTCTTCACCGTTCTTATTTCTTTTCTTATATTTTTCTGTATGAGTAGGTATTTTTTGTGATCATTCTTCGAGTTCCTTCTTTCTTCCATGAGTTGTAGAATTTTGTTCGCCATCCAACACTTCCTCACTACCTTGCTGTTCTTTAGATATTCATTGCTCACTTCATTTACTTTTTTGGACAATTCTTCCAGTGTCTCTTCTGTATTATTTATTCCTTTAAGGCTATCAATCCTTTCCTATCCCTATTAGTTTCGTGTTTTCCTCTTTCAGCTTCCTAGCATCCCACTGTTCCCTGTGCACCTTTCGGGGAACTCTCTTTAGTTTTATTCTGAATTTACCAACAAGTAGACAATGGTCTGACGCTATGTCAGCACCAGGATGTGTCTTAGCAGATAGGCAGCTATTGTGGAATCTTTTATTTACCAAGATATTAGGTATCTATTTGATTTCTTACGATGTTTCCTGATTGGTCTTTTGGTGAAATCCAGGTGAAAAGGCGTCGTGCTGGAAGTTCAAAAAATGTATTTAGGATAACATATTTTTCCTCCTCGACGAATATCTTTAAACTTCCTCCGCGTTCATGTCTCATCTCCAGACCATAATTGTCCACAGATTCCCCACTCTTACCTTTGCCAATTTTGGAGTTAAATTCGCCAAGTATTATGGTCATATCCTCCTAATTTAGTTGCTTCATTACGTCTGTTATCGACTTGTAGAAAGCTTCAACCTCGTCGTCTGGTTTGTCCGCCGTGGGATCATAGGCTTGGATAATGTTTAACTCTACCGGTGCCGGTGTGCTGTTTATTTGGATGACCATCACCCTTTCGGAAACTGGTATATAGTTAGTGACGTATTTTTGCAGTTCTCGGGACACGATAATGCCAACCCCATCAACATGGCTGCCTTCATCATCTCCATAGTAGACTCTGTGGTTGTTCAATGTGAATTCTCTTGTACCCAGCTATCGCATCTCGCTCACACCCAAAAGTGGAATACCAAGTCTGGCCGTTTCCTGAATGGCGTTGTTCACCTTCCTGACTTGGTACATCGTCCTAACGTTCCAAGTACCTATCTTTAGTAGTATACCAAGCGGGGTTCTAAATCAGATTAATGTGAGGAATGTTGCATCAGCCTTAACAGTGTATCTACCCAATTAAGGGGGTGCCTTTAATTTTATGCTTAATGACTAAGAATAAACTAAAATAAGTAATTGTTGCTTATTAGGCTTGGCTTTGGTTCGTCATGGCCTAGCTGTGGTTAGCTTTGCTTATGGTGTGACTTTAATTTCATTGTTTTTTCGAAAAATTCGATAAGTAATTGCCTATTAATATGCTTGATAAGGTGTGGTTTCCTTGAACACACCCAACCCAACCCAACCCAACCTGTCAAACCATGTCCTTAAGTTTTTTAGCCACGATATCCTTCTCCTTCCTGATCCTCTTCTTTCGTCGATCTTCCCCTGCAGTAGTAGCTCTAATAGTTCATATGTTTGGCCATTTCTCATGATGTGACCCAAATATTCGAGCTATCGTGTTGTTATTGTCGTGATTAGCTCCTTCTCCTTCCCAATTCTTCTCAGAACTTCCTGATTAGTGACGTGGTCTGGCCAAGGAATTCTCAGGATTCGTCGGTATAGCCACAGCTCAAATGCTTCTATTTCCTTGTAAGATTCAACCCCATACAAAATATAACATCTCAACAATCTGATCTAGGTCGACAATAACAGATCGTGACATCCAAATAGCTTGATCATTCTTAAGAATGCAGTTCTGGCCTTCTTAATGCGGCATTTAATCTTTAGAGAATGATCCCATTCCTCGTTCACTGTTGTTCCAAGATACGTATACTTTTTTACTCTTTCTATGTATTTGTTGATTATATTGATTATAAGTTGATCGGGTCGGATATTATTTTGTGAGATAACCATGTACTTAGTTTCCTTTGTATTTAGGAGAAGTTCGTAGTCAAGGCTGACCTTCGTTACCCTATTCATAATCTCCCGAAGGCACTCCATGCTATCAGCGAACACCACCGTGTCGTCTGCGTACCTTATATTGTTCAGCACTCACCATTCACCTTAAGCCAGCATCCACCTCTTCCAAAGCTTGTTGGAATATTTGCTCTGAGTAAATGTTAAACAGTAGTGGTGAAAGCACACAACCCTGTCTAACCCCTCTTTTAATCATTATTTCGTCTGAGTCTTCCCCTTGGATTTGTACAGTTGCTGACTGATTCCAATACAGATTACTTATAATTCTCAGATCCTGCTCGTTTATGCCAATCGTTCTCAGGACGCCAATCGATGACACACGCATATATGTCACATATTGTCACATTTAACGCCCCTGCATCTCTGAAACAGAACCTGGATGCTAAACAAGGCTTCTCTGATTCCCATTGCATTTCGAAAGCCAAATTGTGTGCGTCCCGTAGGTTCCTCGCATACCTTGAATATTCTTTGGTGGATTATTTTCAGAAAGAGTTTTAGTAGGTAGCTCATAAGACTGATAATGCGAAAATCGTTACAGTGTTTGACATTGGATTTCTTTGGGAGCTGCACAAGGGTAGATTTCAACCATAACTTGGGTATTACTCCCGCACTGTATATGTTGTTAAATATTTTCGCCAACCAACTGGTATCTTGCTCGTCCAAAAGCTTCAAGAATTCCGTACGGATGTTGTCCATACTTTGAATTTTTTGTGCACATTGAAGTAATCATATTTTCGTTCCAGTGCCTCTACTTCATCACATTGTCCTTCAATCCGTTTTTCTTCACCGTTCTTATTTCTTTTCTTATATTTTTCTGTATGAGTAGGTATTTTTTGTGATCATTCTTCGAGTTCCTTCTTTCTTCCATGAGTTGTAGAATTTTGTTCGTCATCCAACACTTCCTCACTACCTTGCTGTTCTTTAGATATTCATTGCTCACTTCATTTACTTTTTTGGACAATTCTTCCAGTGTCTCTTCTGTATTATTTATTCCTTTAAGGCTATCAATCCTTTCCTATCCCTATTAGTTTCGTGTTTTCCTCTTTCAGCTTCCTAGCATCCCACTGTTACCTGTGCACCTTTCGGGGAACTCTCTTTAGTTTTATTCTGAATTTACCAACAAGTAGACAATGGTCTGACGCTATGTCAGCACCAGGATGTGTCTTAGCAGATAGGCAGCTATTGTGGAATCTTTTATTTACCAAGATATTAGGTATCTATTTGATTTCTTACGATGTTTCCTGATTGGTCTTTTGGTGAAATCCAGGTGAAAAGGCGTCGTGCTGGAAGTTCAAAAAATGTATTTAGGATAACATATTTTTCCTCCTCGACGAATATCTTTAAACTTCCTCCGCGTTCATGTCTCATCTCCAGACCATAATTGTCCACAGATTCCCCACTCTTACCTTTGCCAATTTTGGAGTTAAATTCGCCAAGTATTATCGTCATATCCTCCTAATTTAGTTGCTTCATTACGTCTGTTATCGACTTGTAGAAAGCTTCAACCTCGTCGTCTGGTTTGTCCGCCGTGGGATCATAGGCTTGGATAATGTTTAACTCTACCGGTGCCGGTGTGCTGTTTATTTGGATGACCATCACCCTTTAGGAAACTGGTATATAGTTAGTGACGTATTTTTGCAGTTCTCGGGACACGATAATGCCAACCCCATCAACATGGCTGCCTTCATCATCTCCATAGTAGACTCTGTGGTTGTTCAATGTGAATTCTCTTGTACCCAGCTATCGCATCTCGCTCACACCCAAAAGTGGAATACCAAGTCTGGCCGTTTCCTGAATGGCGTTGTTCACCCTCCTGACTTGGTACATCGTCCTAACGTTCCAAGTACCTATCTTTAGTAGTATACCAAGCGGGGTTCTAAATCAGATTAATGTGAGGAATGTTGCATCAGCCTTAACAGTGTATCTACCCAATTAAGGGGGTGCCTTTAATTTTATGCTTAATGACTAAGAATAAACTAAAATAAGTAATTGTTGCTTATTAGGCTTGGCTTTGGTGCGTCATGGCCTAGCTGTGGTTAGCTTTGCTTATGGTGTGACTTTAATTTCATTGTTTTTTCGAAAAATTCGATAAGTAATTGCCTATTAATATGCTTGATTAGGTGTGGTTTCCTTGAACACACCTAAATAGTTTTTTTCACAAAAGTTCCCCGCTAACCAGTGATCTAATGCTATTAAAGTTGCAATAGATATATACAATAAATAAGAAAAATTTTTAATATTGTTGTGGCCAAGCTGAGGCCCCGCTTAGGTTTAAGGGATTGTGGATAAAATAGGTAAATAAAAAATTGTTGTAAACAAATAATTATTTTATTTTTCCTTTTGTTACAATTATTATTATTATTATTATAAAATTATCTTAAGCTAAGATCTAAAGGTTGGTTATTTTCTTCAGATTCTTCGACATTTGAATTTACATCCCCCAGGCACTTTCGACAAGAACTGCTGCTGCTGATCAAATTTTGTTGTACTGGCCTGATAGAAATAGTAATAAATATTAATATTTAAGAAAATGTGTACAGTTTCATGTATGCTTTCAACATGGCTACTAATTTATTAAAAATATTAACTGCTGTTAAAAATATAAGCGACTATGATTCGGAAGAATTAAAATGTATACCATTGGAACATTTTATACAGGTTGTCGATTGTTACACGCTTTTGCTTATTTGGGGGAAACTTCCAACTGAATATCAAAATAATGTTAAATTACAGGTCAAGTTACCGTGTTTTGTTCACTACAATCGAGCCGAGTGGGAAACTCACCTTGATGGACCCCCACATCACACGAACAGTGCCCTTTTTGTATAATAGCTCTGCTCAGCTAGATTTAACATTAAAGTCGATTTAAAAAGCAATGGAGAATCAAGCATCGATAGTAAATATGTCATCATCATCATCATCATCATCACCGAATATTACTAAAGAAGAAAGATGTTACGTACGTGGGTGTCGAGTTCCCGTTACGTTTGTGTGTGATTTAAAAAAATGTTGTGCTCGACATAGTTTTTGTTTTAAATGTAGTCAATCTATTATTTACCGTGCACATTGTGAAGGAACGTATGCAGCAAATTATGTGGATGGTAAACTTTTTTGTAATACATGTGATTACCTTTATAATTTTTTACCAATGAGCGTGAACAGACATGTAGCAAAAAGGTGGAAATACTAGTTACAAATAGTCATTCACTTTCTCAAGCGCAAGCAGTTGATATTTAAACGCTGTCGATAGAAAACATGTCGTCGTCGTCACATAGGACAAATTTAGATTCTCCACCTAGACCAACGAGTGTTATCATTAGAAAATGTACCAGATGTAAAAAATATGTTACTCAAACAATTGTTCCTTCTGCACAACCACCACCAACACAGAGGTCTTCAAATGTATGGTATAAGAAAAATACTAATATGTGGTTAAAATATTGTTCAAATTCTTGTGATGTAACCACATTTAAAAAATATTACACATGTCAAAGCTTAGGAAAATAATAATAAAAACTGTTTATACACCAATGCAATGTGTTTTTTGTTTTGTACTCTAGATTAGACGAATATGACTCATAGTGGTACAATGTTTTACTGTAGTTTTACACTATGTAATGATATGAAAAATTATACTAATTCTGAAAAACAATAACAATTAATCGATCATTCTTTTTCGCCTAAAAGGGTTAAATCAAACAAAAGATTCGGATTGCATAATTTATTAACTTACGAAACGTTCTAAAACATTAATAATATATTTTTAACGTATTACATAGCTTATATTTTCTTTATTTTCTATCACTTCCGGATTCAGTATATCATAATCTTCTATAGCTGTTTCTAATTGTACAATATAATCATAATATATCATATATTATATATATATATATATATATATATATATATATATATATATATATATATATATATATATATATATATATATATATATATATATATATATATATATATATATATATTTCTTTTTAATTTAAAAATAAGTTTTGTATTGAAAAGCGGAATGGAGCGGTAAAAGAAACGTACGTTGACAATGCACTTACCATATTTATCCAATTACGTTCTTCGAAAGTATAGCGGGTTCAGAAGCGTTCTTAGCGGCACACTATTACTTAACAAGCGGGATTATGTAAATTCTAACAAATTTTCATCACTAGCGGAGAAAAACTATCATACGTGCGTATAACCACTTTACGTTCTTTTTAATCACTAGCATTCGCTGCTGCCAGCTTCGGCCGCCTGTCAGGTTATGGTGCAAATTCAACTTATAGCCCGGTAAAAGATATTTAAAGACTAAATGGGCATAAAGATATCTTCTGGTAATAAAAGTGATTGATTATGCGACAATTAAAACTAAACAAGAATAATACCCAAAATATAATGAAATATTACCTGTTTAACGAATAACAAGACAAAGAAATACATTCCACACAAATAAAAGTGAGCGAATCGTGAACAAGTTTTAAAGTAGAATGATTTATCTACAAATTGCCTAAAAAACAAGAAAAGTTATGAAACTCTAAAATATTCCAAAAGTTTAGGGTACCCGTTTTTCGTGCCGGTCAGTGTACATGTACAGGGCCGGATTGGCAGATTTTTTCTGAGTTTAGACCGGCCTCCAGTCGGCGCGGCTTCTTTGGGACTCTTAGGAGGCAAATACCATTTAAACGGGTTAAAGACACAACATTTAAAATTAAAATAGTAAATATTTTGTTGAACACAAATATTATCATATAATTTACAAACAAAACAGATATACAAAACAGAAAACCCAAAAATAAAAGAATACTCTGTTAGCCTCAAACAATAACAATAAAATATGATTTTGAAAAAAAAATCATAGTTAACAAATATTTAGGTTTTTCGGGGACGCGGATAAATTAAGGCCCGTGCGGGTATTTTCGACACTCGAAGTGGGGAAAGTTGGATGATTGCATTGGCGCCATTGCGTCGCACAGTGTAACGGATTTGACATTTCGTGAACATAGGGCAAAGCAGCGAGTATCGAATTTTAATTTTTGTCTCTAGATTATTCGTAAAATGTCTGGAGTTAAGTCGTTTACCAGTTTTTTTCAAATGTATCACCGTAAAGTACTTCGTTTTTAAGCAAAAGCTTAACTTTTCTGAGAGCAATAAAAATGGTGCGAAAATAAGTCCAACTTTAAAAAATTCATATGTGTTCTATAAAAAATTTGATAGCAATTTTAATTGCAGCTACTGGTAACTATTCTTGATATGTCCAAATTTTAGTGGAAATACTTGTAAAGTTTACTGACATATGGAATTTTAAAGAACCGTGGTCCTAGTCGAAGAAAAAATAAAGTTTGATGAGCTTTTTAAAAAAAGCCTAAATATGCCTAAGTTGTCACATACATTAGAGTAGAGGATGACGCAACTCTTATACATTAGCAATATCCAAAAACCTCATCCGACTTTGTCCGATTCACTATGCAACAAAATGAAAACTGTTTTCTCCCACCTAAACCCACTATACATACTTCGAATCCTTATATCCGACCTATAAAGGAACGGACAATACAAGTTCTGAGTTAGCTCTAGTTTTCTCAAAATTTATGAGTTTTGATTTTTAAAAAAATGTAAGGACAGTTTCATGATTTACCTTTTACGATAGTTGAAACGGTTCTGATTTTTTTGATCTTCTAGCTTTTCTGGTATACGATGACTCTGGTGTGTCTCGAATGATGGACCAACAATAATCGACGAGCATAGAGGGATCCCATTTGTCTTGGTACCGTTCTTCGAATGGCACGATGTCTTGATGGAAACGCTCCCCGTGCTCGTCACTTACTGCTCCCATATTTTCGGGAAAAAAGTCAAGATGTGAGTGGAGGAAATGTATCTTTAAAGACATATTGCATTTCATTTTTTCAAAACCTTGCAACATTCTTGTAATGACTTCTACATAGTCGGGAGATTTATAGTTGCCAAGAAAATTGTTTGTCACTTGTATGAAGGACAACCAGGCTTCCTTTTCAACTGCATTCAAAGAATGTTCAAACTCCGGATCTTTCATGAGCTTTCTTACATCGGGGCCAACAAAAATCCCTTTTTGTATCTTAGCGTCGCTCAGAGAAGGAAACTTGTTTTTCAAGTATTGAAACCCGGGCCCATTTTTGTCCATTGCCTTAACAAAATTTTTTATCAACCCTAACTTGATATGCCAAGGTGGCAATATTATGCTTTGCGAATCGACTAAGGGTTCGTTTTTCACATTTTTTTGACCAAGTACATAGGCTGTTCTTTCAGGCCAATATTTGCGAGTGTTCCTGTTGTCCCATTCGCACAAGAAACAACAATGTTTTGTACACCCAAGCTGGAGCCCCAGAAGTAAAGCGACAACTTTCAAATCAGCACAGATAGGCCACTGAAAGTCGTTGTACTTTATTTTCTCTAAAATGAGTTTCAGTACATCGTAAGTTTCTTTTAAAGTAGCACTGTAAGCTAAAGGTATAGATTTAGAAGCACGGCTTTAAGACTTCTCTTAGAGAAATCTATAAACAGTCACCAGTCAGTAGGGATATGTTCATGACCTAACTTAATCGATAGACCGTTAATATCACAGCAAAACACTAGGCCTTCATCTTGAGAAGAACAGTCAATAACAAAACTGTGTCGTTTATGATACTTACAAATGTTGACTCCAGGTTTTAACAGATTCCATTGTTTTAGTCGTGAGGCTAGGAGTTCGGCCATTTCTTTTGGTAAATTTAAATCTCTTGCCAGGCCATCGAGTCGCTCTTGGTTAAGTAACAACGGGGCATTGCTGGTACTGGGTTCTTCAAAGATGGGATCAGTGATCGAGGCTTCCGGGCTATCTGATGAAGACGTTTCGTCATCACTTGATCGGGAAGGCACTGGAAACTCCTCGGAATGTCGAATCGGTTTAGTAACAGAACTCACATTAGGGTATATAATGGTATGTTTCTTTTTCTTGTTTTGACCTTGAATGTTGGTAAGACAAAAATAACAATCGGTGAAATGATCCTTTGGTTCACGCCAAATGACCGGTTTCGCAAAGGGCATCGCCACAATTTTTCTATGAGACCAATCTGTTAGGTTTTTGTAGCAAGATGTACACTAGAAATGTGGCACCCACCATTTATCTAGATGTACAATTCTAAATGCAAAATACTTTAAATAACACTGTTTAATATGCGGCGTAAGCACTTTTTCTGGGTTTCTGTCGTAAACTTTTCACACACATGACAAAAAAAGTCAGGAGAATTTACACATGTACGCGGCATTTTGACCTGTACTTCCTCGCCTTCGACACGCGACTACCCTTGTTATCGTAGCTAGTTTACTTTTAGGTCTATCTGAGTACAAAGGTGGAGGAAGGTGGTATTTTTTCAGCATCGCGTTTTTTCCAAATGGGAGCGAAACGAAAAGTCATATTATGATTTTTAAGGTAGCAAGTAGCATACCTAACCAAAGCAACATAAACCACCCAGGTGGGAAAATCGTTGTTGACTAGCGTTATTGAAAAAAATAAATATTTTTATTTAGTAATGTCGCACATGCAAGAATCTAAAGTTGCTTCTTAATGCCGCTTTGAAGATTTTCCAGGTATGATATTAATCATATTAAATTTTCTAAGAAGTTACAAGAAAATTTCAACTAATTTAAGTTTTACCAAGAAAAGTGCCTAGACTAATTTTAAATAAAATATTCATGAATCTAAGTACCTACCTGCATAGTTTTAAAATTACGTTATTACACCCAGTTTTAAATTGTTATTTTATTAAATATTATATTATTTTAAGTAGGTAGTACGTTAACTCATTAAGTACGCTTTGTAATTCATTCAGGATGCCACTAAGCATGAAAGCAAAGTAATAAAAGAGCAAAAAAAATACAAAATGGGTTTCGAAATGAACTTGGGATGGTAATAGACATTGTAAAACAGAGTGAGGGCACTACAAACGACGGAAATAGGGCTGGAACTTTTTTCCGACATTACGAAAAATCAGCAGCAGTTGGTACTATATGCCATCAAGTGTTTATATGTTATTGATACATGGGGCAGGAATATCCGAACACATTTCTTATATTCCTATTGGATCTGAAGAGGCATCAGAAGCTAGAAATAAAGAGTTTCCTAAATTCCGAGAACATTACGTGCGAAAGCGAGGACGAACCGAGAATATTGAGGACATACTGCACAACTTGTTAATTTCTTCAAATCTTCTTATTTCCTTTATTAGGCCGAAATATACTGCGAAAAAATTTATCTGTTCTCAGAAACCGGAACACTTTTTAAAGTAACTAACGTTGAAGATGACAATTCTGATAGATTCGTCTCCAGTTCAGATTGTGAAAATTAGGTTAATTAAAGTATGTTTTTTATAATTAGTATTTATTTATATTAAACTTAGTTGCTTTAAACCGAAAATATTTTTTTTTATTTATTTTGTCGAAAAATAATTATATTTTTTGAGCGAGCCTTACCCAGTAAGGTACTACGTAGGTCTAAATTTAGTACAGTAATAACGTTCTCCAATATACTCGTATGTTTTTATATGCCATAATTTTTGCGAAACAACGAAGTACCAATGTCCACGAATTTTAAATTCCGTTACACTGTGCGTCGGTCTATTAATAGGGAATATGCATATAACCCAAATAAATTTGAAATATATTTTTTATATTCTCTACATAAATTAAATGTTTATGGCGGTTGCTGTTATTAATTTATTTTGGCCTTTATTAACAAAAAAAAGGATTTAAAACTGCAAATTTTCGCGTGAATTTCGAAACTCGTAAAACTCGATCCCATTGGCTGTGTCCTCAAAGCTGAACCTATGACTCATCATGAGTACATGGCGAATTCCAGTGTTGTAGAGTCATCGACAACTCAATAAAAATGGTATTTAATGCGTGACTCATCCAATGAAATATCCCTGCACTTAAAGTAGAAGGTTCCTAAAATCTTATTCATGTATACTGTATACTTCAAGCCGAAATCGGCCCAGGAACCTTTCAATTTTGCAACAAAAATTGCCATTTCTCGAAATTTTGACATATTATGATCTTAATAATTTCGAGTAAATAAACTGCAATTCTTTATTGTCATGGCAATCTTCGAAAATTCAAAAATTTTAGATGTCCCGGATGCAGATAAACCTATTTATTTATAACTTTTCCGAAAAAATAAGCGATTTAAATTGGTAGGAGGTATTCCTAGATAATTAATGGATAAAATAAACCCAAAAAGAAGAACTAAATACGGTAAATAGTGTGGAATATGTCGGTTAAAAATAGGATTTTTCAGAAAAAATAAAAAAAATCCTAATTTTACCCCTTAAATACGCTCCTGGATGACCCATTCGGTATTCATTTTACAGTGTGATTATCCCTTTATAAGATAGTGTTGCAAAATTGGGGAAAAATATATAGGAAAAAATACAGTGATTCAAATGTACCGATGTCGAGGGCAAAAAAAGTAAAAAAATCGAAATTTAACTCTTTAGCGCCCAGTGTCACCTACAGGTGCAGCTTATTCAAAAATCGTTTACACGTTTACTAGTGTGAATTTGGTCTAACAAATGACCTTCGTAGGTAGAGGGCGCCCTAAATAAAGCATAAGATGTACATGCTCGAAAATTGCCTTGCTTTTAGTTCTGTATTGGCGGTCTGGGTAAGCACGTGTTACGATTATGTCGCAAAGCGCCGAGTTGGTGAACAAAAATCGTTATAAATATACGAGACCGTAAGTATTCAAATTTGTTATTGCATATGTTAGGTTACTAAAGTCTGGTATATTTATAAGTTGTAAGTATTTGCACAAATTTTTATAAAATACTTTTTTTCTTGTTATTTGAAATTTTGGTGTCACCTATAGGTGACACCGGGCACAGCAAGGTATCATTTTCTCGCATTTGCTTTCAGACTAAAATTGCATGAGCTGGAAGAACTTCTTTACGAAGATGAAGTTGAGCACGTCACTCTATTTCCACCCCAAGATGGGGAAGTTACCGATGAAGAAAGTGGAGATGAAGGCGAGGCTGATATAAATCATTTACCAGGCAGAATTCTTCGTTCAGAAGTGGAGGTGACATTTGCAGCTACTGGTCACGATATGCAACAAGATGAAATTCCGCCTAGTACTTCGTCCGCAACAACAAAAAAAGGAAAAACAAGGAAATCCATTGTAGCGTCAACTTCAAATTGGTCTGAAAATCTTGATGACTTCTTACCCAGCTCGGGACGTGGAGATACTGATGAAGTGATCACAAAAGCTGGGGATCTAGACTTTACTGCAGTAGAATGGTTTGAGCTGTTGTTTACGGATGAAGTAGTTCAAAACATTGTAGAGATGTCCAATCTGTATGCATTGCAGAGAAATCATGTTCTAAATATAACAGGCAATGAATTGAGGGTTTATGTGGCCATATTGCTCTTAACAGGTTATATGACACCTAAAAATATTAGAATGTTCTGGGAGATAAAAACAGATACCCATAATGACGCGGTGGCAAATAGTATGCGTAGAAATCGTTTTCTGGAAATTCATCAATATTTGCATTTATGTAATAACACGAACCTCCCAGAAAATGACAAGTTCGGTAAGGTAAGAAATTATCTTTCAATGCTTTCAAACAACTTTAGTCTTCACTATGAAAAAGCAGCATCATCTCATATTGCTATTGATGAAACCATGGTGCCCTACTATGGACGGCACGGTACTAAACAACACATTCATGGAAAGCCCATAAGATTTGGGTACAAGCTTTGGTCCGCCGCTTCCCGAAATGGCTACCTTATTACTTTTGAGCCGTACCAAGGTGCAAAATCAGCACAACTGCCATTTCAAAATGAATACGGACTTGGTGCCGCTGTAATTTTGGAGTTAGAATCAAGGTTGCCCAAACACTTGTCACCATATAATTTATACTTTGACAATTTTTTTACCAGTTTTGAATTATTAAGTATTTTGTCGGATCATAATAATGGGGGAACTGGTACCATTCGAGAAAATCGTCTTAGGCAATGCCCCCTAACACATAGCAAATTTTTAAAAAAAGAAAAAAGAGGAAGTTTTAGTTTTAAAGTTGGATCAAGGTTGCTGGTCTTGAAATGGCACGACAACAGTGTGGTTACTATAGCAAGCAACTGCCATACCGTGACCCCAGTTCAAAAGGTTGATCGGGTTGGTTTTGTTGGAGGAAAAAGGTCAAAGATTCAAGTGGGATGTCCGGCATTGGTTCAAAAATATAACAAGTATATGGGCGGCGTTGACCGATTCGATGAAAATGTTCATTCAATGCGAATAAGTTTTAGAGGACGAAAATGGTGGTTTCCCTTGTTTGCATTCGGAATTGATGCTGCCTGCCAGAACGCATGGCAACTTATGAAAGAAAACAGTGCAGAAAAACTAACTTACTGCCAATTTCGTAGAATTATTGTGCAAGTGTATCTGCATAAGTATGGCAGCCCGCCCCAGAAGAACCAATCATGCGGATCTTCCGTTACACAACGAGTACTTCCCGACATTAGATTTAGTGGCAGCCCGGCACAGCATTCTCAAGAAAGTTGCACCCAAAGACGATGCGGCCTGTGTCATCAGCGAACACGTATTATGTGCCGACACTGCAATGTGGGTTTGCATATTCATTGCTGGTATGAGTTCCACAGCCGCCAGAGCGTTTGATTTTCTATTTCTCCATTTATATCTATAAGCGTACATTTATGTTTTTTTTTTTGTTATTGTTCAAGTTATTTTTAAGTCCAGTGTCACCTGCAGGTGACACCCATTTTTTTTTGTAAAATACATTTTTTTTTTAATTTGACATCTTTTGTTTTCTTTTGGTTCAATTTTAGACTGTAATATTACAAATCAGCTTTGTCCCTTAAGTAGTACAGCCATGGGCGCTAAAGGGTTAATCGGCGATTGCTGCCTTCCTATAGAGAATGATGAAACTAAAACATATGGATATCACATACTTTGACGAGCCCTTTCCGATGACGTATATGGGATTTTAATTTGAACCATTTTGACCCCACAAAAAAATTAAAAACCGTGAAATATTTGGGTCAAAAATCTAAATTTCCAGTTTTGATTAAGTAATTTTCTTCAAAATATTTTTTTGGGTTTGTAATGATTTCCTTAAACGATTTATGCAATAAAAAAAATATGTGCATATTCCGAAACAACAACTAACTTTGATAAAAAAGTAGAGATATTCAATAATAATGTACTAAATTTATTTAATAAACATGCTCCTCTACAAACTTTTCGAACTAAAAAGTACAATCCTTGGATCACTACTGCAATAAAAGAATTACCTAAATTAAAAAGAAAGGCTCTCCAAAAATATAACAAAAATAAATCATCATCGTCTTGGACATATTACGTGAATTTAAGAAATCTTTTATCAAAAACTATTAAGAAAGAAAAACAAAAATATTTTAAAAATAATTTAGATCAAAATAATCCTCAAAAGTTCTAGAAAAATTTAAAAAAGTTTAGTGTTAATTTGAAAGAATCTAAATTTGTCAGTGAGTATCCAAGCGCGAATGATTTAAATAACTTTTTTGTAAATTCTGTGAAAAATACTTCACCTAATCAAAATTTATTATCATTTTTTTCTAACAATAAATTTTCTAATATCAAAAATAATGAATGTTTCAATTCAAAGCCTATTACGAATTATGATATCATAAAAATCCTACCTAATATTAAAACTGATGCTTGTGGTATTGATGGTATAACGATACGCATGTTAAACTTTAGTATCAACAATGATTGTCTAAATGCTTTAAAACATATAATTAATTTCTCAATATTAAATAACTGTTTTTCAAATTTATGGAAAACTGGTATAGTTATACCAATTCCAAAAGTTAACAATGCACAAAATTTTAATGATTTTCGTCCTATTACTTTATTATCTAGTATATCCAAAATTTTAGAAAGTATAATTTTTGATCAAGTTATTGAGTACGTCAATAAATACAACATTATACCTAACAATCAGTCTGGTTTCAGAGAAAATTATAGTACTAGCACTGTTCTTTATAAACTTAAGGTTCTTAAGGATGAGATACTCGACAACTGGGATAATGGTTTTGCTTCTAATTTAGCTTTTCTTGATTTGTCTAAAGCATTTGACTCCTTAAATCATAATATGTTAATAGAAAAACTAAAGTACATAGGATTCAGTGAAAAATCATGTATGTGGTTTGTTAATTACCTTTCTAACAGACATCAAATAACAAGAATTACAAATGACTATGTATTTGATATTTCTAATTCTCTACCAATTGTTAAAAGAGTGCCTCAAGGATCTGTACTTGGTCAGTAGTTGTCACTGATATGTTGTGCCCCACCCGCCACCCGGGGGAGATCTTATCTTGTGATCTGTGACGTCATATCTCGGCCACCTTTGCGCAGGTGTAAATTTCAAGTACGTCATCGAAGTCTACGTCAGCAGAGCTTACGTCAGCGATATAAATGTCAGCTGTCAAATGTCAAATGCCACCTGTCAACTGTCACTTGTCAAATGTCAAAATTAAAATTGAACATACGTCACGTGTGAAGGACGACGTCATAAGACAGGAGAAAAAAATTAGTCAGCTGTCACTTGTCATTTAAGATATGTCAACTGTCACCTGTCACTTATGAAACGCCAAAATTAAAATTGAACATACGTCACGTGTTCAAAATGGTGTTAGAAGACATGCGTAAAAGTATGTCAGCTGTCACCTGTCATTTAAGAGGTGTCAACTGTCACCAGTCACGTGTCAAACATCAACATAAAAATTTAACATACGTCACGTGTTCAAAATGGGGTCAGAAGACATGCGTAGAAGTATGGCGGCTGTCACCTGTCCTTTAAGATATGTCAACTGTCACCAGTCACGTGTTAAACGTCAAAAGAAAAATGTAACATATGTCACGTGTTCAGGGCGGTGTCCGAAAGCGTTAAAAAAAAGAATGGCGTCGATCGGTCCTTTGGTTCCGGAGATATAGTTTTTTGCGATTAGCGACCTAACGGCTGAAGGGGGAGACGACGAAATTCACATGGTGGACAGTGAATGAGCAGATCTTTCGATTTATCAAATTATTTTTCAAAAATCTTGACTTTGAGGAAAAAATTAGATTTCAAAATTTTTACATCACCCTGTATAGTAAATTTTTGATGTACTATATAAGTTATAGATATTATTGGATTTAATAACAGAAAAATAGGTATTAGGTCTTCTGAACTATTAAAAATTAGATTTCAAAATTTTTACATCATCCTGTATACTAAATTTTTGGATTAATTATATAAATTATGAATATTATTGGATTTAATAATAGAAAAAATATGCATTAGTTCTTCGGAACTTACTGGGATGTGATCATCAAAAATTAGATTTTAAAATTTTTACATCACTGTACATAAGAAATTTTGAATTTAATTATAGATACTATGAATATTATTTGATTTAATTTTATGGAATAATAACAACAAAAAATATGTATTAGTGCCGCGTGAACCGGAGGAATTTGCGGTCAGCAGTTTCCGGTGATAAGGTTGGCTCGAACGTGCGAACAGCAGAAAGAATTGCAAAATATTAGCCTTGTACTGATAAATAAAACACACAATTATAAATTATTAACTTTATTTTAAGCAGCAAACTGCGTCGTTAACTTGTTAGGACTCGTCAGTTTCCGGTTGATAAGAGAAAGCATAAAAGGGGGAGTGCGACAATTTGCAAAGCACAGTTAGCATCTGTGCATTAAGTTCGTTGGGTGTCAAACATTCAGAGTGGTCGTTGTTTTTTTTGTGTGTGGAGGAAGTGTACTGTGAAATTTTTGGGTAAGTACCGATTGATATTAGCTTAAAGTTTTGTAGGATGCATGTATTAGCAAAAATGAAATGTTGAATATTTACAAGAATATTAGTGCCGCTTTGTCAGGGAAAATCAAAATAGTCTGTCGATGTGTCTGTCTTACAACCTAGTGCCGCTTTGTCAGGAAAAATAAAATAGTATGTTGATGTGTCTGTCTTACAACCGTATTGCACAAAATTATGATGTTAAATTCGCGTTTAAGTAACAGCATGGAAATCTTGAGTTATTGACAGTAATATTGGGAATCGGGATCGAGGGATAGAAAAGCATTTTTTTGTTTTGTTTTAAACGCTGTTTTATTTTGAAACTATAGAGATTAAGGTCAAGCATACTTTTTAGAATTAAAAGTCGCTGACAGTGTTCAAAACATTTATTTTTTCAGGATTTGTTTTTTTTTTGGGGAAAAGCTGTGACTTTTATTATTTTTAAAATAGTAATTTACCTTAGCAGTAGAGTGACGTAGCACCCAAACAAGGAATCTTTTAAACTAGAACCTGACGAAGTATTCTTTATGCATGTAATAGTGGTTTAAAAATAATTTCTCTATCGGGTATATCGAAACTGCAGTTTTGCTTGAAGTTATGCTAAAAAACTGGAAATTTAGTGCCAGAAAAAAATGAATCAAACAGCTAGTAGGGAAAGATGATGTATGTTCGGTTTCCACTCACATCTCGGAGTCACATAATAGTAGTAGTAGTATCTAGTGAGGGGTTCTGGAACATTTTCCTCAGTCAAAATATTTTATTTTCCAGAAAATGTTTGTGTGCGAATTCTGTAGCCGTGCATTCGCCAGGAAGGATCACCTCAAACGTCATGGAGATTGCCGCTTAGCAGTCAAGATATGCGACGTCTGCAGTGGGATTTTCAAGTCGGGGGGGGGGGCTCTTCTTCGCCACCAGAAGGAGAAACACCCGGCCCCCAAAAGACCAGCGAAGACCACGCAGACGTCCATGGCGAAAAGAGCAAGACTCGTTTCGACAGATGGTGAGGAGTTAAAATTTAAATTGTTGATGGTCTAAATAATAAATTTGTCTTTATATAATTCAGATACTAAATATTTATTTCTGATTTTCAGAACCAACAACATCGTCCACGCAGCATTGTACAACATGCAAAATAGATGTTCCCGCGAACCGATGGGGCGGTCATCTCAGGACCCTGGGACATCGGGAGAAATGCTGCGTGATGCAGGAGGAGGAGGAAGGAGTAGAGCAGATAAGAACATCGTTCAGGAGCCGAATTGCGACATACCGACTGACTTCAAGCCAAGATCCCACCAACATAAAGCAGTATCTACAGCAGCTAAAACAAAAATTCGTCAAGTTGGTGGGAGACATCTGCGCGAAGTATGAGCAGCTGAAGGTCGGACTGGAGCTTCTCGGCCGCTTCCTCCTGCAGTCGAACGAGTCGTCAGAGGTGAAGTCCTTCAACACCAAATACCAGCTGGTGAACAGGGCTACAGACTTGGAGGAGCTGTTTGAGCAGTTCAGCACTATCCTGGACCGGAAGTATTCGGAATTTATGGAAAAGGATAGTGGTAAGTGTAAAACTAGTGCAAAAAAAAATTTCAAAACTGTTTAATATTTCTTACTAAAAAATATTTCTCTTGTTACAGGATGGTCTCTGCAGCAGCTTCTGCATTTAGAATTAGGTATCAATAAGATCCAGCCTCTAAAGCCATCCTCCTACATCCCGCTGCCAAAGGAGATTGAAGCAAAGAAAGCTGTTCTGAACATCCAGAACACGGATCAAAAATGTTTCATGTGGTCAGTCCTAGCTGCCTTACATCCTTTGGATCGAACTCAACATGCAGAGAGAGTCGCGAACTATCTGCCTTTTGAGAATGAACTGGACTTTTCAGGTATGGAATTTCCGATTAAACTTACCGACATCACTAAGTTTGAGCGACTCAATAATATTTCTATCAATGTTTATGGACTGGAGAAAGGGTTCGAAGATGGTAAAAATAGTATTGAAGTCGTGGGTCCCTTATACTTTACAAAGTCTCGTAATAGGGAGCGACATGTAAATTTGTTAGTAACCAGTGATGACAATGGCAATAGTCATTACTGCTTAGTAAGAAGTTTATCGCGCCTGATCTCAAGTCAGTTATCCTCACGCTGTGGTACAAAGTATTTATGTGACGGTTGTTTATCGTATTTTTATTCAGAACAAAAATTAAAGACTCATCAGGAGCATGATTGCGGACACGTTTTAGCTAAAGTCCCTACGACAATTTTTAAAAAAAAAATAAATATGGTGAAGAGATTCCCGAGAATATTTTGAAATTTACAAACTTTGAAAAAAAATTAAAAGTACCTTTTGTTGTTTATGCCGATTTCGAGACAATCCTTGAACCCCTGGATATCTTTTGCTGGACGATGGATTAAAATGGTCTTCTCATATCGATAATCTTTGCTCAAGATTGAGTGGTCAAATTTATTTGCTTAGGCAACTTAAGAAAACATTCGATAAAAAAATCCTGTTAATGGTTTATTTTGCCAACATTCACTCTCTGTTGAGTTATGGTGCAGTTATCTGGGGTAACGCATCCCAATCCGACAAAGCATTTAAAATGCAAAAGCGGGCAGTCAGGACTATAGATGGTCTTGGCCCCCGTGATTCATGTCGAGCAATTTTTAAAAAACTGGGTATTATGCCTCTTCCTTGTATTTATATTTACCATACCCTCCTTGAAATCCACTCCCACTCTGAAAGATTCACCAAACTATCATACAATCATACGTACGGTACAAGAACACATTACTGATTCCAAGGTATCGACTTGTAAATGCTGAGCGAAATGCATTAAATGTATCTCTGTATAACAAACTTGGCAATGCTGTAAAAATACTAAACTACATAAAGTTTAAAATTAAAATAAAAAATTTTTTCCTAGAAAACTGCTTTTATTCTATTAATGAATACATGGAGGCACCGTCTGTGAGCTAAATACTTGTATTTATATGTCTTTTTTGTGTTTTTTACTAAAAATAAAATTATATTCTGTATCTAGTTGGTTACAATTGTTGTTTAGTAATGTGTTATTTATTTATTTTTATGCATTTTCCTCTGACTTGCAACAAACATGTAAAGAATGTAACGTTGTCAAATAACTATATATCTATCTATCTATCTATCTACAGAGGAAAATGCGCAGGATCCCGATACGTCATACACTGTGAGAACGCACAAACATGTTCCGTACTCGTTCGGTTACTACATCAAATGTGACTTTGACGATGCTCATTCGATTTACCAAAGTTATAGAGGTCCGGATGCTCACAAAGAATTCGTAAAACGCTTAGAGATTGATTGTAAATCAATCTATAATGGCATTATGAAGGAAGTAGTACCCATGACACCTATTTCTGCGGAACAAGAGAGGGAGCATCAAGAAGTTAGGGTGTGTCATATCTGCGAAAAGTCATTTGATGTAGCATTAAACGATCGTGTGCACGAACATAGTCATACAGACGGCTCCTATCGAGGCCCCGCGCACTCTGTATGCAACCTTAATTACAAAATTCCACAATTTATACCCATCTTTTTTCATAATATGTCCAACTTTGATTCCCACCTGTTTGTTCAGGAATTGGCTTCCAACGAAGAAAAGCTATATGTTATCCCCCAAAACAAGGAAAAGTATATATCATTTACTAAACATGTTTGGTGGATAACATCGAAAACAGGGATGGTAAACAACATCAGGTATTTTTAAAATTACGCTTCCTGGACAGTTTTCGTTTCATGGCCAGCAGTCTCGATAAACTTAGTCAAAATTTAAAACCCGAACAATGTCGAGAAGTGAGAAAATATTTCGCGGAAGAAAATAAGTTTCAGCTTATTCGACAGAAGGGTGTCTTCCCATATAATTACGTGGATAGTTTCAAAAAATTGGATGACACAAAGCTTCCATCACAGAAAGACTTTTACAACCAGCTCAAAAAAGAAGATATTACTAACGAGGATTACAAGCGTGCTGGGGCTGTGTGGAATTTATTTGAATGTAAAACTTTAGGCGAATATTCAGATATTTATTTAAAATCCGACGTTTTATTATTAACAGATGTTTTTGAAAGTTTTAGAGACGTGTGCCTTAACACTTACGGTCTAGATCCTGCGCAGTACTTCACCGTGCCCTCTCTTGAGATGGACGCTGCACTCAAGGCCACAGCCATTAGCTTAGAATTACTGACGGATCTAGACATGGTACACTTCTTTAAACACGGTATTCGCGGTGGGGTCAGTCAGTCTAGCGTTAGAAAAGCTTTTGCTAACAATAAATTTATACCTCATTATGACGCTTCCAAACCTACTTCCTACATCATGTATTTGGACGCCACCAACCCCTATGGTGCGGCTATGTCACAATATTTACCAACGGGGAATTTTAAGTGGTTGGATGAGACCGAAATTCAAAGTTTAGATTACATGAATGTCGCGAATGATTCTAAAACTGGCTATATATTAGAGGTAGATTTAGAATATCCCGAGCAGTTGCATTATTTACACAACGAACTACCCTTTTGTCCACAATCAATAGCTCCACCGGAATCAAAATTCCAAGACTTTGAAAAATTAATTCCAAATTTGAAAAAGAAAGATCTATATATAATTCATTACCAAAATTTGCGTCAGGCTTTAGATTATGGGCTTAAGCTTACCAAAATTCATCGCGTTATATCTTTTGACCAATCACCGTGGCTAAAGAAATACATTGACCTAAACACAGCGATGCGCAATCAAGCGCAAAATAAGTTTGAAAAATACTTTTTCAAACTGATGAACAACGCTGTGTTTGGGAAAACGATGGAAAATGTGGAGAAACGGGTAGATGTTAAACTTGTTTCTCATTGGGAAAATATTGGTAGAAGATTGGGAGCTGAAGCGTTAATCTCGAAACCTCATTTTAAAGATCGCACTATTTTTAACGAGAACCTGGTAGCTATCCAGATGAAAAAACAAAAAGTCACATATAATAAACCGATTTACGTGGGTTTCAGCATCTTGGAAATATCCAAGACTATTATGTATGACCTTTTGTACGGGTATATTAAGCCAAAATACGGCAACAACGCGGTATTACTCTACACTGACACCGATTCCCTTGTTTTGAAAATTACAACCGAAAATTTCTATAGCGATATGGCACAAAATTTAGATAGATTCGATACGTCTAATTTCTCACAGGAAAATCCACATGATGTTCCTGTAAACCAGTCAATTTTGGGCAAAATGAAAGATGAGTATGCAGGAAAAATCATTTGGGATTTCTACGGTACCGGGGCGAAGGCATATTGTGTAAATGTGGAGGGAAAGTTAACCAAAAAAGCTAAGGGAGTTCCTGACTACGTCACCCAGAAAGAACTAACTCGTGACGATTATAGGGAGGCGGTTGACGTAGAAGGAACTCAGATTCATCGACAGATGAACACTATCCGTTCGCATTTACACGATATGTATGTCGAACTTAAAAATAAGGTAGCGCTATCACACGCGGACGATAAGCGTTACCTTATTCCCGGCGACTTGGAGAGCACGCTTGC
This sequence comes from Philopedon plagiatum, assembly GCA_963971165.1. Lineage (NCBI taxonomy): Eukaryota > Metazoa > Arthropoda > Insecta > Coleoptera > Curculionidae > Philopedon > Philopedon plagiatum. The sequence continues at coordinate 33,521,831 of OZ020198.1, read as the reverse complement.
TTGGGGTCATAGAGATATTAAAAAGTATAAGGAATCATCGGAAATTCCATGAGCGAAGACTGATCACGGACAGCTAACTTTACTTTAATCACCTTTGGTAGCTAAATGTATGACTTTAGAGACTGTGATATTAGATTAGGCATATATGTTATTTATTTTATTATTTATTTTCTTATTTATTGTATTCATTTATTTCACTCGAGTCTACCCTATTTATTGTATTAATTTATTTCACCCTAGTCTACCCTATTTATTGTATTCATTTATTTACTTTATATGTATATTTTACCCAAGTTTACCCTATTTTTTTTGATTTTTTATATTGTTTGTTTATTTATATTATTTTTTTTAGTTATATTTATATTTACTATTTCCAGGCCGCTGTTCGGTCACATTTTGTGTTTTTTTTAAACTTTTTTTTTATAATAAATGCTTGTTTTTGTGTTTATATTGGCGTCTTATTTCCTTAGTTAGAACAAAGAAAAAAACAAATTAACGTTAGACTATTTATTTAGTAACAGTATAATATTCTATAGTAAGCTTATACAATTCATAAACATGTTTTGCAAATAGGTGTATTAGCTTCTCAGTCCATCGAAATAGATACTTGTCTGTTGTGGCATCTTCAAACTTGAGACTTCTCTTCTCACCATTGCGATGAAACACTAGCGTATACTGTCCAATTATCATAAATATATCTACCCAATGGGTATTGAAACAATCAAAAGTGCTTAAAAATTCTTCAAATTCCTCACTAGAGAAAGAAATTTTGCCATAACCAATAGTATCCAAAATTACTTGTTTGCGTTCCTCTTCGGACGTAGTAAAAATGACAGTTATAAAGCCATCAATCTCGTAAACTCGGTTAGGCTTAGTCGTTGGCACTATCGCTGGAACATCTGGACATCTAGACGAAGATTCAAACACCTTATCCCAGCTGGAAGAGGAGGAGGAGGCAGCCATTGGTAAGTTGAAATGGTAAGTTTCAAAAACAGTCTAACCACAGATTTATATTCTTGGTAAAACTTAATGTCTCTTTTCAGCTTGCGCAGTTTTTTCAAATGCTCGTCTAATTTAACTGATAAGTCGACTGTCTTTGTCATAAGCTCGAGACTAAATGACCAAATTTCTCAAGGGGGTCGAATAATATAGGATAAAATTAAACAGGGAATACAGTTTAACTTCTTTATTTAGGTAAAAAATCATAAATATATTCATACAGGATTTTTGAATTCTTAGCACTACAAATACAATATTCTAAACCATGATAAGAACAAGTGGTTTTACTTAGAGATAATTTCGGTACAGCAACACTGTCCCTAGTAAATTCTAAATTAACAATATCGGATATATGCTTAAGATATTTCATCGTGGAAAAAGCTTCCAGTAAGAAGGTCTTCTTTACATGTCCCTTCACATAGATGACATCAACATCCCGTAGATCGTTGTAGATAATGCGGTGAAGTTCATTGTAATCGGTTTCGCCGGAATTGTAGTATAAACCATGTCGGTTCCCATATAGAAACATTACTTGCTTCTGGCAATCAGAGGATAGCTCATAAAACGGCCGAACGGGTTTGAAAAGATAGTTTTTGAGTTGCTTTCCATCGTAAATAGCCAATTCTTTAGCTTGAAATTCTGGAACGCTGAATCCTTGAACGTCAACCACAACAAACGTCATCGTGCTGAGAGGGTTGAATAGTAACTGATTACAATAGATCACGTACTTGACCTGTTAAAGCCCGATACTCGAGCACTCGATCATGAATAATTATACAAAAGGCACGTGACTCCTTCGAGAAGTTTTCGGAACTTTGAAACTCCAACTTAACGTCAATAGTGGTACTCTTGAGGGCTTCATTTTGTTTGGAACAGTCAATAACAAATAGGGCTCTGCCAGCGAAAGCGAGACAATCCAAAAGCGGCTCCGACCGTTGTTTCCCCAAATAGGTTTTTTGAAAGTCCGTATACATCTGATAGGCTTCTGTAAACTGTTTATTGACAATGTTTAGGTTTAACGACTCATAGGGGTAAACTTCAGAATTCAAATGCAATTTGACGTCGGTGATGTCTAAATTATCAAAGTAGGTACAATCAGCTTCAAAGTTATCTTTTCGCTTCTTCATAAAAAAGACAATGACGTATCGGGCTCTCTCAGACATGGACTTAACGGTCCAAATATCACGCTTTGTTGTTCTCAAAGCAGGCAGTTCATGAAGTTCCCAGTTTCTAAACGGAATATATATATATATATATCGGTTTGTTCTTGGCAATTTCGTCCAAAAGCCTTAATTTCACTGCATCACTCGGGTAAATATGTTTCACTTTCAACTCAATCGTTTTTAAGGTTATTGTCGCCTTCTTAGTACCAGTGGACTTGTAGCAGTTGTCATCATGACGAGCACGAACCAGTTTAATTTTCTGTTTACCCATTAATACATTGTGGTAATCGGCAAACACGCCAAACAATATTGAAAGTGGTATGCGAAAATTAAAGTCTTTAGAAGTTTCGTCCAAGGTCTTAGCAATTCCACTAGGCCAATTCCATCCAGCTATGTCCAGAGCTCGGCTTTCTTGCTCATTTAAACATAGCATATTTTTAACTGTGCTAACAATGGCAGGATCTCGAATCTTTTCAATCTCCTTGCCATTAACTTCATAGGAAATGGTGTCAAAGAGAAAGGCGCCAGCATTATTGGTTAGGTCGCAAGTACCGGTCTTACCAGCAGCGTCTGCTTCTACCTTAAACGCACCCTCGATGTAGAGTTGAGCTTCACTCATATCCAAAAAGACATCTTGCTGATTGATAACAATCTCGATTTCGTCATTGTTATTAAACGAGTGGGTAAAGGGGTGATAAGTGTGCCATTCTTCGCGAACAACCCACTCATCGTTATTGATTTGATTGAAGATTTGAAGTTTTTCTGACATGGTAGCGGTAGTGACTGCGTCTAGACTGCAAATTTGAAAACGTGAGTGATCCCTTCGACTTCTGATCACTGAATGAACTGCTAGCTGAAGTATTAGTGCTTAAATACCTTTTAAATACTAGAACCATTTCGTCTAAGTTCTAATCGAATGACTACTTCTTCGCCTCGAAAATTAATAGGTCTAGAATCCTGGTCTACTAGCGCGAGAGTAATGTTGTAGATGCTTTTTTGGCTCACAGGTAAATAGATTAGATTCCTTGATCCAATCGTTTTTAAGGTTATTGTCGCCTTCTTAGTACCAGTGGACTTGTAGCAGTTGTCATCATGACGAGCACGAACCAGTTTAATTTTCTGTTTACCCATTAATACATTGTGGTAATCGGCAAACACGCCAAACAATATGGAAAGTGGGATGCGGAAATTAAAGTCTTTAGATGTTTCATCCAAGGTCTTGACAGTTCCACTTGGCCAATTCCATCCAGCTACGTCTAGAGCACGGCTTTTCTGCTAACAATACCAGGATCTCGAATCTTTTCAATCTCCTTACCATTAACTTCATAGGAAATGTTGTCAAAGAGAAAGGCTCCAGCATTATTGGTTAGATCGCAAGTACCGGTCTTACCAGTGGCATCTGCTTCCACCTTAAACGTACCCTCGATGTGGAGTTGAGCTTCACTCATATCCAAAAAGACATCTTGCTGATTGATAAGAATTTCGATTTCGTCATTGTTATTAAAGGAGTTGGTAAAGGGGTGACAAGTATGCCATTCTTCGTGAATGACCGACTCATCACTCTTGATCTGATTGAAGATTTGAAGTTTTTCTGACATGGTAGCCGTAAGGACTGCTTATAGACTGCAAATATATTATATTTGAAAACGTGAGTGACCCCTTCGACTTCTGACCACTGAATGATCTGCCGACTGAGGTATTAGTGTTTAAATGCCTTTTAAATACTAGAACCATTTCGTCTAAGTTATAATCGAATTACTACTTCTTCACCTCGAAAATTAAGAGGTCTAGAATCCTGGTCTACTAGCGTGAGAGTAATGTTATAGATGCTTTTTTGGTTCACAGGTAAATAGATTAGATTCCTTGGCTCGATATTTATACTGTAGCCGGGGTCAACAGTTGGTGAAAATTCGTACAGAGTATGTGAGGGATTATTTGTGTAATACGAACCGGAAATGATGTTACACTCTACTCGAATAGTAACAACTTGTATAATTTCCACAGGTTGATCTGATTCGTGGAATTTGCCAGACTTTAACAGTTGAGGTGAAAATTCCAACACCTTTGCAATACTGTCTTTTGGTTTAAAGTTTATGTCGTAGACACTGGTTAATTCGCACTTTAACGTATTGTTATTGGGTTTAAGCGATAAGATGCGATTCCGTTCGTCTACGGAAGCACTGGAATCTAGGAGCTTACGTTGTAGAAACTGCTCGATATCTTCCAACTCGTAGGACCCTGTTGGTATTTCCAATACTCGCTCCTCCTGATTATTGACAATGTAATAAAACTTGTTTCGTCCCTCTTCTATATTGGGGATTGTATTCCAAGTGTTTAGCGAAATTAATGCTAAAGAGGAATCAAACCTGGAATCGAGCTCTATGGGAGGTACAAAGTATGCTTCAAGTCGGTGAGAGCGACCTTTTAACGTGAATGTCTGTGACATGACTGCTAGCAATAAGCATCAACACCTGCATTTATAAAGTTTCATTGTAGAGAAATGCTAGAGCAAGATGACCACAATTGGTCATTCCATAATCCTGATACTGATCAGAATTAAAATAGATTTTCACATTTTTCATGTACTTGACAAATTCCTTGGGTGGTTTCAAGTTGCCAAAACTATCGAAATAAACAACTCGATTACCGTGTTTCTTGTAAGCTACCCAATGTGTTCCGAATCCTGTGTTCCAATCCAAATTAATAACACCACACTCTGTTTTGAGGGGTGCGTTCGGTAAAGTGTTTCGCATAAATACTCCTCTAAAATGCGGTATTTTTAATCGAGTGACGTACGACTTAATATCATGATCGGATAACGGTTTTTCAGGTAGCTTTATTGGTAGTTTTTTGGCCGTTTTCGTAAAAACAATCCATAGCCAGTTTTGTGTTTCTTTAAATACATGCCGCGACCCTTTTTTCCCTATGCAATCGCTTCCATTGTTTCATTGTGTCGTGTCGATTCTTTTAACTTCTCCTTGGCACTTTGAGCGTCATTAACGGCCTTCGCTATTTCCGCGGCGCCTCCGCTTAGTGCCCCCAGGGCACTAAGTCCTGCAAATATGGGAATAAGTGGTAGAAACCCGCCCTGTTTCGGTAAGGGTATTATTCGTGGTACGTTGATCCTCTTACGTCCTCCCACCTTCTTGACCGTTACTCGTGCAGTTTTAAGTATTTTACTGAGAGTCCTTTTCTTCCTAACATCACCAGTACCCATATGTCGAAGTTGTTTCTTAAGCAGAGTGACCACTGATGACAGGGGATTCATCTTCTGCTTCTTGCCAGCACCCAACTTGCGTTTTACCTTCATAGAGTTAGTTACTAACCACGCGGAAGCTTTTTCACCAAAACTGGAATCGTTTGCCTTTACTCGTTCCCAAGTTCGGTTCTCCAACACTCGATCGGCTCGATGTCTTTGTTCCAACTCTTTCGACTTGGCGTATTCGATATCGTGATCGCGACAAGCACTATCCAATTTGTTCTTTGGTCGATCGCCTCGAGCCAGCCGCTCTTGAAGTTTGGTTCCTGGTCCGCAATAGGAATAACCAGGCAAATGAAGCTCGAACGGGAGCTTGTTGATAGCTGTATTTAACACACCTGCACCCTGCAGAGTCTTCATTCGTAATGATGCCCTGGGAGGGTGTAGAATAGTATTTATAGAGATGCGTCAAGAGAAGCAGAAACTCAAAATCCAAGTTCATAATTGCGATATGAAAACAGACAAGTCCCAAAGTAACAAACATGGTCAACTTTTGCCTTCTACAATTCGAGCGTTAATATGTGGTCCGAGTAATTGTGGCAAAACCAATGTAATGATTAGTCTTTTGATTGATGAAAATGGTTTAAAATTCGAGAATGTGTACGTGTATTCCAAATCCCTGCAGCAAGACAAGTACGACTTTCTTCAACAGGCTATGAAACATTCCCGTTTAGGCTATTTCAGCTACAGCACTAATGATGAAGTTTTAGATCCTGCCAGTGCCCGACCTCACTCTTTATTCATATTTGATGATGTAGCATGTGAGAAGCACGATAAAATACGTAATTACTTTTGTATGGGCCGGCATCATGCAATTGATTCATTCTATTTATCGCAAACTTACTCGAAAATACCTAAACAGCTGGTTCGTGACAATGCTAATGTATTAATTTTATTTGAGCAGGACAACTTAAACTTGAAACATATCTACGATGATCACGTTAATACAGACATGACATTCGATGCATTTAAACATATTTGTTCCGAATGTTGGAAAGATAGGTATGGTTTCCTAGTAATGGTGAAAGACAATGATATTGCCAAATGCCGATATCGTAGCAAGTTTGATACATATATCATACCCTAAACCCCTTGAGGTTCAGTGTGACACTTGACGTTCTAGAGGCTAGATGTGTTAAGTCTCGAGAAACAGGGTCTGTTTAGTAGTTGTTTTAGCTGTTTCCTAGCTGTTTTTCCCGAACAGGGTCTGTTTTTAGCTGTTTTTCTCGAAACAGGGTCTGCTTTTAGCTGTTTTTTCCCGAACAGGATCTGTTTCTTAGCTGTTTTTCCAGAACAGGGTCTGTTTTTTAGCTGTTTTTCCAGAACAGGGTCTGTTTTTTAGCTGTTTTTCCAGAACAGGGTCTGTTTTTTTAGCTGTTTTTCCAGAACAGGGTCTATTTTTTAGCTGTTTTTCCAGAACAGGGTCTGTTTTTTAGCTGTTTTTCCAGGACAGGGTCTGTTTTTTAGCTGTTTTTTCCAGAACAGGGTCTGTTTTTTAGCTGTTTTTCCAGAACAGGGTCTGTTTGTAATATGTCTACCCCCATTAGCCAGCTCGATAAAGACGTTAAACGTAGGATTATCCAAGCTGCACGAACAATAAGAAAGAAGTATTTAGCATTAAAGTTGAAGCGAGGCGAAGAAGATGCAGCTCTTAATAAATTCTTAATGCCTATTACCGATCCTCTGAATAAGCTTGTGAGTGCTTCCGCCACCACCACTGCAAAATCTAAGAAACGTAAGATTAAAGTGGAAGAGAGTGTTGGTGTAAAACCCAAATTTAAACCACCCATAGTAACTCGAGAAGTGAAACCTCCTGTAAAATTTTTAACAGATGAAACTCACTACGGGGATGCTGATGATAATGGTGATGTGTTTGAAGAACCAGCTCAGGATCCTGCGGAACAATCAGAGCAACACATAAGAAAGAATTTTGAAGATTCTCTTCGAAAATCTGAGGTGTTTGAGACTTTTATCGAGCAGTATCCGAAGATTGCTCAAGAATACCTGAAACAATATTGGACAGGCTCTAGCGAAATAGATGCTAACAGCCTGAAATATGATTTAGTGACTGATTCTTGGAACTTAGGTTCAGAACCGGTGAATTTCTTAAAGAATGCTGATATTCAAGTTGGCTCCCTTACGTACAAAGGAACTCTGGGACTATACGATTTATTGTTTCTCAAGGTTCCTAAATTTCAGACTGCTGCCGATGAAGGACAATACAAAGATATTCTAAAGCGAACAGATTTATACTTGAAAGACAATGGTCAGTTGAAAGGTAATAGATCTCACAAATATAATGCCATTGTGAAACCACTAATTTCTAAAGGTTCTACCAGTAAAATTCCTTCGCCCGGGGGTAAAATATTGACAAGATCGAAGTCTGAGAAATCCGGATCTGTGAAATCCGGATCTGCCTTAATGGAATACAACGAAAAACCCAAAGAATATGTCTACTATGATGACGTAAATGAGCTGGTTGACAGGTTAAAAAAGCTAGACGCTTCCAATCAGGTTGGCAACAATAATAACATGAACGAGATTTGGAGCATTTTGCACGAATTGGAACACCTTGGAGTAATTGAATTCTATAAATAAGTTTGTTAGAGCTGTTATGCCTTAGTACCGCAGTAATCATGAATAAGTTTGGACGTTCCTTTCCCACGTCGTCTAATCAGAAAAGAGTGAGAGTGTTGCAAGCACCCAACTTGATCACTCTTACAAAAGATGGTGATTACAATATTCGAGATCATCGGCTTTGTAACGTCAAATCACCAACAGATATCGCTGATGCTGTAAATAAAAAGTTTGTCGAGAGTATGCTAACTTCACTTTCTACTACCATTGATAGATCGCTGAATGATAAAATACAAGTATCCCACGTGGAGATGCTGAGACAAGTAACGGTGTTGGAACAAAAAGTAAACAACTCTATCGGTAGTATTGTAAAGCAAATGGAGGCCTTTACAAAAACTAATAAGGATTATGTAGACTCGGTATCCGATCAACTTAAGCTGCTTGACAACAAATTCAAGAGTGAGACTTTAATTTTGAATACAAACCTGGATCGTCTATCTACCCAATTCAAGGACCTCGAAAAACTCCTAAAAGTTTACACCAATCTGGCTATTCAAAATGCTCTCAGACCAGTCAGGACGGATATGGGAAAGATTCGTGAAGAACTCTCAAAATTATTACAAACAGTTGATTTTCTAAAGAAACGATCTTCCCGTCCACCAACTATCTAAAATTTAGACGTATATAATTCGATATCTTGCTGCAGAACCTCATTCTTTGAGAAATAATGGCCAAGGGCATTACGAAGGCTAGAGAACAAGTTGTTAAGGAACTAATAAACCCGCTAGAATCGAATTTAAACGTCACAGATTTATCCAATATGGTTTAGACGATACGTTTGCCTCCGATCTTGCTCGGCTCGATCAGTACGCTCGTGAAAACAAGGGATTTAAATACATCTTGGTTGTAATTGATTGCTTTTCCAAATTTCTCTGGACCAGACCTCTAAAGTCGAAAAATGCTCAGGATGTGACTAATGCCATGGATCATATACTCAAACAGTCTCGGAGGATTCCGAAAAAGCTGGTGACAGATAATGGGAAAGAGTATTACAACGCTAGCTTTCAAAGTCTTATGAAGAAGCATGGGATACATCATTACAGTACCTTTAGTATTTTAAAGGCTTCTATTGCTGAACGAGTAATTCGAACGCTCAAAGAACAACTGTTTAAGTTGTTTACCTTGAAAGGTAATCATAAATGGATCGACTTGTTGGAACAAGTTACAAATACTTACAATAACACCAAACATCGTACGATCCGCATGAAACCGAAGGATGTTAGCAAGAGTAATGAGAAGAAAATATTGGACTCTGTTTATAGTCGTTTAAAGGTTGTGGGAAAGCAAAAATTCAAAGTTGGCGACATTGTTCGCATCAGTAAGGCCAAGCACGTGTTTGAAAAGGGTTATGTACCGAATTGGACCACTGAGTTGTTTAAAGTATCTCAGGTGAAGATTACCAATCCCACGACTTATTTGCTAGAGGATACGAGCGGTCAACCCATTAGTGGTGGATTCTATGAAGAGGAATTGCAAAAAACCAAACAATCTGACGTATTTCTTATTGAACAAGTTTTGCGTAAAAAGGGCAAAAGGATGTATGTAAAATGGCTTGGGTTTGATAAGTCTCATAACAGTTGGATAGATATGGCTAAGGATGTGGTTTAAACGCTCGTTCTTTGTATAAATAGACAGCATTTTCCTGCTTTCGACCAGTTAAAACTATGCCGTATTGCAAAGAGTGTGATACTGAAATTTTATCTCATAGTGCTCATAACCGTACCCTAAAACATAAGTAGCAATGTAGTGAGAACTTGTACTCTCAGGCAAAACTAGTTCGAACTACTTTTAAACAACGGATACTAACTTACCATCTGAGAAGTGACTTACATTCGACTGATGTTAAGCAATATTTAGACGATCTAAAAGATATGGTTCTTACTTTACTCACTGATCCTTTAAAGACTTATCCCCAGCTTAAAGTTAATATGGGGCTATATGGTCGTTATCTGTTGGCATCCACACAGGAACAAGACATAAAATCGTTTAATACAAAATTTTGTGTTATTTCTCCCAACACTGATTTGGAGGACTTTTACAGCGAATATCAGATCTCTCTAGTGAAAAAAGCTTCCGAATTCACCGAGATGGGAAGCGGATGGGCGTTATCCAAACTGCTGTTTCTCGAACTTAACATCAATAAATGTGGAGTGAGGGTATAGTTTCCTCTACACTTATACTAATCCTAATACGTTGGCTGACGTCATTATGTTAGTGCGAACCATGGCTAGTAAACGTTGTACCGCTGCTGCTGCTCCTGCTGTTGCTTCTGAGGTGATGGAAGACGACGATAGTTCCCGAAGCTCATCACCCTATTGGGCATATTTGGACAGTATGATTCTCCGAAGTAACCGAGAAATTCGCAACGAGAAGAAACTCTTGGGTGAATTTTGTTATCCTACTGGCAATGTTACAGTAATTGTGGGCCTTAGTATTACCAGGGGGATGATGCCAAGTGTAAAACTAACCACAACAACAACAACACCCGAACATCATCAGCTCTCCCTCAGCCATTCTGATTGGATCGAGTTTTTGGAGATTATCGACAAGATGATTGCCGATACTGATGGAAGTGTGACAACAACGCTGATGTCTTCATCGGAAAATTTTACCGTATCCAGTGCTATTCTTTTGAACGATCGATTATTTAGACTCAAGATTAATGATGATGTAACTTTCACGTTTTCTTCCAATGATATTAATTCTATTGTTAGCATTAGACATTTAATGAACTATAGATTAAAGTTAGTTGAACGTTTACAATTTAGAAGCTATTATGACGATACTTTGAAGTATGCAAAATGTTTTGTTAATATTAAGGACACCTTTTTGAAATTGTAACCAATCTGTGTAATTTAAACCCGTCTGAACAGAGTTATTACATGTTGGAATTATTGCATTACAACCTGCAAAAATTGTTAGATGACTTTGATAAACTGTATATGTATTCTGATGACTCATAATAATAAATATTTTACAGCTCAAGGTTCCTTTATTTTTTTCCCCCACTTTTCCCCTCACCCTTATCCTGCTGTTGCTGCTGCTGCTGCGCTTACTCATAAAACCACTCGATTTCCAGCAGAGTTTTCATAGTTGTTCATACATTCATTGCCGTCAGTTGTAGCCTGTCTAGACCTGTCGTGACTTGTTACACAACCTTAAAACATGAGTATTTCAAAGCTTACCTTATTGGAACTTAATGACCAAATTAACAAAAGTGTTGAATTTCCCGAGTGTAGAAAACTTGGTGCTTTGGATGTAGGAACAGTGTATCCTATTCAAAAACTCGAATTTGTTACAACCCGTTTTGGAAGAACTATTGTTGCAACATTGGTCGATATTGCCCAGAAGAAGAAGAAGACGGTGATCTTTCAAACCTTTTTACCCCAACGGTTAGCTGAAACTTTATCGCAGGATTTGGTCGACCAAATGAATATGTCCCGTGACAAGTATAGTTTAACGTATTTGGGGCAGAGTCCTACTGCTACTGCTGGAGGTAATACTCGTGCTCTAATCCAGTTTGGATGTTTGGAATAAAGAATGGTTCCACTGGTGTTGGTGGTGGTGGTGGTGGTGGTGGGGGGAGGGTGTATTTTATCCTATTTAACGCTCCCCATTACTGGAAAACTGTTTAGACGTTCGTTCACCGCCGTAGTCGTTAGCAGTGTCGTCTTTGAGTCTCATAAGTGCGTGTGTATGCAAGATGTCAAAAGAACGTCAGGAAGTTTGCATCGATCTTCAAGGTTATCCCTTAGCCAGTGGGTTTATACCGAAGGAGTTGGCTGTGTATGATGGCGTACGATTTTGCAGCTTCCTCTTCAAACCTCCGTATAGCAGGAAATTTTTAAAGCCTGAAGATCTCAAGATAGTATAATATTTGGAGGAAAACTACCATGGTCTACTGTGGGGGTCTGGCTGTTTGGACTTGAACCAATTGGAAAGTGTTATACATGACATATGGTTTCAGTATGATTCTCCTAAATTTCTGGTTAAGGGTGATTTAAAGGCAACTTGTTTGAAGCAGATTTTTGATTCTTCCCTTATATTTAGTATTCCTTTGAAGACTGAACCTAAATTAAGTAAATATAAGAAAGTTGTGGAATGTTTTCACCATAAGGACTTTAATGATTGGCATTGTGCCTGTAATAATGCTAAGTTATTGTATAATTTCCGACATTGTTTTTTAAATGATATGGAATAAACGTATATAACCTATTTTGTTTGTTTTATTTCTTAGTATAGCTAGATTAGTCTAAGTAGAAAGCCGCTGTAAAATGGCCAGCCGCAGTGTAGATTGTACTGATTGCTTAGACGACGGTCTCGGTTTTATTCGTACTTTTGAAGAACGACTGATCACGTTTGCAAATTGGACCAATAAAGTTAGTCCTAAAGATCTAGCACAGGCCGGTTTTTATTACACCCAGCGATTGGATATCGTTCAATGTGTCTTTTGCCGCTGTGAGTTTACTGATTGGAAAGAGGGAGATGATCCGCTAGCCGATCACTACAAGTACTCCCAACATTGCCCGTTAGCTAAAGTATTGTGGAAGTGTCGCCAACTGAAAAAGGTAGTTCCACCAACATCATCATCACCCCAAAGCTTGAAGAAGAAGACGAAGATACAACAGCAGAAACCGCTCCCCACTCTCCATGTCAGTTCTCTGTTCTTAGTACCGCTTTTGGTACTATCATACAGCGGACTTATACATATATACGACCTTATAAATCTCTATCATTCCAAGTTTTAAATCATTTTGACGTCAATCATGGCAGCGTTAAGTTCGACGTACATTCTGCTCGTTGCGTTAGTGCAAAACGTCTTCTACGTATACATGCCACATAATGTTAAGGATGCCGCCATCATGATTGAAACCGAGGATTTTCCCTCCAATAATACGTGGCTGCATATGGTTTACGAAAGAATCATCAGCAAACGCCTGTTTTCTCTATGAAGATTCCTACGGCAGCAGCAGCAGCAGCATCAAGCAGCCTTCTTCGTTACAAAGTAAAGTTCGTCTTTCGAGATAACACCGTTGGCGAAACCGATTGGAAGATAATAATTCGTGGGGATACATTAGCTAGCACACCATCATCATTATCAAACTCAGTTTTGAATTTACTTATATTTATAACTATAGCTTGTTCATTATTGTTAAGTAATGTAATATTTAATATTTGTAAGACAATTCGACAATATTATTAATTAAAAACGATTTTGTCCTTCATCGCATTTTATTTATCTACATCCGCTACCTACGATGCGGTTACCATGCATAAATTAAAACAAGTGATACCCTTATCGACCGGAAATGGAAACCGCAAAGATAACCTTATCACCGGAAACTGCTAACCGCAACTTCCTAAGTTGCACGCGGCACTAATACATATTTTTGCTATTATTCCATAAAATTAAATCAAATAATATTCATAGTTTCTATAATTAAATTAAAAATTTCTTATGTACAGTGATGTAAAAAATTTTGAAATCTAATTTTTCCTAGTTCAGAAGAACTAATACCTATTTTTTCTATTATTAAATCCAATAATATTCATAATTTATATAATTAATCCAAAAATTTACTATACAGGATGATGTAAAAATTTTGAAATCTAATTTTTTCCTCAAAGTCGAGATTTTTGAAAAATAATTTGATACATCGAAAGATCTGCTCATTCACTATCCACCATGTGAATTTCGTCTCTCCCCCTTCAGCCGTTAGGTCGCTAATCGCAAAAAACTATATCTCCGGAACCACAGGGGGCCGATCGACGCCATTCTTTTTTTAAACGCGTTCGGACACCTGACAGAACACGTGACGTATTTTGAATTTTTCTTTTGACGTTTAACACGTGACTGGTGACAGTTGACATATCTTAAATGACAGGTGACAGCCGCCATACTTTTACGCATGTCTTCTAACGCCATTTTGAACACGTGACGTATGTTAAATTTTAATTTTGATGTTTGACACGTGACAGGTGACAGTTGACATATCTTAAATGACAGGTGACAGCTGATATACTTTTACGCATGTCTTCTAACACCATTTTGAACACGTGACGTATGTTAAATTTTAATTTTGGCGTTTCATAAGTGACAGGTGACAGTTGACATATCTTAAATGACAAGTGACAGCTGACTAATTTTTTTCTTCTGTCTTATGACGTCATCCTTCACACGTGACGTATGTTCAATTTTTATTTTGACATTTGACAAGTGACAGGTGACAGTTGACAGGTGACATTTGACATTTGACAGCTGATATTTATATCGCTGACGTAAGCTCCACTGACGTAGACTTCGATGACGTACTTGAAATTTACACCTGCGCAAAGGTGGCCGAGATATGACGTCATAGATCACAAGATAAGATCCCTCCGGAGGACGGAGTGATGGTGAACATATCAGTGACAACTACTTTGGTCCTTTATTATTTATCATATATACTTTCGATGTTCATTTATTTATTTATTTATTTATTTATTTAGTTACAATATCCAACAGGTTTACCAATTATAGGATAAGGAAAAAGAAGACATAAAATTAACATAACTTAAAAAAAACCTAATCATAACAACGGTAATATATACTTATAATATGAAGAAAAGTTAGACAAATATCCTTTTAATTTGAGCAACGTTACAAAAAAATATATCTACACTGTTTTCTATAGCATTATAATTCTTAAACATTTGATAAAACGGTGACGAAATAAGGATATTTGTCCGCGGCGCTGGCATTAGAAAAAGATTAGCTCTCCTAGCCTCCAATCTAGGCACCCTGATTTTTACATAATCTGTGAGGCCTATACATTTAATTTTATTATTTAGTATCCTAGACAAGGACACTACAGAATAAAGTGATCGCCTAATAGCTAATTCAGACAAATTAAATCTACTGAGCAGCACATCGTGCGGGTATCCGATCGCCGGCCAGAAGCCATCCAATATAAAAACAGATGCTTTCATAACTTTACGCTGAATTTTTTCCAAGCTAGAAATGTGGACCTGGTAGATCGGACTCCACGCAATAGATGCGTACTCAAGTCGTGATCTTACAAAGGCCATATACAGAGCACGAAGAGTAGAGGCCCGTCGAAAATCCCTAGAGTTCCGCACGATAAAACCCAACCCCTTAGACGCACTGTTAACCACGGATTCAATATGATCTATAAACGACAATTTAGGGTCAAATACTACACCAAGATCTTTTATAGTATTAGGTCTCGAAAGTATAACGTCATCCACATCATAATTATAAATTATTGGATTTAGTTTACGAGTAAAAGACAAAACATTACATTTTGAAGGATTAAGTGGAAGTTCATTTTTTCGGCACCAATCAAAATCCACATTCAAGCTATTCTGAAGCCTAATAGTGTCCTCGGGAGAGCATATTTCGCACAAAAGTTTAAGGTCATCAGCATAAAGCAAGCGGTCGACCTCCAATCCCGAAACAATGTCATTAATAAAAAGATTAAAGAATAGTGGCCCAAGTACGGATCCTTGGGGCACACCAGAAGACTGCAGAAATCTGACAGACCTGTAACCACGGGACTGCACATATTGATACCTGTTATAAAGATATGACCTTACTAATTCTATTAACGGCCCTGAAAAACCAAAGGATGTCAGTTTACTAATCAAGATGGCATGGTCAAGTCTGTCAAATGCCTTTGAAAAATCTATGTAGATAACATCCACTTGACTCTGATCATCCCGCCGTTCACAGAGATACTGAGTAGTACACACAAGATTAGTGATGGTCGACTTACCACCTATAAATCCATGCTGATGATCAGATATCATGTTCGAGACGTGCCCACCCAAAAATGCATGAAGCACATTCTCGAACACCTTACTAAAATTACAAATAATGGCAACAGGCCGGTAGTTATTAATGTCATTGCGGTCACCCTTCTTAAATACCGGAGAAATGCGGGAGACTTTCCAAGAGTCCGGAAAACATGACGTCGACAAAATTGTATTAAAGATTATAGTCAACGGATACAACAATACAGGAGAACAATCTTTAATAATAAATGATGGAATGAAATCGGGACCCATTGTCAGGTTCGGCTTTAGTTTATTTATAGCTTTTTTAATATCAGCCTCAATAACAGATGTTAAAATACAAGTGGGATAATTATTCGACAGTGCTGCTGTAAGAACACCCTTTTTTAGATCGGAAAGCTTAGAATTAAGCTGATCGGAAATTTGTGTAAAATTGGTTTTTAATGTATCTGCGGTTACCTGTGGGTTGGCGATTTCATCCATTTTCATACTAATATTCTTGACTAACTCAAAGACTTTACTGACTTGTGACTTATCCATAACCTCACAATTTTGTTTACACAAATCGCACATGTAAAACAGATTTCCGCATTTTTCCAGTAATGCATATTCATTTTCCTTCAGTCCAGCACAAGAGTAGTGATACCAGAGGCTACACACCCCCACACAACCGACCAAACCGAGAGCGAGAGCGACACTTAGAACATGTATCCGCCATCTTTTCACACACCGATTTATCAATAAAACATGGAAATCTATTAGCTTTTGCTGATGACATTCAAATATACCATCCAATACAGTACACGAACTTAAAAAATTGGGTTAGTTTAATTAATGAAGATCTTTTTAATATTTCTCAAATTATTAATGATCATGGTTTAAAAATAAATGAAACTAAAACAAATTTACTATTAATTGGCCCTAAAATATTAAATACAAAAATAAAAAATAGTTCTGACTTCAAAATTACCTTAAACAATTTTTCAATACCTGTAATAAACTTTGGAAGAAATCTTGGTGTTATTTCCGACCAGTATTTAAATTTTGATCATCATACAAAATACATAGTCAAAAATGCCTATTTTAAATTGAGAGTCTTATATAAATACAAAGATTTTTGTGATACTAAGACAAAACTCCAACTTGTAGATTCTATTATTTTAAGTGGACTAGACTATTGCGATATTATTTATCACTCTAACATCAGTTATAATTAAAAAAAAATTGCAGATTTTACATAATAACTAAGGTTTTCAATTGGACTAAAAAAATTTGATCATATTTCTCCAGCTTTTAATCAATATAAGTTAGTAAGACTAGAAGAAAGACGCAAATTACACCTTACTTGTTTTATGCATAAAGTAATTTTAACTAAGAAACCTGATTATCTATTTAATAGAATTCAACATAGAAAAAATATTCATAATTTAAATACAAGAAATCAAAATAATATTGAAATACCTGTTCATCAAAGTGAAAAATATAAAACATCATTTAAATATACTTGTCCCATAATCTATAATAATATACCTAGTGATCTCAAAAAATTAAGTTATATAAATTTTAAATATAAACTTAAAAAATATTTGCGTGGAGTAGGATTGGAAGAATGATTAATTTTAATCAAAATTTCTACCCATTTTTGCCTACTAGTATGTTTCCGTCATTTTTAATTCCTTTAGCTATTACTGTAGTTGTACTTGTTATTACAATTCTTTATTATTATTGTACTTGTTATTTTTCTTTGGCACAAATAAATGTATTTATTATTATTGAAAAGGATCCCATCGTGACTCTCCATGGCTCCGACTCACATAGAGAACCACGACGGAAGGCTCATATCGATAACCACTCCTTGCGTCCGCTCGGTCAGTGGTCATCAGCCAAATTCATCTGCCTCAACAGACGAAGTGAACCCAGAATCACTGCTCTCTGCATCTTCATTACAAGTTCATTAAGTGAATCGCGACACGATGGTAGTTTTCGTAGTTCAGAGAGCAGCGTACTTCGAATTCCTCCCAAAACACCAACAATCAACACAACCATTTCAACAGAAATGCCCGGGCATAACCTGCGTAGTTCATAGTTCGTAGGTCAGTATATTTTGCGCGCTTTTCCTCCTCTTTCCTTAGTATGTTCGTCTCGGCTGGTGATGAGAACTCAATGATGTAGATGGTTTTCGCGCTTTTGTCCATAACGATGATGTCCGGTTTGTTAGCCTGGATTCGTCTGGTCGTGTAAAATGGGTAGTTCCAATAGATACGACACATTTCATTTTCCACTACTGCTTCTATCTCCGATGGTACATATGGAATTATTGGAGCTTGATCTATACCGTAAAAATGTCTAAGGTGGTAGTATAGAACCCTTAAGGCAGCGTTATGGCGATATATATATATATATATATATATATATATATATATATATATATATATATATATATATATATATATATATATATATAGAAGTAGTTGCATGAGTTTTGCAAGCTGACAGGAGATGCATAAGCGTCTCGGGCTCTTGACGACACGCCCTACATCTGATGTCTTGAATGTCACCACAACGCGTACGGTGTGTAAGTGTATTGATCACTCCATCTTGACAAGCCATGAGGAATCCCTCGGTCTCAGACAGTAGTGATAGGTGATATGTTCACCATCAGAGCTCCCAAGCAAAGTGTGCAAACCCAAGCGCCGGTACCGAACGCGCCCAATCAAACCCAACCCGATACCGAACGCACCCAATCAAACCCAACTGTCAACTGTCATCTGTCATCTGTCACCTGCCATCTGTCAACTGTCATCTGTCATCTGACAACTGTCATCTGTCATCTGTCATCTGTCATATGTCATCTGTCATCTGTCACACTCTTGGGCGTTGGTTACTTTGGTCTTAAGTACTTGGGCACTATCTATTTGGGTACTATCTAGTCTTCGTCTTCGTCTTTCTGCCGTTTTTGTTCACGATGACGTCACAAACGTTTTCATTAATCCTACCTAATTAAATTATTATTATTTATTTCGTAAGTCGCATATTGCACTGAAAAAAGTTTTCTGTCCAAGGCGCGGATCGAACCCGCACACACCATGTGTATAAATTTCGTATTATATACGTTTCCCAGCTATAGAACCAAGTACGCCACGGCACCTAGTTGAATAAATAAACATGGAAAATGATATCTTCCGGGAGTTTGGACGTGACGTAGTAGGTATGTTTTATGCTTTTTTTGCGATATACAAATTAAAAAATACGTCACGTGCTCGGGAGCGTTGTCAGAAGGTGTTTAAAAAAAGAATGGCGTTGATCGGCCCTTTGGTTCCGGAGAAAATAATAGTATTATGCTACTACATACATATAAAGCGTAGTGCGCATGGCACGAATGCTGGCAGTACTGGCACTACTGGCAGCAATTTTACACTCTACCTGGGGACGCGGAGAAAAAAACGCAAAATAGATTTTTTTCGCCTCGACTTTGGTGAGAGTACCAAATTGCTGCCAGTATTGCCAGCACGTTCGCAGCGCCCTCGCACTAACGCTCGCTGGTCAATCTTGGAACTATGCCAGCATACTCGCAGCGCCCCCTCACTAACGATCGCTGGCCAATCTTTGAACTAACCGAAGGTTGAGCCGAAAGTCACCGAGGACTACCGAGTGAGAACGAAGTGGGTAACGGTGTGTCACCGCGGGCCGGTCGACGAGCGTGGTCCGGCTGGCGGTTGTGTTAGCGATACGCAGCAGTCTTAGACGCCAAAAAATTAATAAATTTAAATTAAAAATTAACAAAAAATTCACGATCATGATTGTAGGCTCGTACGAAAGCTCTCAGTGGCGTAGAAATTAAATATTACTGTAACATGTATTAAAATATAAAGTTCTGCTGAGTCTATCCGAGGTTGTCTCTCATTGAGTGTAGGGTGAAAAAGTGGGCTAGAGCCTGGGGAATGCCCACGTAATGCCAAAGTTGATTGTAGACCCGTACGGAAGCTCTCGGTGGCGTAGAAATTAAATATTACTGTAACATGTATTAAAATATAATGTTCTGCTGAGTCTATCCGAGGTTGTCTCTCATTGAGTGTAGGGTCAGAACGTGAGCTAGAGTCTGTTGAATGTCCACGTAATGCCAAAGTATGAAACCCGTACGGAAGCTCTCAGTGGCGTAGAAATGAAATATTTCAGTTACATGTATTTAAAAATACAGTGTTGCTGAGTCTATCCAAGGTTGTCTCTCATTGAGTGTAGGGTGAAAAAGTGGGCTAGAGCCTGCAGAACGCCTCTGTGATGAGACGTGACGTAGTAGGTACGTTGTATGTATTTTAGGTGGATAATACTAATAATAAAATAGTTTCTTTATATTTAACATACATCACATGTGCCAACCGGTACACTCGCAGCCGACGATATCGGGAAACGGCTCGTCGTCGTCGGTGGCCCTACATACGGTGTTGCTGTAGTGAGCCTTGTCACGTATACCACAATATTATATGCTAAAAAAAATTGCATCATCAGCGAAAAAATTTCCAGGTAAAGCGCGCTAAAAGTGAGCGACACGAGGCAAGGTGCACCTGTGCACCCTGCTGTTGCTGGGCAGCGGCAACTCCCCGCTCACTTTTTTGTGTGTAGACGCGCTTGGGGACGCTTTCAATTGCGAGAACGCTGGTCTATTCACCAGTCGTTAGCAAGGTTTCGTGCAGAGCAGTCGATTCTGGAAAAATATATAAGTTGGTTTTGTTTTTTCTTATGTTATAAAGTGTGTAATATTATTTGGTAAGTACATTTATTTATATGTATTATATCAAGAAACAAATAAAAAGTAATTCAATTCTCTAGTAAAAATCTGTTGTGTCGTAGCTTAGCAACAATTATTATTAATGTGTATAGCAGCGTTAAAAATATTACAGATATGACTTTCTGTATATCATAGGTCTATTATTAAAAAACTTATACTTAGTTATGCCGTTTTGCCTTCTACTTGTAGAAAAAACTGAAAAGGATTGAAATATTCCCATAGGAAGAATAATAATTTGTTCATGCGTCTGTCACACAAACCGATAGCTCTATAAGGCTAAAAAATATAATTGCGTAATATTATGAAATAGCTAAAAAGTATCAATCGCTGCTAACCTCAACCCTCATCCGCAACTATATTGTTTTTTTTTACAGAAAATGTTTGTATGTCAACACTGCCACCGATCGTTCTCCAGGAAGGATAGTCTTAAGCGTCATGGAGACTGTAGTCGTGTGGTAAAAGCGTGTGAGACTTGTAGAATAATCCTCCCGTCGGAAATAGCGCTCCAGAAACATCAGCGGGAAACACACAGAGCTCCCAAAAGGACTGCTGAACCCTCGCAAACACCCATAACGAAAAAAGCAAGACTTGTCTCGTCTGATGGTAAGTTTACTGTATATTTTACTGTTTTAAATATTAATTCGTTTTTTAGTTTTTAGTTGTACAAAAAAAAAAATTTTCCTATTGCAAGAACCATCGACGTCGGTCACGCAGCACTGTTCTATATGTCAGATAGATGTCACTAGCAACCGCTGGCTGGGACATCTAAGAACCCAACGTCACCGAGAACAATGCTGCGTGGTGCAGGAGGAAGGTGTAGAGCTCGTGAAAACGTCCTTTAGAAGCCGAATTGCTACCTACCGACTTTCCTCACACCAAGACCCCACCGCAATCAAGAGATACCTCGAACATCTAAGGTGTAAATTTGTCAAGTTGGTGGGGGACATTTTACAACAGTACGAACTCCTAAAAGTCGGTTTGGAGCTTTTTGGCCGCTTCCTCCTGCAGACCAAAGAAACAGATGAAGTCAAGTCGTTCAACAGTAAATACGTGATGGTGAGCGAGGGGACAGATTTGGAGGAGTTTTTCAACCAGTTTGCTGTGATTCTTGACAAGAAGTATTCTGAATTCAAGGAAAAAGACAGCGGTGAGTATTTTTTCACAACAAAAATAACATACTTCCTAACACTGTAAAACTTAATACTAAATTGCTGTTTCTATTGTTGCAGGGTGGGTGCTCCAACTACTCCTACACTTGGAATTAGGGATTAACAAGATCAAGCCTCTAAAGCCATCCTCCTACATTCCACTGCCAAAGGAGATTGAAGCAAAGAAAGTTGTTCTGAACATCCAGAACGCGGATGAAAAATGTTTCATATGGTCAGTCTTAGCCGCCCTACATCCTTGTTCATTGGACTCAAAATGCAAATAGAGTCGCGAACTATTTGCCTTTTGAAAACGAGCTGAACTTTACCGGTATGGAATTTCCGATTAAACTTATCGATATATTAAAGTTTGAGCGGCTCAATAATATTTCTATCAATGTCTATGGACTTGAAAGGGTTTTTGACAATGGTAAAAATAGTATTGAAGTCGTGGGGCCCTTATACTGTACAAATTCTCGTAATAGGGAGCGACATGTAAATTTGTTAGTAATCAGTAATGATTATGGCAATAGTCATTACTGCTTAATAAGAAGTTTATCTCGCCTGATCTCAAGACAATTATCTTCACGCCATGCTACCAAGTATTTATGTGATGGTTGTTTATCTTATTTTTATTCAGAGCAAAAATTAAAAGAACATCAAGAACATGATTGCGGGCACGTTTTAGCTAAAGTCCCAACAACAGATTTAAAAAAAATAAATATGGCGAAGAGATTCCCGAGAATATTTTGAAATTTACAAACTTTGAAAAGAAATTAAAGGTGCCTTTCGTTGTTTATGCCGATTTCGAGACTATCCTTGAACCTATCGATACAGAGGAAAATGTGCAGGATCCCGATACGTCATACACTGTGAGGACGCACAAGCATGTCCCGTACTCTTTCGGTTACTACATCAAATGTGACTTTGATGATGCTCATTCGATTTACCAAAGTTATAGGGGTCCGGATGCCCACAAAGAATTCGTAAAACGCTTAGAGACTGATTGTAAATCAATCTATAATCGCTTTATGAAGGAAGTAGTACCCATGATTCCTATTTCTGCGGCACAAGAGATTGAGCATCAAAATGCTACGGTGTGCCATATCTGCGAAAAGTAGCATTGAACGATCGCGTGCACCACCATAATCACGCAAATGGCGCATATCGGGCGCCTGCGCACTCTGTATGCAACCTAAATTACAAAATTCCTCAATTTATACCTATCTTTTTCCATAATATGTCCAACTTTGATTCCCACCTGTTTATCAAGGAATTGGCTGCCAACGAAGAAAAGCTGGATGTTATCCCCCAAAACAAGGAAAGTATATATCATTTACTAAACATGTTTTGGTGGATAACATCGAGAACAAAGATGGCAAACAACGACGGGTATTTTTAAAATTACGCTTCCTCGACAGTTTTCGTTTCATGGCCAGCGGTCTAGATAAACTTAGTCAAAATTTAAAACCAGAGCAATGTCGGGAAGTTAGAAAATATTTCGCGGAGGAAAATAAGTTTCAGCTTATTCGGCAGAAGGGTGTTTTCCCATATAATTATGTAGACAGTTTCGAAAAATTAAACGATACAGAGCTTCCATCGCATAAAGACTTTTACAACCAACTAAAGAAAGAAAACGTTAGCAAGGAGGATTACAAGCGTGCTTGGACTGTGTGGAATTTATTTGAGTGTAAAACTTTAGGCGAATATTCAGATATTTATTTAAAATCCGACGTTTTATTATTAACAGATGTCTTTGAAAGTTTTAGAGACGTGTGCCTAGATACTTACCACGTCGATCCTGCGCAGTATTTTAGCGCACCAGGACTTTCGCTAGATTCCGCCCTTAAGGCCACGAACGTAAAGCTTGAGTTACTGACAGATCTAGACATGGTACACTTCTTTAAGCACGGTATTCGCGGCGGGGTCAGTCAGTGGAGCGTTAGAAAAGCTTTTGCGAACAATAAATTTCTGCCTCATTATGACGCTTCCAAACCTACTTCCTACATCATGTATTTGGATGCTCCCAACCTGTATGGTGCAGCCATGTCACAATATTTACCAACCGGGAATTTTAAGTGGTTAGATGAGACCGAAATTCAAAACTTAGAGTACATGAATGTCGCGAATGATTCTAAAACTGGCTACGTATTAGAGGTAGATTTAGAATATCCGGAACAGTTGCATTATTTACACAACGAACTACCCTTTTGCCCACAATCCATTGCTTCTCCGGAATCCAAACTTAAAGATATCAAAAAATTAATTCCGAATTTCCAGTCTAAAAGTAAATATATAATTCATTGCCAAAATTTACGTCAGGCTTTAGAGCATGGGCTTAAGCTCACAAAAATTCATCGCGTATTAAGTTTCGACCAATCACCATGGCTTAAGAAATATATAGATCTAAACACAGCAATGCGCAATAAAGCGAAAAATAAGTTTGAGAAGGATTTCTTTAAACTTGTGAACAATGCTGTGTTTGGTAAAACAATGAAAAATGTAGAGAAAAGGGTAGATGTTAAGCTGGTTTCTCATTGGGAAAATATTGGTAGAAGGTTGGGGGCCGAAGCGTTAATTTCAAAACCTCATTTTAAAGACCGTACTATTTTCAGCGAGAACCTGGTAGCTATCCAAATGAAAAAACAGAAAGTCGTATATAATAAACCTATTTACGTAGGTTTTAGTATCTTGGAAATATCCAAGACAATTATATATGACTTTCTGTACGGGTATATCAAGCCAAAATATGGTAACAACGCGGTATTACTCTACACTGACACCGATTCCCTTGTGTTGAAAATTACAACTGAAAATTTCTACCATGACATGCAAGAAAATTTAGATAGGTTCGATACGTCCAATTACTCCCAAGATAACCCACATGATGTTCCTGTAAACCAGTCAATTTTGGGTAAAATGAAAGACGAGTATGCAGGAAAAATCATTTGGGATTTCTACGGCACCGGGGCGAAAGCATATTGTGTAAATGTTGAGGGAGAGTTGACGAAAAAAGCCAAGGGAGTTCCTGACTACGTCACGCAGAACGAACTAACTCTTGATGATTATAGGGAGGCGGTTGACGTAGAAGGAACTCACATTCATCGGAAGATGAACACTTTTCGTTCGCATTTACATGATATGTATGTCGAACTGAAAAATAAAGTAGCGCTATCACACGCGGACGATAAGCGTTATCTTATTCCCGGTGACTCGGAGAACACGCTTGCTCGGGGTCATAGAGATTATGAAAATTATAAGGAATCATTGGAAATTCCATAAGCTAAGACTGATCACCGACAGCTAACTTTCCATCAATCCCTTTCGGTGGCTAAATGTGTGACTTTAGAGGCTGTGATATTAGGCTAGTAATTTATTTTATGTATTTTATTTATTTAATTATTGTATTTATTTTACCCCAATCTACTCTATTTACTATATGATTTACACTTTATTTAATTATTGTATTTATTTTACCCCAATTTACTCCATTTACTGTATGTTTCTATTTATTTTATATGTTTTACACTTTATTAAAATTTTTTTGTGTTTAAATTGTTGTCTTATTTCCTTAGTTAGAATAAAATAAATAAACAGAGTACTAGTTAGTAACAGAATACTGTTTGTATATTAAGCTTATACAATTCATAAATATGCTTTGCAAATAGGTGTATTAACTTCTCCGTCCATCTAAATAGATACTTGTCTGTTGCGGCATCTTCAAACTTGAGACTTCTCTTATGGCCATTGCGATGAAACACTAAAGGACACTGTCCAATTATCATAACTATATCCACCCAATGGGTATTGAAACAATCAAAAGTGCTTAGAAATTCTTCAAATTCACCACTGGAGACATAAAGTTTACCATAACCAATAGTATCCAAAATTACTTGTTTGCGTCCCACTTCTGATGTGTCAAAAATGACTGTTATAAAGTCATCAATCTCGTAAACTCGGTTAGGCTTAGTCTTAAGAACTGGGACATCGGGACATCTAGAAGGAGCTTCAAACACCTTATCCCAGCCGGAAGAGGAGGAGGAAGCCATTGGTAAGTTTAAATGGTAAGTTTTAAAAATATCCTAACCAAAGATGTCTTTTCTTTGTAAAACGTAATGTCACTTTTCAGCTTGCGTATTTTTTTCAAATGCTCGTCTAATTTAACTGACAATTCGACTGTCTTCGTCATGTGCTCGAGTCTAACTGTCTAAATTTCTCAAGGGGTTCTAGTAATATAGGGTAAAATTAAACATGTAATGCAATTGAACTTCTTTATTTCGGTAAAAAATCATAAATATATGCATACAAGATTTTTGAATTCTCAGCACTATAAGCACAATATTCTAAACCATGATAAGAGCAAGTGGTTTTACTTAGAGATAATGTCGGTACATTAGCGCTATCCCTAGCAAATTCTAAATTAACAATATCGGGTATATTCTTAAAATATTTCATCGTGGAAAAAGTTTCAAGTCAAAAGGCCTTCTTTACATGTCCCTTCACATATATGATATCAACATCTTGTAGATCGTTGTAGATAATGCGGTAAAGTTCATTGTAGTCGGTTTCGCCGGGATTGTAGTTTAAGCCATGTCGGTTCCCATATAGAAACATTGCTTGCTTCTGACAATCATAGGACAGCTCATAAAAGGGCTTAACTGGTTTAAAAAGATAGTTCTTTATTTGCTTTCCATCGTAAATAGACAATTCTTTAGCTTGGATTCTGGAACGCGGAATCCTTGAACGTCAACCACAACAAACCTCATCGTGACAGGGCTGGAGAGTAACTGACTACAACACATCACGTACTTGACCTGTTAAAGCCTGATACTCAAGCACTCGATCGTGAATAATTATACAGAAAGCACGTGACTCATTTGAGAAGTTTTCGGAACTTTGAAACTCCAACTTCACGTCGATGCTGTTCCTCTTGAGGGCTTCACTTTGTTTGGAACAGTCAATAACAAAGAGGGTTCTACTAGCGAAAGCGACAAAATCCAAAAGCGGTTCACACCGTTGTTTTCCCAAATAGGTTTTTTGAAAGTCCGTATACATCTGATAGGCTTCTGTAAACTGTCTATTGGCAAAGTTTAGGTTTAACGATTCATAGGGGTAAACTTCAGAATTTAAATGCAACTTGACGTCGGTGATGTCCAAATTATCAAAGTAGGTACAATCAGCTTCAAAGTTATCTTTTCGCTTCTTCATAAAAATACAATAACATATCGGGCTCTCTCAGACATAGTCTTAACGGTCCAAATATCACGCTTTGTCGTTCTCAAAGCAGGCAGTTCATGTATTTCTCAGTTTCTAAACGGGATATATATCGGTTTGTTCTTTGCAATTTCATCCAAAAGTCTCAATTTCACTGCATCACTCGGGTAAATATGTCTAACTTTCAACTCAACCGTTTTTAACATTATTGTTGCCTTCTTAGTACCAGAAGACTTGTAGCAGTTGTCATCATGACGAGCACGAACTAGTTTAATTTTCTGTTTACCCATTAATACATTGTGGTAATCGGCAAACACGCCAAACAATATTGAAAGTGGTATGCGAAAATTAAAGTCTTTAGAAGTTTCGTCCAAGGTCTTAGCAATTCCACTAGGCCAATTCCATCCAGCTATGTCCAGAGCTCGGCTTTCTTGCTCATTTAAACATAGCATATTTTTAACTGTGCTAACAATGGCAGGATCTCAGTAGGTTATACATAGGGAAATTACTCTACTCCTCCTAATTTACATAAATTTAAATATTAAAATTAATGAGTTTTACTCCATATATTATAATTAATTAGTTTTAGTCCATATATTAAAATAATATTTTTTTTACCTCCGCCTCTGAACTGAGAGACCCAATTAGCATATCATAATTAGTTTAACTCCCTATAATTAGTTTACCTCATAATTTTACTCCATGTAAAATTTTACCTCCGCAAGACATTGATTGGTCACATACACAATTAAAAAAAACAAGGTTAAATCCCACTCTAACCATCAAAGTAGAGGGACAGGAGATGTATAAGTTGTGCATAGAGGTGATACTTTAATTTAGTTTTAGTTTTCAGTAAGGTTAAAATGTCTGTGAATGAAGAAGTGTTGCAAGAAGTTCAACGAATAGAAAAAGAGTTTATTAATAAAAGTATTTGGTATCAAAGATTTGCTTTAGAAAGTAAACCAGAATGGACTCGTTTTTACACTGATACGGTGGAATATTTTGAAAAGGGTATAGATATTTGTCGTGATTTTTATGAAAATGAAGATCTTCTACAGTTAATAAGAAATTTTTCAAATAATGGATTTTCTAGGAAGGTGCTTACTTTCAAAAAATATATCTCAGATAGTGAATCGGAGGTGTTCAATTTAATAAAGGAAGCTGAGAAAGAATGTGACGAACTTTGGTCTTAGTGATTTTGTGATTTTTGGTGAAGTGTAAATATGGAGACTTTAGTCAGTGAAATGTATGAAGATCTTATTATGTCAGAAGCATGTTCGAAATATTATGCACTTGGAGCTGAAGAGGATACGGAAGCGCAAGATGTAATATTATACATAAAATATATGGAACATGCATCAATATGTCAAGAAGCAGCGCAAGCTTGTTTAGACTTTTTAAAGACAAAGGATTTTGTAAAGTTAGTGATTAAATTTTATCGGTTAGAATTATATGACAACATTTCTGTATTAAAAAATAAATATGAACAATAATATTTTTATTGATTTGTGGAAATAATGTATTTAATGTTAGTCCCTTTTAAATGAAAATGGGGTTGTTTAAGAGGTTATTATACTTGTAATCACTTGTATGTATTAGAATTACCATATGGAGAAATGAAACAGTAATATATTTAATCAGTCTTTTTATTCATTCATAAAAAAATTATCATACATATACAGTACATTTGAAAGTGCACACATAGACGGCGACTTAATATGGAAAAAGCATTTAGGTGTTGATGGATGTAGAATTGGTTGTTCATCTACTTCAATTATAGGTTTCTTACAATATTTTCTAATATAGTTAGCCTTTTCACTTCCTTTAACATAAACAAATTGGGCCTCTTCGGTCATTTTTTGAACAATATTGGAAAAATAGTGGAATGGGGTATATCCAATATTCCAATTGATGCAGTGATGATTCTTCATTAACCATGTAGCTTGCTTGTGTAAATCAGGGGAAAGAAAACTTAATGGATAGGGTTGTTTAAAGACATAATGACTAATTCTGCTTCCATCATACGTAGCCAGTTCTTTGGGAATAAAGTTGTTTCGCTCATCCTTAAATCCTTGTATATCCAAAACTAGTCGCATATTTTTAGCAACGAAAATTGCTGGCAGATATATTTTTTTAGAGAGTATTCTCTTATTTGTTTTTTTAGAATTTTTATTTTTTTAATAAAAATTTCAATATGTATCATTTGAGATGAAGTCATTGGTGTATCACCTTTGAATACATAATTATTACTAGAACTATAGAATGATGTGATTGAAATAAATTTAGTCTATAAACTGGAGTGGGGATAATTATTACAGTTGTTTTACTATTTTAGTTAGTGGATTATAAGTAAATACTTTATCGTGAATTATTAGACAATATGCTGATGTTTTTGCTGGAACTGTTTCTTTTGTCTCAAACTCAATTCTCATTGTTACTGGACCGGTCTGAAGTAAGTCTCTTTGATGGGAACAGTTAATATAAACTATAGGTGCGTTGTCTTTAAAATCTTTTGGACTGAAGATTGGTTCTACCGGTTGGTTATAATACATTTGACGAAATTCGGAAAACATTTCATATAATGTTGCAAATTTATTATTTGTAAAATCTAACTGAAGATCGTTGTAAGGATATCTTTCAGAATTTAAATAAACATTTATATTTCTTAGTTCACAATGATCAAATTTACTCATATCCATTTTAAGGTTGTTACGTTTATCTTTTTGAAAAGCGATTAAAACATGGCGTGGCGTCTCAACTTTTGTAGAAGTTTTAACAGGCCAGTTGTGCCTCGTGGTTTCTAATAATTCAGGATATTCAACTAATTCCCAACTACGGAAAGTAATAATAATATCACTGTTCCTGTCAACAATTTTGGTAAGTGCTAATTCTTGTGGAATGCCTACAGTAAGATGGGGAACTCGCCAACAAAGTTTTGTTAATGTGATTTTTGGTTTTTCATTATCGCTCGTTGATATTAACGCGTTTGAATCATTATTACTCCTTATCAAAATTAATTCTTGTTGTGAATTTAAAATAATTTTATTATAATCTTCAAAAAATCCAGAATACATTTTTAGAGGAATACACAGAGAAACATTTCCTTGTTCATCAGTCATAATCTTGTCCCCTTTTTTAGATTTCGGATACCAACCACCATTTTGAAGTTTTACACTTTCATTTTCATTAAATGATGCATAACCTTTTAATGTAGAAGTTATTCCAATATCCCGTACAGAATCAATAGTAACTCCATTTAAAACATATCTCAGTTCCTTGAATAAAAATGCTGGTGCATTATTAATTAATAAGGTATTTTTTAATGGTTCATTATTTTCATTTAAGACCTTTAGTTCTAAGTATAATTCACTTTTACAGGGTAAAGGATATTTTCCTGTTTGTTGCAAAGAAATTCTTATTTCATCATTTGGTCCTAGTTTATTTGGATTAAATGGATCGAAAGAAAGTAATTCCCAACTCATTATTGATTCATCTACAAGAATGTTTTCTTTCACATTTAAGTGTTCCATTTTATTGTTTTGTTTTAAGCTTGAAACCTATAGATACGAGAAATTTGCGGTTAGAAGATGTTAACGCCTTAGAGTTTACCCTCTTACTGATTGAATTTTGCTTGACTTTACTTATATTAAACTTTTGTTGATGAGCGAAATTTGTCTTTTTGTTATATAAAAAAACCATTATTCTTCTATTTTCTTAAGATGTAGTCTTACCGTCACGGTTTCTCCTCTGAAATTGACGATGTCACCTTCTTGGTCGAGTATTTTAAGTGTAATTTTGTCTATAATTTTAACTGTTACAGGTAAATAAATAATGTGTTGAGGTGACTCTATTATTTTATAACCAGGACCTACACTGGGGAAAAACTGGTGAATTATATGAACTGGTTTTCCATTTAAATAAGATCCTTCTGCAACACTACAATCTATATTTAGGGAGTTTACCCGAATAATTTCAGCGGGTCGATCTGATATATATTCTTGATTTGCATTCAATTCTTTATTATCAAATCCAAGTATTTTTCCTATCGTGCCTTCTCGAAAAGTTATTGGAAAAGTTGTTTTAATGTGAGTTCGTAAAGTATTATTATTGGGGAAAAGATGAAAACTTAAGCCTTCTTTATCAAGATGTTTTTGTAACAATGTATTTAAGTCATCTATTTCATAGCTTCCAAATGGTATTCTAAATTCATTCGTCTGATTATAAATAAACAAATTATTTGTTGCATCAATATTCGGAATAGCATTGAAAGTTTCAAAATTAATAAGACCGATAACATATTCAAAATTTTCGTCTAAATATATTGGCGGGTTAAACTCTACTATTAGTGTAGAAGAATTACCACTAATTACAAAACTATATGACATGTTTCTTTAGACTTCTATTAAGGAATAAATTTGAAAATATTCGTTACATGTTTTTATAAAGAAATTTTAAACATAGTTGTCCACAATTGGTTGCATTATACCTTTGATACTGATCATGATTATATTGTATTATGTTGTTTTTACCATCACTATAAAAGTATTTAATTAATTCAAGCGGAGGACGTAAATTTCCATAACTATCAAAATATATTATATTTGTTCCTTTTTTAACATAAGCTGTCCAGTGACTTCCTTCCCCCCTAGATTCGTCTAAATTAATTATTCCACACTCTGTTTTTTTAATTTTTTTTGGTAGTTTATTTCTCATAAAAATACCTCGAAAGTATGGTATTTTTAGTTGTTTAACATATTTAACTATATCAATGTTTGTGAGCGGTTTTCGAGGTATTTTGTTTAACAGTTTTTTGAGTATGGTTTAAGATATAAGCCACAACCTGATTTGTATGGTCTTAAATAAAGTCCACTTCCCTTTTTTCCTACCGCAATAGATTCCATAGTTTGATTATGTCTTTTCTCTTCTTCTAATTTTTGTTTTGCAGCTTTCGCATCATTAACAGCTTTAGCAATTCCAGCTGCACCTCCACCTAGAGCGCCTAAAGCAGATAATCCTGCGAATAATGGTATAAGTGGTAAGAATCCACCAGATTTTGGAATTGGTAGGATTCTCCTTTTTGGAGTAGATACCCTACCATATTTTTTTATAGATGCTAACGCTATTTTAGCACCTGCTTTTAAACTGTTAATATTTTTTCCTTGAATTCCCTTTCTGGCTAGTGAAATAGCTTTGTTTAATGAAATTCCACGTCCTTTACGACCCCTTGTTCTCCTTTTCCTTCTTTTCATCCCCATTCCTAATTTCGTTTTAACTTTCATTGCTCCACTTATTCCTAAAGCAGCAGCTTTTTGACCAAAACTTGAGTCTTTTGCTTTGAACCGTTCCAAAGCTTTCTGAGCTAATAAACTATCAGCAACATGTCTACCTTTTATATCTTTTGAAGCTGAATATGCAATATCATGCACTTTACACGCCTCATCTAAGGGATTTATTCCTTTGTCACCTCGTGCAAGTCTCTTTTCTAATTTGGTTCCCGGACCACAAAAGTTATAACCTGGAAGATGCAGTTCGAAAGGAATTTTATTAATTAGTGTATTTAAGACACCACTTCCTCTCTTTTTGAATGTCCTTTTGCGTTTAATGCGATTTGGATAAGATATAGTCATGTTATAAATCTTTGGATGAAATGAAAAATTTTCTGACACCAAGTTGCTTATATATAAAAACCTGTAAGTTTAAAATCATTTAGTTAATGTCTAAGATGCGGATCGAAAAACAATCCTATACAATCAATATTCGAGATCATGATGTCGCAAAAAATAATTTTCGAAAACATGGACAATTATTTGATGGAAATAGTAAAAGGGGATTAGTGGTTGGACCATCTGGATGTGGAAAAACTAATGTTCTTATTAGTATTATAGAGGACCCTAATGGTTTGCGATTTGAACACATATTTATTTATTCAAAATCCTTGTATCAACCAAAGTATGAATATCTGAGAAAACTCTTCACGCCTCTCAAAGAAATTGGTTTTTACGAATCCGAAGATGAACAAAATATTATTTCACCAAAAGATATCAATCCAAATTCTATTATAATATTTGACGATATTGTTTGTTGTAATCAAAATATAGTTAAAGATTACTTTTGTTTCGGAAGACATAAAAATACAGATTGTTTTTATTTATGTCAAACGTATTCATCTATACCTAAACAATTAATTCGTGATAATGCAAATTTATTAATAATATTCCAACAAGATTCAACTAATCTGAAACATATTTATGATGATCATGTTAATATTGATATGTCGTTTAAACAATTTAGAGAGTTATGTTTATTGTGTTGGAGAGACAAATATGGATTCTTGGTTGTGGATAAAGACTCAAATATAAATTCTGGAAGATATCGTAAAGGATTTGATTCCTTTATTCATTTATAAATAGCTTGCCAATATCAAGTTTGTATAGTATATGACAAAAACTCAGATGAACAAGATGGATGAAAAAGCGGCAAAAGAATTAGTTAAAATTAGAAAGGCAGTTAAACGAAAATTCCAGACATTAAAAGCTGACATACTTCAATCTCAGGTTCAAAAGGAAAGAGAATTAGAACCCATTATAAAACCTTTGAAGGAATTATTGACAGATAAGTTAAAGAAGGAAAAAATCAAAGAAGAATCGTTGGAAAATTTAAGTTTCTTAACTACAAAGCAGCCATTTTTAACACAACCTTATTTTTCTTCTACACCAACTAAACAAAAAAGAGTATCATCATATGATAAACATTTATTACCAATGGGACTTTCTTTTTTAGAAGAGGAAGATGTTTTTGAAGGAACACCAGTTAATCTTAGCAACGAATCCGACGAAGGAATTAGACAACAACTTGAAGAAAGCAGATCATATATCCAGAATTTACCTTCAACAAAAACATATAAAATATATTTGGATCAATTTGATCCACTGCCTAGAAAGTATGTAGATGAAATGATAAGAGATACGAAGAGCTTATTCGATCACAAATATGGAATTAGACATAATATAAAAGATGAATCTTTTTCTATTGGCGATTCAAGAATAAATTTTCAAGGAAAAGATGTATTAGTAAAAGGTCTTACATACGAAGGCACGCCTGGGTTATTTGAATTGTTATTTAAAAAACATCCTCTGGGATACAAAGCTAAAGATGTGGGCGACTACATGGATATTTTAAAAAGAACTAATGCCTATCGAAAAAACTATAAAGAGAACGAACAAATTCACGGAACAGTTTCAGATAAATATGTTACTCTTATTCATCCATACCTTGTAGATAAGGAGATTTTAAAAGATCCTCTTAGAGGTAGAACCCGTTCATTCTCCAAACCTCTAGCGCCTGTTACAAGGGCTAGAACTAGAGCTTCTTCCATTGCTCAAACATCACAAATACAACAAATTTTTTAAAAATTTAACAAAAAAAGGGACAGGTGTCATGGATTTATCTAATAATAAAGTAGATTTTGTTTATTTCGATGATCCCAATGAATTAGTTGAAAGGTTAAAATTATTATTAGCTTCAAAAGCAGCTGGCCACACCGGGCACAATAATGAAATTAACTCTATTATTGAAGAATTAAAAGAGGCCAATATAATTGTATAAAAGGAAAGGTTGTAATTATTTTGCTACACATTCAAAATGACTCTCGACAAATTTGGTAGACACATTTCAAAACGTTTTAATATTAATGTCACATTAGAACCTCTAAAAAGAGAAGTTAACGAACTAAAGGAAAATTATAAAATTGAAAAAATTCAGAATGATCATTTCAGAAGTATATATAACACAAAATATGAGGAATTTAGAGAAAAACTAGAAAAGAATGTTCAAGCAATTGAAAATATAGAAAAAGTATTTCAATTATTACAGGCGGGTTTGAAAACCACAGTGGAGGATTTTGAAAAACGATTTGCTAAACTACAACAAAATGTTGACAAAAGCATCCAAGATCTAGAGGATTTTAAAAAATACACAAAAGCCTTTTCTTTGGAAAAAATTGTAGAAGATTTAAATGATTTTAAAACTTTTGCTAAGGAGGCTCATCATACTGCATTTTTTAATCGAAAAAATATAATAGCAGCTGAAGTTAAGATTTCAGACATAGAGTCAAAATTGACACAAAACCAGCAACATATTTCAGACAGTCACAACTAAAACATAAACAAAATATAAAAAACTAAAATGAGTGAAAATATTAAAGAAACTGTAGTGAATGAACTTCATAAACCCGCTAGAAGAAATTACAAAAGAAGACGGGTTATAGTTAAAGAGTTAAGCGATTTATGGCAAGCAGATCTGGTTGAAATGCTACCATACGCAAAATTTAATAGAGGATATCGATATATTTTAGTGGTGATCAACGCATTTTCCAAATATTCTTGGGCTGAACCTATTAAGACTAAACAAGGAAAAGATGTTGTGGAAGCTATGGACAAAATTTTAAAAAGTACTACAAGACCAAAAAACTTGCAAACGGATTTGGGTAAAGAATTTTATAATCAACATTTTCAAAAACTTATGAAAAATTACAATATAAATTATTACAGTACTTTTTCAAATTTAAAAGCAAGTATTGTTGAAAGAGTAAATCGTACCTTGAAAGGTATGATGTGGAAGCATTTTAGCAATCAAGGTAATTACAAGTGGTTGAATATTTTACCTGAAATATTAAAAAAGTATAATAATAAAAAACATCGAACAACAGGATTCAAACCTGCTAATGTTAATGAGAAGAACGCAAATATAATTATGAAAAAATCATTTACACATAAGAAAACGATTGATCCCAAACAAAATAAATTTATATTAAATGATTTTGTTCGAATTTCTAAACATAGGGAAGCATTCTATAAAGGATATACACCAAACTGGTCTACTGAAATTTTTCAAATTAGGGAAGTGCAGTTAACAAATCCAACCACTTATCTCTTAAAAGATATTAAAAATGAAAATATTGAAGGTGGATTTTATGAAGAAGAGTTACAGAAGGTAAAACATCCTGATGTATATTTGGTTGAAAAAATACTAAGAAAAAAAGGAAATAAGGTATATGTTAAATGGTTAGGATTGGATAAATCACATAATTCATGGATATTAAAAAAGGATGTATTGTAATATGATTTATATATATCTTTATTGTAATATAATTTTTAATATATAAATATTAGCAAGAAACACAGTTTTTAATTAAAACACCATTATTTTAAACTAAATTTCTTTATTAAATCTTTCATTATAAATTACATTTCTATGATTTACATCTAATATTTTAGAAAACATTTTTTCACAATTTTGTATTCTTTTTTCAAAACGAAGTCGATCCAGATAGTACTGATAATAATCACTTTTGCGTGCTTGTCTTGAGGCATAATTCCAAACAACTAATAAGTGAAATTTGTTTTTGTCTTCATTAATATTCACTGATTTCTTCATAATATTTTCTTTTCGGAGCAATTCTTCTCAATTTATTTTCCAACACGTTCGGATACATCAATAACATCTCCAACATGGTACTAACATTTTCACTGTTAGCATTTTGACTGGGATTTAAAACATTATAAACACTTGTTAACAAGTCCACTGAATTATTGACGAGTGTAGTTTGGAACACATCAAAATATTTTTCAAATTCCTGCTTTTTTATAATTTGAATTCTATAATTAATTAGTTCTTGTATTTCCCACAATTTATCAGTAGTATCTCTAGCGAAATACAAATAATCACCATCACATCTATGAAGTTTTATAATAGGATTTTGATTAATTTTTTCAAATGACAAAGTAAGATCATTAATCTTGACTGGAAAGGGTTCGTTGTTAGATGAATAGAAATAATTTACTACTACTCCCTGATATTTCAAAAGACTTTTCCACTCTTCTTCACTTAAAGTAATACTGAATCCATTTTGGCTTCTAATTTTTATTTTAGCCGAGAAATCTTCCAAACTTATTCCAACTTGTATTAATTTTGATAAGGAATTATTCAAGCAAAACACTTTGTTGTTTAAAAGTTTTTCTTCATTTACTTTTTTTATGTCACTACTATAATAATTTGATTTTGGGTCGTTAGAAAAATACTGATTTTTCGAATAATAGGTCATTCTGAGAGACCCAAGTAGACTGCTATCTTTTTGTCACATTTATTCTTATATTAATACCCCTTCCATAATGAAAACGCAAGGTTAACATTTTTTTTTTGCACTATTTAAATAACAGGAGAAGTATACTTAATAATTAAATTTATAAAACATTATTGACATAATCGACAAGACACAAAGTATAAATATTGATAATGATAAGTTTAAAATTCCGATTATCTTACAAGATTCATTTTTTAAAGATTTCTTAATACTTTCACATTCTGTATTATTTGAGCATTCTTCCGTCTGCAAATTCTGAATCCAATTACTGTCAAAAATAGTATTATTAGGATAATAATATAATATTTTAAAATATTTACTATTGTTTTCATCGTTTTGCATTAAGTGAGAAAAAGCTGAAGTAAAATTATTATTAATTAGTTTGTATTTCATATAGTGACAATGCTTACTTAAAGCAGTATCTGTTTTATTTCCAAAACACGCCATAGCATGTGTTACTCTATTTGGATTATGCACATACAATATATTATTAGCAATGTAATATAAAAGGATATATGGATTAAGGGTCATGATTAAAAATCTAATATAGTTTAAAAAATATATTAAACAAGAAAAGACCTTCACAAGACAAAATAATTCTAAGGACTGTCAGTTACATAGTTTAACAAGAGTTTAAATATATTTGGTTACAATATTTAAACACACAAATAAAACAAAAATTAACATAATACACTGATTAAAGTTAAAATTTGTCAAAGAATTATTTCCAATATTTGTTGGACAATTACAATTTTTTGCAAACCATAAACATTCCATAAAGTCACAATTCTTAGACAATCTATAATGTTCGTTAATTGGACAATCATCACTTTTCCACATAAATATTTCTACACCACAATAAAAACATTTACAAGCATCTAGGATGGATATATAATAAAATCCGGAACTTGCCAACAATTTTGGACATAATTCACCCTTCCAGTCTTTAAAGGAAGACATCCTTTTTTCATAAGTTTTGTA
This sequence comes from Philopedon plagiatum, assembly GCA_963971165.1. Classification (NCBI taxonomy): domain Eukaryota; kingdom Metazoa; phylum Arthropoda; class Insecta; order Coleoptera; family Curculionidae; genus Philopedon; species Philopedon plagiatum. The sequence goes on along the minus strand of OZ020198.1, from coordinate 33,483,712 downwards.
TAAACTATTATCAATTCCTCGATCAAATGATTCCAAACACATTATAATGATTTCAGTAATATAGAAATAAAACGATTTTGTTTCTGTTTGAAAATATATAGTCTTTACTTAACCTTGAAATAATTTTTATCATTCATGCTCCATGAACCACTCATAAAATGGAATATCCTGGTGACCCCATGCTAAGGTATCAAAACTATTTGGAATTTTAAATCTTTTATCATCTTTAGAAGTTAATGCTAATGTATTTACCAATTCGGTATAAATAGTATGCAGCCGAGGTCTAAACAAGTACATAGTACAAAAAATTTTAGAGTTCTTTTCCACAACATCCCTATAATCTACAAGATCTAATTGGTTTTTAATGCTACTTTTTTTAATTCCCTTTGCCTTTTTAAGTAAACTGTTTTGTGTCTTAACACAATAGGCTTTTGATCCAGTACCATAAAAACACTCTATTGGTTCGCCAGCATACTCATCTTTAAATTTACCCACAGCAGAAATGGTTCTCGGTATATTATGAATATTATTACATTTATAATTTGATGTATCGAATCTTTCTATGTGGAGACTAATGTCATTATATATGTTTTTTGTTTCAATTTCTAGGATGAAGGAGTCAGTATCTGTATATAATAACTTAACTTTGCTACCATATAAAGGTTTCAAAAACCCATAATAGAAATCATACATTACAGTTTTGGATATGTCTAATATCGAAAAACCAACATATACGGGTTTATTATACTTAACTAACATTTTTTGCATTTGAATAGCAACTAAATTCTCAGAAAATATTGTATAATCTTTAAAATAGGGCTTTGCTATTAAATTTTCTGCACCATCTTTTCTTTGGTTTTTTGACCATTGAGTAACTAATCTAATATCAATTCTTTTGTCAACATTTTCCATCGTTTTTCCATAAATACTATTGTTAGCTAATTTATAGGAATTTTTTTCAAATTCATTTTTTGAATTATTTCTTAATTTTGTATTTAGATCAATGTATTTTTTTAACCAAGGTGATTGTGTAAATTGTACAACCCTATGAATTTTTTTTAGTTTTAATCCATGGTTTAAACATTGTTTCAACAAAGTGTAGTGAATAACATATTTTTCTTTGTTTTTTAAATTTGGAATAAGTTTAGGAATCTTAGAATTAGGGGGCTTAAAATTTTCAGGACAAAAAGGAAATTCATTATGAATATCGTGTAAATTTGAAGGATATTCTAAATCAACTTCCAATACATACCCTTTTTCAGAGGTCTCAGAAATATCCAATATATTTAATTTTTTAATGTCCTCATCTGAAAGCCAAACAAAATCTTTTTCTGGAAGATATTGAGACATTGCATACCCATAAAGATTAGTTGCATCAAGATACATAATATATTTAGTGGGTTTAGAAGCATCATAATCAGAAATTAACTCATTATTTGCGAGAGATTTTCTACTGACATAAGTACTAACTCCTCCCCTTACACTACCTTTAAAAAAATGTAACATATCGGTATCTGTTAATAAATCTAATTTTATTCCAGTCATGCGCAGACACGCATCAAAACTAAATCCTGGAAAGGTGTAATAGTGCGCAGGATCCAAATTATAAGTTTCTAGACAAGTTTTTCTAAAATTTTGAAAAATATCTGCTAACAATAATACATCAGATTTTAAATAGATATCAGAATATTCACCTATAGATTTGCAGTTAAACAATTTCCAAACATGTTTTGCTCTTTTATAATCTTCAGTACTAATATGTTCATCTGTTAAATCATTGTAAAACTGTTCCCTATTTGGTAAAAATGTAACATTTAATTTGTTAAATTCATTAACATAATTATAAGGGAACACACCTTTTTGACGAATATATTCAAATTTTTTCCCATCATTAAAATATTTTCTCACTTCTTTACATTGCTGATCTTCTAGAGTTTCAGATAATTTTGCTAATGAATAGGGTAAAAATTGAAATGAGTCTAAAAACCTAAGACTTATAAATTTCTTTTTTATCTTATTATTTTTATCGGTATAGGTGTCTACGTTAATATGCTTCTCAAAAGAAATGTATTTTTCTTTATTTTGAGCAATAACAGAAATCCGTTCATTATTTTGACATAAGTTTTTAATAAAGAGATGACTATCATAATTCCGTAAGTTATGTAAAATGACTGGTATAAAATTTGGTTGTTTAAAGTTTAAATTGCAATTAGAATGCGCATTTCCTCTCCATTTTCCACTTAGGTGGCAATGATCTGAAACTCTGTCTTTTTGGTCTATAATGGGTTGATCACAAATGTGACATTCATTTAAATAATTGTAACGTAGTTTTTCAATACCATCAAGTGTATTCATTTTTTTATAAACTTTAAGGTGTTTGTTATATAAATCATGTACATCTCTCTCTAAGTAATTTATAAAAACGAGATCACTATTGGGACCCCTGTACAATTCAAATTTTGATAGACTATCATCATATGAGCATTTTATGTAATAGGCAAATGAATAAGGAATATGCTGAAATTTTTTAATGGTGTACGAAGTAGACGGATCCAAGTGAGCTTCTTCATTATTTAGAGGTTTAAGGATACATTCAAAGTCAGCATAAATAACAAATGGAACTTCCATTTGTTTTTGAATATTTTCAAATTTTAAGATATTTTCTGGAATTTGGTTTCCGAATTTATCTAATTTTAATTCATTTGATGGTAGATTTATTCTTACAAAGTCACAATCATACTCATTATGTCTAATTAAATATTCTTCACTGCTAAAATGTTGTAAGCAACCATCACATAAAAAATGTTTTCCTTTATATTTAGATAACTGTTTAGATATTAATTTAGATAAATCAGAAATATAAGAGTAATGGAAATTTCCGTTATCATCACCAATTAACAATAAATTGACATGTTGATTTTTTTTTGTTTTTGTATAATGTAGTGGACCAATTATTTCATACTCAAATTTAAATTCAGTTTTAATTTTTTCTAAAGTATAAACATTAATAGAAATATTATTAAGTATTTCAAATTTAGGAATATCCTTTACTGTTATAGGAAACTGAATACCTGTTAAATCCAAAACGGTTGAATAATGAGGATAGGAGGTTACTTCATACTCCAAACCAGTTGGGGGGTATAGTGCCGCTACCACAGACCAAGCAAAACAAAATTCGTCATTATTTTGAATGTTGACTACAGCATTTTTAGACGTTATCTCTTTAGGTAGAGGAATATAAGATGTAGCTCTTAGCGGATTAAACTTGTTGATATTAACTTCTACGTATAACCAATTAAGCAGGATCCACCCTAAAACAGAATTAATTATTTTATTTTTGTTTATAATGTAAAGCATTATTCTATAGAAATAGCTAATTAATTTCATAAAATATTACCTGAGCCTTTTTCTGCTAGTTCATCAGCTTTTCTATCCATTATTCCAATCATCTCTTCAATATCTGCAGTTATATTTGAACTGCTACAGAACACTCTAAATGGGGTATTAAAGGACTTCACGTGATAGCTGTCATCACTAGGATTTAAATACATTCCAAATACTTCTAGATTTAGCTTTATGCATGTAAATTTGTCAAGTTCTTCTTGGATTATTTTACTAATTTTTGGCGAAATTTCATTAAAAAAATCTCCAATATTTATATGAAATCCTTTTGCAGTAACCCTATAGGATATAATTCTTTCTTGAAAGGCTGTTTTAATTATTTCTACTCCTTCTTCGCTTGTCATTATAGATGTGTTTCTTTTGTGTGTGTTTGTTTTGGCATGACTGCACCATAAACTTTTTTTAACAGATTTTCTACACTCCTGGCAATATTTAAGGTCTTCTACAACAAAATATCTATTTAAAACAACAAAAACGCTTTTTTCTCAGGAATGTATGAGGACATCATGGGAGGCGACCCACCCATGCTTACGTAGAACTCCCATTAACCTACTACTACTAAGAGGTAATATCATGTGAGGTCCACTCATGCATACACTACTAATCATGGAAGGGGACCTATCCATGCTTAGTACTCCCCTTAACCTACTACTACCACCCATGCATACATAGGGAGGAGGAGAGTCACCTCGCTAAGTGCTACTAACATATTTGTTAAAATAATTTTGAACTATTTTATACTTAATAAATAATACAAAGTATAGAAAGATCTAAAATAATAAAACGTTTAAAACTGGTCTAGTTAGTTTTACACAACAACTATATTATTTTTTGGATTTCATTCTAAATTTAAAAGAAAAAATAATTAATATACAGTGTTGTTTTCATCAAAACATTATATTATGAATACTACTTACCAAAAGTTTTTTGATATTTAGAATTTTTCAGTTCTTGCAATTGAAGTTTGCATTTTTGAGATATTTTGCTGCAGCTTCCATTAAGGTGACGTATTAAATTATCCCTTCGGGTAAAACTTTTTTTGCATGTGATACACTGATATTTCATCTTTGCTTAGGTCTTTTCTTGTGAAACTGTTCCCGCAAGAAACAAACAATAAAGGAAATGTATGAAAAAGTTTATCTAAATAGTAAGTTCTGGCTAGGAATAAGGAGGGGATTATTCAAGGTTATCTACAATATCATTAAAAACAGTTTCCATCCTTTTCCATAAATGTTGTTCTGTCTCAAATTGAGAGGGTATTATTGAATTTAACAGAAAAGCTAAAGATTTTAATTTGGAAATAATTTTTAGATTTTTTTTGGTTTTAATTTTTTTTTTAATGCCGAAAGAAATATTCTTAAAAGAATTAGTTTGCGTCGAAACTGTCTTATTTTCAGCATTTGTCTGAGTTGAAGCCGGTAATAAAATTTTCTCCACAACTAAAGGGATGACTTCATAGACAGGCATTTCTTCCTCAAATTTATAAAAATTATTATAATTTTGCAAGTTTTCTCTTTGTGCTGGAATAATTGAGACATCATTATCATCATCCAAAATATTTTCTTCAGCGTCACTATAAAGCGAACTCTTACTTATAAACCTTTGATTTTCACTTTCGTTTTCAAAATTATTTTTAATTAAATTTTGTTTTCTTAAAAGACTATTTTCCTCCAAATCCAAGATATTATTCACTAAATTAGAATAAGAACTTTCGTTAGTACAACTCGTCTCACAATCAATTTGTGTACTAGAAATTTTATTTTGAAATATTTGTGATGATGTGATCAAATTTTCGCTTGAATTGTCATTAAATAATTGACTAGATAAAAGCCCAAGATAGTCTGGTTGATCTGTTGTATTAAAAAGTGTTGAATTTTTTGTGTCTAATACATCTTCCAAAAATTTTTCGTCTAAGTTTTCATTTTGTTCGTCGTAATTTTTGTAATTTTGTCGGTCAATGTCTTTATTTTCCTTATTATGCTCATTAAAATTATTTTCAGTATCAATAGGTTTATTAATAAAATTTTCTAATTCTAAATCAACAGTATTACTTTGTGCCTTTTGTCCACACGAAATTGAGTCACTATTTTTTTTGTTATTAAAAACTAAAAATTTCTCTAAATTATCTTTAACTTTATGATGTGTCAATTCCTTTTGCTGCGCACTATTTTCTAACATATTTTTTACCATATATTGAACATTTTTCGATCTTGGAATGTTAATATCTTGCAAAATTATTACCTTTTTTTCACTGTTTTCAACGATTGGTGCAGGACTTGAACAGGATAGGTCGGTATTCATTTTAAAAACTCACTGAATTGTTTGATGCGTGAACAGCTTAATGATACTACGGGTACTTCTATTTTATATACTCTTTATACATGCAGAAAGGTTAAAATCAACGATTCCACTTTGCAGAGTGGCCTCTAAATGTTAAAGCGTCCCTGAAATTTAGGAAAGCTTAAGGATATTTAGGCTATTTAATTTAATTTAGTGGTGAAAATTATAAAGTGACCCAATAAAAATAATTAAGAAATACATACGAAAATTTGTAAGTACACTTAAGGGGATACGCCACCCTGGCGCTCGGAAAAATAAAAAAGTTTGACGCAACCATTAAGTATATAAAAAAATCTTTATTTCACACATATACATAGTAGTTTTGTGAGCAATTTGCAATATTAACGATTAAATTTTTTTTTTTAAGGAGATATGCGCCGATAAGTATCTTTTGAAAATCCTTGTTGGTACGTAATTTCTCTCTTAGACATTGTCTGAAAAGCAAGAAAATATTTTTTTCTTATTTAAAAGGGTAGTAGCTAAAATGTGACGCAGGGAAATTTTTTTGTAAAAATAGCTGCTGTTTGAAAAAAGCTTGAAATTTGCATCAAAATATTGAATTTAAAAAAATTATAACTTTTACACAAGACATCCAATCGAGAAAATCCTATGTCACATCGTAGATAATATGATAAAGAAGAAGTGTTGTAAATTTGAGTCAAATCGGGTGAGTAGATCTTGAGATATTGTGTACACCGTTTTGACAAAAAGTAAAAAAAGTCAGCGTCTGAAAATCAAATATTTCTTTTAATTCTCTTCAGTCTGCGATACCTGGACTGTACATGGGATCTTCTAATGTTTTCATGATGACCTACGCCAGCCAAAAAAAAATTCGTTTTTTTTTGAAAATTTCAGGGTGGCGTAACCCCTTAAATTAGTACCGCTTCCCTCACTAAATTTATCTATACAAAATTTTCCAAGCTAAACAAATATAGGACATATCTGTCCTACATTTTTCTTGTTTCTAGTACTACTAGTCTAGTACTATGTGCCTATCTGTAAGAGAGTACATTTAGACAATGTTTTAAATTATTCTACAAATTAAGCCACTTTAAAGTGTGCCATATTTTCTAAAATTAAAAATAAAACACCTGCCGGTGCCCTAATTTCGCTCAAAAGGTTGATTTCTCACGGTACTTTTAAAGCGTGTAATAGACGCTTCCAGACATGCATTAATGTGTAAAAATTTCTTTGTTTATCTTCAAAAAATTGTAGGGTAGTACCGCTTCCCTCACTAAATTTATCTATACAAAATTTTCCAAGCTAAACAAATATAGGACATATCTGTCCTACATTTTTCTTGTTTCTAGTACTACTAGTCTAGTACTATGTGCCTATCTGTAAGAGAGTACATTTAGACAATGTTTTAAATTATTCTACAAATTAAGCCACTTTAAAGTGTGCCATATTTTCTAAAATTAAAAATAAAACACCTGCCGGTGCCCTAATTTCGCTCAAAAGGTTGATTTCTCACGGTACTTTTAAAGCGTATCTTGACCTGATCGGTTAGCGGCCTTCCTTTTTCGTCTACCTTCGCAAGCTGCAATTATGTCTCCTTTTTTGGACAAGTATATTTATGAGTGTATTTAATTATATTGGCTTTAATGGAATGCTGTGAAGGTTTTGTTTCTTTTTCGCGACATTTGCAAACTGCATCTTGATAAAGAGAAAACCAGCCGTATATTAAACTTCATGGGCGTCCACAAGGGTTTTTTACAATACAAATAAAGAAAATAATTGCTTATAATTATTTTAAATGTTAACTATTAGTTAAAAAGAAATATATTTGACTTTCTTCTATTTAAAAGCTAAGGGATGCACACCCCCTAGCTTAAACTTGTAGAAAAAAAATACATTTTTAATTTATTCGTATTAAGGAGGTGAATTGAAAATACTAATTAAAGATAATAATTATGTTTAAATAAACGGGTACAAAATTATGCTCACGTGACTCGCAAATTAGTATAAGTAACGCCACGTATTGTAAACGTAAAAATTATCAAACCAATAATATTAAACAATGATTGGGATAGTGTGAGACGACACTGATCGAAATTTTGAGGCTGCAACTCGCCCAGCAAAAGTGAAATCTTTGGTTTTTTAAGGTTTCTCCGGATATTTAAAGTATACATAAGCTATTTCTCAATCAGTTAGTCAAGTCATTTTATCTCAATAACATCAATTTTTTTTAAATTTATTTTTTAAACTTTTAATTTTTTATTTTTACTTTTTATTTTTACTTTTTTTAATTATGCAGTCAAATCAATCAAATCAAGCCCGGTACTGGAGGGGACGTTTGCTTCGTTTAGAAGGAAACAGGGTGCACGTAACCGTGCTGCAGCGAACGCTGCCCCAGCTCCTGCAAGACCAGGAGCGGCTCGAGCAGCAGAATATGGAACAGGGGCAGCTTATTCACCAGCTGTGTCAGCTTGTGCAGCACCACCGAGAGCTGTTAGCTCGGATGGAGCAGCGGCAGGTCGCTCTGCAGCGGCTACATGAGCTGGAACTGGAAGAGCTACAGCAACAGCCCGAGCACCCTGACGACCCTCCCTTACAGATCAGCGAGGTAAGCAGTACGACGGTTCCTCCCGCTGATTTGTATAGGACGTATCGGGACTAGATGTGTGATTAGGGACTGTTAATAGTGTATAGAGACAATTTTAAGGTAATGTTAAGTGTTTTTCCAATTTTGCTTAGTTACAAATATTTTAAAGGTGCTTTGTACATTTTTAACCCTAAAATAATTTAATTTTTAGATCTTGTAACTATGAAAAAATTTTAATTTTAAATATAGTGTAGTAATTAATGTTTAGATTCACTAAGAAGGTTTACGATTTAGTATGAGTTTAAATTAAGACCTTATAGTTAATCAGTTATGTCTTTACAGGTTTTAGTCCTGTCACTGTTAATAATTCGTCATTAAAAATAATTCTGATATTTCAGCGATTTGCTTGGTATTTAAATTATTTTAAGGTAATAATTTTTAGTTCTATTATAGTCGAAAGTACATAATAAAATTGTTGTTTTCTTTATAAATTTGTAAAAAACACAGTAATAAATTCATAATGAGTTATCTTATTCTTACACTTGTCAGTTTAAACCTTTCGGTTGTCAAATTAGACCGGACTAATGTTTGAGAATCTGGTTGTACATGTATTAATTTTTTAATTAAAGTGCATATACTAACATTTAAAACAAAGCAAGGTTTGTAGAAAATAAATGACATTATATTAATTTTAAGTTTGCAAAAGCAACAGTATATTTAATAAAGTAAAATATTTTACATTAACAAAGATTATATATATTTTTTAATTTTATGTAAACTACTATATTATACAATAGCAATAAATTTAATGTGGTATAATTGGGATATTTGTTTCCCTATCTGTATCACTTATTTTATATCCACTATTACAAATTAGACAGGTTGTTGGCAAAATTATTAGATATAGTGATCGTTTACAAATATAGCAATGTACGTCTTTTTTCGAATGTCTTAGTTTTCTTTTTATATGCGTATTGACATGACTGTAGGATCCCATTTCAAAAAAAAATTGATGAATGTAAAAGCAAAAATAACAAACACTACGTCGTTCACTGGAAATAATACTTTGTATAATGACGTAACTTTGTGTCACACAGAATATTTTTTCTAAATAGTCCACTTGTCCAGGTTGACGCATCAAAGTTACACGCATTGTACCAGCACTATCTTCTTCGTTAAATTCCATGTCGGAATCACCCGATTCCGTTTCTATGGTTGCGTAATTGTTAATATCTTCGTGATTTATTTTTAAAAAACGTTCTACAAAAGGATCTGGACCCAGTTCTGGAGAGACGTTGTAGTCGAAGTGTGGAATAATTTCTTCTACATCGATAACATCCATGATTTCGAATTCTTCTTCCATTTCAAATTTTTAATTAGTAGTTTTTTAAACTTTGTCAATTTTAATAAAATAGTTTAATTTACTTTACACTGCTGCTTTTGCAAACTTAAAATGTAGTTTCCAGACACAAAGCGAAATGCTTTTATAAGGCTAGATTGGTCACAAGGATTCAGTAAAATTTAACTTTCACTCTTACGCTTTTAATCTCGTGATATACACATACGTCTCAGAGGCAGAGGAAAATTTTAGGCGGAGTAAAATTATTATGAGGTAAACTAATTATAGGGAGTTAAACTAATTATGATATGCTAATTGGGTCTCTCAGTTCAGAGGCGGAGGTAAAAAAAATATTATTTTAATATATGGACTAAAACTAATTAATTATAATATATGGAGTAAAACTCATTAATTTTAATATTTAAATTTATGTAAATTAGGAGGAGTAGAGTAATTTCCCTATGTATAACCTACTGATCTCGAATCTTTTCAATCTCCTTGCCATTAACTTCATAGGAAATGGTGTCAAAGAGAAAGGCGCCAGCATTATTGGTTAGGTCGCAAGTACCGGTCTTACCAGCAGCGTCTGCTTCTACCTTAAACGCACCCTCGATGTAGAGTTGAGCTTCACTCATATCCAAAAAGACATCTTGCTGATTGATAACAATCTCGATTTCGTCATTGTTATTAAACGAGTGGGTAAAGGGGTGATAAGTGTGCCATTCTTCGCGAACAACCGACTCATCGTTATTGATTTGATTGAAGATTTGAAGTTTTTCTGACATGGTAGCGGTAGTGACTGCGTCTAGACTGCAAATATACTATATTTGAAAACGTGAGTGATCCCTTCGACTTCTGATCACTGAATGAACTGCTAGCTGAAGTATTAGTGCTTAAATACCTTTTAAATACTAGAACCATTTCGTCTAAGTTCTAATCGAATGACTACTTCTTCGCCTCGAAAATTAATAGGTCTAGAATCCTGGTCTACCAGCGCGATAGTAATGTTGTAGATGCTTTTTTGGCTCACAGGTAAATAGATTAGATTCCTTGGCTCGATATTTATACTGTAGCCGGGATCGACGGTTGGTGCAAATTCGTAAAGAGTATGTGAGGGATTATTTGTGTAATACGAACCGGAAATGATGTTACACTCGACTCTAATAGTAACAACTTGTATAATATCCACAGGTTGGTCTGATTCGTGGAATTTACCAGACTTTAACAGTTGAGGCGAAAATCCCAACAACTTTGCAATGCTGTCTTTTGGCTTAAAGTTTATGTCGTAGGCACTGGTTAACTCGCACTTTAATGTATTGTTATTGGACTTAAGCGACAAGATGCTATTCCTTTCGTCTGTGGAAGCACTAGGATCTAGGAGATTACGTTGTAGAAACTGTTCGATATCTCCCAACTCATAGGATCCTGTTGGTATTTCCAATACTCTCTCCTCCTCCTGATTATTGACAATGTAATAAACCTTGTTTCGCCCCTCTTCTATATTAGGGATTGTGTTCCAAGGGTCTAGCGAACTTAATGCTAAAGAGTAATCGAATCTCGAATCGAGCTCTACGGGATGTACAAAGTATGCTTCAAGACGGTGAGAGCGACCTTTTAACGTGAATGTCTGTGACATGACTGATGTTGATAAGCATCAACACCTACATTTATAAAGTTTCATTGTAGAGAAATTCTAGGACAAGATGTCCACAATTTGTCATTCCATAATCCTGATACTATTCGAAATTAAAATATATCTTCACATTTTTCATGTACTTGACAAATTCCTTGGGCGGTTTCAAGTTGCCAAAACTATCGAAATAAACAACTAAATTACCGTGTTTCTTGTAAGCTACCCAATGTGTCCCGAATCCTGTGTTCCGATCCAAATTAATAACACCACACTCTGTTTTCAGGGGTGCGTTCGGTAAAGTGTCTCGCATAAATACTCCTCTAAAATGCGGTATTTTTAATCGAGTGACATACGAATTAATATCGTGATCGGATAACGGCTTTTCAGGTAGCTTTATTGGTAGTTTTTTGACATTTTACGTAAAAACAAACCATAGCCAGTTTTGTGTTTCTTTAAATACAGGCCGCTGCCCTTTTTTCCAAATGCAATCGCTTCCATTGTTCCGTTGTGTCGTTTTGATTCTTTTAACTTATCCTTGGCACTTTTAGCGTCATTAACGGCCTTCGCTATCCCCGCGGCGCCCCCTCTTAGTGCTCCCAGGGCACTAAGTCCTGCAAATATGGGAATAAGTGGTAGGAACCCACCCTGTTTCGGTGATGGTATTATTCGTGGTACGTTGATCCTCTTACGCCCTCCCACCTTCTTAACCGTTACTCGTGCGGCTTTAAGTATTTTACTGAGAGTTTTTTTCTTACTAACATCACCAGCACCCGTATGTTTAAATTGTTTCTTAAGCAGAGTGACCACTGATGATAGGGGTTTCATCTTCTTCTTGCCAGCACCCAACTTGCGTTTTACCTTCATAGCGTTAGTTACTAACCACGCTGAAGTTTTTTCTCCAAAACTGGAATCGCTTGCCTTGACTCGTTCCCAAGCTCGGTCCTCCAACACTCGATCGGCTTGATGTCTTTGTTCCAAATCTTTGGACTTTGCGTATTCGATATCGTGATCGCGACAAGCACTATCCAATTTGTTCTTCGGTTGATCGCCTCGAGCCAGCCGCTCTTGAAGTCTGGTTCCCGGACCGCAATAGGAATAACCAGGCAAATGAAGCTCGAATGGGAGCTTGTTGATAACTGTATCTAATACACCTGCACCCTGCAGAGTCTTCATTAGTAATGAAGTCCTGGCAGGGTGCAGACTACTATTTATAGAGATGCGTCAAGAGAAGCAGAAACTCAAAATCCAAGTTTATAATTGTGATATGCAGAAAGACAAATCCCAAAGTAGCAAACATGGTCAACTTTTACCTTCTACAATTCGGTCGTTAATATGTGGTCCTAGTAATTGTGGCAAAACCAATGTAATGATCAGTCTTTTGATTGATGAAAAAGGTTTAAAATTCGAGAATGTGTACATGTATTCAAAATCTCTGCAGCAAGATAAGTACGACTTTCTTCAACGGGCCTTAAAACATTCCCGTTTAGGCTATTTCGGTTACAGTGATAACGATGAAGTTCTAGATCCTTCCAGTGCCCGACATCACTCTGTATTCATATTTGATGACGTAGCATGTGAGAAGCAGGATAAAATACGTAATTATTTTTGTATGGGTCGTCATCATGCAATTGATTCATTCAATTTATCGCAAACTTACTCGAAAATACCTAAACAGCTGGTTCGGGATAATGCTAATGTATTAATTTTATTTAAGCAGGACGACTTAAACTTGAAACATATCTACAACGATCACGTTAATACAGACATGGCATTCGATGCATTTAAGCACATTTGTTCCGAATGTTGGAAAGATAGGTATGGGTTCCTAGTAATGGTAAAAGACAATGATATTCCTAAAGGCCGATATCGTAACAAGTTTGATACTTATATCATACCCTAAGCCCTCAAGGCTCAGTGTGACACTTGTCGTTCTAGAAGCCGGATGTACCAAGTCTCTAGAAACAGGTCTGCGGTTGAGCGGTTGAGCCGTTGAGCGGTTGAGTGGTTGAGCGGTAGAGTGGTTGAGCGGTTGAGCGGTTGAGCGGTTGGGCGGTTGAGCGGTTGAGCGGTTGAGTGGTTGAGCGGTTGAGCGGTTGAGCGGTTGAATGGTTGAGCGGTTGAGCGGTTGAGTGGTTGAGCGGTTGAGTTGTTGAGCGGTTGAGCTGTTGAGCGGTTGAGCGGTTGAGCGGTTGAGCGGTTGAACGGTTGAGTGGTTGAGCGGGTGAGCGGTTGAGTGGTTGAGCGGTTGAGTGGTTGAGCCGTTGAGCGGTTGAGTGGTTGAGCGGTTGAGAGGTTGAGCGGTTGAGTGGTTGAGCGGTTGAGCGGTTGAGCGGTTGAGCGGTTGAGTGGTTATGTCTACTCCTTTTAACCAGCTTGATAAGAACGTTAAGCGTCGAATTATCCAAGCTTCGCGAACAATCCGAAAAAAGTTCTTGGCATTAAAGTTAGAGCGGGGTGAAGACGATGAAGCTCTTAATAAATTGTTAACACCTATTACAGACCCTCTGAATAAGCTCGTGGATGCTTCCCTCGGTAAAAAGGCTAAGAAACGTAAGATGCAAATAGAAAGGGGAAATATGTAACTCCGTTGATAAAATTTGAGCAGCCTACAGCGATCTCTTCCTCTTAAGCCCCGGTAGTAAAGATACCGACGTCCTCGTCCTCCGCAGCTACTGAGTCCAGATATGGAGATAATTCCGATGATGTGTTTGAAGAAGCACAACAAGACCTAGCAGAGAAATCGGTTCAAGATCTAAAAGCCGAGTTTGAGGCTTCTCTTCGACGACCGGAGGTGTATAGCAGCTTTGTCGAACAATATCCTAAAATTGCACAAGGGTATTTGAAAACATTCTGGTTTAACTCGACCGAAATAGATTCTAACGGCATGAAATATGATATGACGACTGATTCTTGGCATTTGGGTACACAGCCCGTCAAGTTTTTGAAGAACGGTGATATTCAAGTAGGTCCCATTAAGTACAAAGGAACTGTGGGTTTATACGATTTATTGTTTTTAAAGGACCCGAAATATAATACCATGGCTGATGATAAAGACTATGGCGATATTTTAAAACGAACAGACTTATACCTCAATGAGACTGGTCAAATTAAAGGTAATAAGTCGCGTAAATATACTACAATTGTGAGGCCACTACTCGTAGCCATTTATTCAAAGAGTGTTCCTACTACTTCAAAGACGAGATCTCAATCAGTAAAATCATCGAAATCAGGATCTGCCTTAATGGAATACAACGAAAAACCCAAAGAATTTGTGTACTATGATGACGTCAACGTGTTAGTTGAACGTTTAAAAAAATTGGAAGCTTCCAATGAGGTTGGTAACAATAATAACATGAACGAGATTTGGAGCATTTTGCAGGAATTGGAGCAACTTGGGGTAATCGAATTCTATAAATAAGTTTGTTTACAGCTACTATGTCTTAGTACCGCAGTAATCATGAATAAGTTTGGACGTTCCTTACCCCGCTCGTCTAATGAGAAAAGATTGCGAGTGTCGCAAACACCCAACTTGATTACTCTTACAAAAGATGGTGATTACAATATTCAAGATCATCGTCTTTGTAACGTGAAATCACCGACAGATGCCACTGATGCTGTAAATAAAAAGTTTGTTGAGAGTATAATTACACGAACTGATCAATCGATAAGTGTTCTTCAGCGACATTTTAACGATTCTCTCTCCGTTATTGAGAGTGCAGGTAAGAAGTATACTGATTCGATGGTTGAACACCTACATAAATTACTACAGGATTTAAATGAGCGTAATACAACTCTGCAAGCTGCTAATGATAAGCTGGATAAACTTGAAATTATTTCAAAGGACTATGTCGACAGTACAACTCAAAGTTCTTTAAAACCATTTAATGATGATCTGGACCGACTTCGTGCTGAGCTTGCTGCGTTAAAGTCAAAATTAGTAACGACATTATATAATTAGATTTTGAAGGTTTCAAGCGTCATTACCTATTGCAAACTATGGTGAAGAACATTACAAAAGCGAGAGAACAAGTTGTTAAGGAACTGCACAAACCAGCTAGAATTAAATTTAAACGTCGCAGATTTATCCAGTATGGTTTAGATGATACGTTTGCTTCCGATCTTGCTCAACTCGATCAGTACGCTCGTGAAAACAAGGGATTTAAATACATCTTGCTTGTAATTGATTGTTTTTCGAAATTTCTCTGGACCAGGCCTCTAAAGTCAAAAAATGCTCAGGATGTGACTAATGCAATGGATCATATACTTAAACAGTCACGGAGGATTCCGAAAAAGCTGCTTACGGATAATGGGAAAGAGTATTACAACGCTAGCTTTCAAAGTCTTATGAAGAAGCATGCGATACATCATTACAGTACCTTTAGTATTTTAAAGGCTTCTATTGCCGAACGAGTAATTCGAACGCTCAAAGAACATTTGTTTAAGTTGTTTACCTTGAATGGTAATCATAAATGGATTGACTTGTTGGAACAAGTTACAAATAATTACAACAACACGAAACATCACACAATCCGCATGAAACCGAAGGATGTTAGCAAGAGTACTGAGAAGAAAATATTGGACTCTGTTTATAGTCGTTTAAAGGTTGTGGGAAAGCAAAAATTCAAAGTTGGAGACATTGTTCGCATAAGTAAGGCCAAACACGTGTTTGAAAAGGGTTATGTACCCAATTGGACCACTGAGTTGTTTAAAGTATCGCAGGTAAAGATCACCACTCCTACAACTTATTTGCTAGAGGATACGAGCGGACAGCCAATTAGCGGAGGGTTCTATGAAGAAGAATTGCAAAAAACCACACAATCTGACGTATTTCTTATTGAGCAAGTTTTGCGTAAAACAGGTAAAAAGACGTTTGTGAAATGGTTGGGGCTTGATAAGTCGCATAATAGTTGGATAGATATGATCAAGGATGTGGTTTAAACTCGCTCCCTGTATAAATAGTTAACATTTTTTAGTTTTAGCCAGTAAGAATCATGCCTTATTGCAAAGAGTGTGATGCAGAAATTGTATCTCGTAGTGCTCATAACCGTACCACAAAACATAAGCAGCAATGTAGTGAGCACTTGTACTCTCATGTAAAGCTAGTTCGAACTGCTTTTGAACAACGCATACTAACTTATCATCTGACAAGTGATTTACATTTGGTTGATGTTAAGCAATATTTAGGAGATCTAGAAGATACTGTTATCACTCTACTCGCTGATCCTTTAAAGACTTACCTCCAACTTAAAGTTAATATGGAGCTATATGGTTGCTATCTGTTGGCATCAACACAGGAACAAGACATTAATTCTTTTAATACAAAATTTAGTGTTATTTCTCTCAGCACTAATTTGGAAGACTTTTACGCTGAATATCAGACGTCTCTATTGGAAAAAGCTTCTGAATTTACCGAGATGGGAAGCGGATGGGCGTTATCCAAACTCCTGTTTCTCGAACTTAACATCAATAAATGCGGAGTGGCGGTATAGCTCTCTCTCTCTCTCTCTCCCTCTCTCTCTCTCTCTCTCTCTCTCTCTCTCTCTCTCTCTAATTACAATAATACGTTGGTTGACGTCACTATTTTAGTGTGAACCATGGCTAGTAAACGTTGTACCGCTGCTGCTCCTGAGTTGCTAGAAGAAGAAGACGATAGTTCCCAAAGCTCATCGCCTTATTGGACTTATCTAGACAGTATGATTCGCCGAAGTAACAGAGAAATTAGCAACGAGAAAAAACTCTTGGGTGAATTTTGCTATTCTGCTGATAATTTTACAGTAACTGTGGGCCTCAGTGTTTGCCAGGGGGATGATACCAAGTGTTAAACTAGTTCCCACAACACCTGAACATCAACCAGTCTCCCTCAGCCATTCGGATTGGATCGAGTTCTTGGAGATCATTGACAAGATGTTTGAAGATATAGATGGAAGTGTGACAACAACGCTGCTGTCGTCATCGGAAAATTTTACCGTATCCAGTGCTATTCTTTTAAACGAGCGAATATTCCGACTTGGAAGCAATGATGTAACTTTAACGTTTTCTTGTAATGATATATATTCTATTGTTAGCATTAAGAGTTTAATTAACTTTAGATTAGAATTAGTGGAACGTTTACAATTTAGAACCTATTACGATGATACTTTACAGTATGCCCAATGTTTTGCTGATATTAAGGAGAACTTTGTTCAAATTATTACGAATCTCTGTAATTTAAACCTGTTTGAACAAAGTTATTACATGTTGGAATTATTGCATTATTATCCGCAAAAATTGCTTGATGACTTTGAAAAACTGTACATGTATACCGATGACTCATAATAAAAAAAATATTTTCAAGCTTTAGGTTAATTTTTTCCCCTTCTCTCTCTCCTTTCCCCCCACCACCGGCCTCCCTGCTCTTGCTTCTGCTGTTACTAATAAATGCAGCTCGATGCTAGCAGAGATTTCATAGTTGCTTCCACATTCGTTGCATACAGTTATAACCTGCTGAGATCCCTCGTGACTTGTACGTGTATTGAAACCTGTTTAGCAGCAGCGTTCTACAATGAGTATTTCCAAGCAAACCATTAGCGGAACTTAACGCTCGTATTAACAGTGATGTTGGAAACTTTCCTGAATGCAGAAAACTTTCCACTCTACCTATAGGAGTAGCGTATCCTATTCAAACACTGAAATTTGTTACAACGCGTTTTGGGAGAGCTCTTGTGGCGACATTGGTTGACTTAGCCCAGGAAGATGTGATCTTTCAAACATACTTACCGCAACGGATAGCAGAAACTATGTCGCAGGATCTGGTTGACAACATGAATCGATCAAGTGCCCAGTATACGCTAGTCTCTTGGGGCCAAAGCTTGACTGCTGCTGGTTATAGCCCTCGCACCCTAATCCAGTTTGAATGCTTGGAATAGTTTACTTGTATTCATAGCTGTAGCCTGTTTAATAGTATTAACTAATTTTGTATATAAAGTTGTTAAATATCGATATAAATTGTGGTTAAATAAATAATTTTCTATAATTACTAGTTTTATTACATATTCACACCTCGAAAAGCGCCCCCAAGCGCGTCTACACAAAGAAGTGAGCGGTGCGTTACCACTAGTACACAAAAAAGTGAGCGATGCGTCACCACTGCACAGCAACACCACTAGTTAAAAAGTGAGCGATGCGTCACCACTGCACAGCAACACCACTAGTACACAAAAAAAGTGAGCGATTTAATTCTTATATCGCAAAAACGTGCCATGCGCACTACGCTTTATATGTATGTAGTAGCATAATACTATTATTTTCTCCGGAACCAAAGGGCCGATCAACGCCATTCTTTTTTTCAACACCTTCTGACAACGCTCCCGAGCACGTGACGTATTTTTTAATTTGTATATCACAAAAAACACATAAAACATACCTACTACGTCACGTCCAAACTCCCGGAAGATATCATTTTCCATGTTTATTTATTCAACTAGGTGCCGTGGCGTACTTGGTTCTATAGCTGGGAAACGTATATAATATGAAATTTATACACATGGTGTGTGCGGGTTCGATCCGCGCCTTGGACAGAAAACTTTTTTCAGTGCATATGCGACTTACGAAATAAATACATTTAATTAGGTAGATTAATAAAAACGTTTGTGACGTCATCGTGAACAAAAACGGCAGAAAGACGAAGAAGAAGACTAGATAGTGCCCAAATAGATAGTGCCCAAGTAGTTAAGACCAAAGTAACCAACGCCCAAGAGTGTGACAGATGACAGATGACATATGACATATGACAGATGACAGATGACAGTTGTCAGATGACAGATGACAGTTGACAGATGGCAGATGACAGTTGACAGTTGGGTTTGATTGGGTGCGTTCGGTATCGGGTTGGGTTTGATTGGGTGCGTTCGGTACCGGCGCTTGGGTTTGCACACTTTGCTTGGGAGCTCTGATGGTGAACATATCACCTATCACTACTTCAGACTTCAGGCCAGCTGACCTTAGGAAACTGAAAGTCAGTTCTTTGGACAGCCCCATCGTCTCCATATTTCTATAGAAGACGCCGTGCTGCGGCTTTTCGACATGCCTTCGAAGTAGCTGCTGTTGTTCTGCAGTTTTAATGGTCCTTTTTAATACTTGTGGTTGTAGGTCCCGAAGTGGGAGCATGTCTTGGCGGTGGCGTTGCCTGACCTCAATCCCAAAGTTAAGACCGAGTTCATCTGCGGCACGTTCGGCTGCCTTAAATAGAAATGCGCCAACACCGGCAATTTCATGAGCTTGTACGATTTGCAGTAGTAGATCCCGGCTATTTAAAACATTGCAGGCCAGACCCAAGAAAATTCTGTCGTGAAGTCTCTCCAAACTTAGTAGGCCTCGTCCCCCCTGTTGTCGCGAGAGGTATATTCGTTCAACCGATGATCGTGGATGAACGCTTCTGTGCAGGTGCATCATTTTTCGTGTACCAGAATCGAGACTTCGCAGCTCGTCCCTGGCCCACTTCAATACACCAAAAGAGTATAATAATACCGGAACAGCAAGCATATTTGTCGCTGATATTTTATCTCTGGCCGAGAGTTCTGACGGCCAGATTTTTCGCAAGCGTTGTCTGTACTTGCTTCGGAGAGTTTCTTTAACTCTGTTGGCATCTTGTAAGCGATTTTGATCGATGCCTAGATAAGTATTAGTTTCTCCTTCCTCTAGATGTTTTAGAATGCTCCCGTCGGTGAGCTGTATGTCTTCTTGCTGTTCCAGTCGGCCTTTACTAAGTTTAATGGTGGCACATTTATCCAACCCAAATTCCATGCCCACTGCTTTTGTATATTCTTGCACTATCTTCAGTGACTGTTGGAGGTCACGATCTCCAGAGGCGTAAAGTTTCAGATCATCCATATAAAAGAGGTGGGTAACCTTATGGATTCTGTTCCCTGGAGAGCCGCAAGAATAACCACGAGTTCTTCGAAGGGACACTGACAGAGGTAAAAGTGATATACAGAACAGTAGTGGACTTAAAGTGTCTCCCTGAAATACTCCCCTCCTGAATGTTATTGGTTCTGTAATAATATTGGCGTTCCCAGCTCTTATCGAAAACCGAGTTCTCCAAAGAGGCATTAGATGTTCAATGCATCGAGTCATTTCGGGAGGGACTGCTAAGCTGCGCAGAAGATGAGACAAGAGCTCATGCGATGTTGTATCATAAGCCTTGCGATAGTATATCCAGGCATTGACAGGTTTCGTTTATATTGTACCGCGTCTTGCGTGATGCATCTGTCAATGAGCAGATTTTCTTTGCAGCCCGACAGACCTTTCTTTCTTCCGCGCTGCTCTCATAGCATCCTGGCGTACAAGATACGTGTAAAGATCTTATAGCAGGAATTAAGACACGTTATCGG
This sequence comes from Philopedon plagiatum, assembly GCA_963971165.1. Taxonomy (NCBI): domain Eukaryota; kingdom Metazoa; phylum Arthropoda; class Insecta; order Coleoptera; family Curculionidae; genus Philopedon; species Philopedon plagiatum. The sequence continues at coordinate 33,463,085 of OZ020198.1, read as the reverse complement.
TCTATAGTTCCTTGGATCGCCCAAGTTTCCCTTCTTCGGTATAAGTACAGTGCGCCCTTGTACGAACCACTGGGGAATAGGCTGATTTTCATATAGCCACGAATTGAATATTCGGGCCAGATGCCGGTGTGTACACGTTAGTTTCTTCCACCAAAAGTTGTTAATTGCATCTAGCCCAGGGGCTGCGTAATTTTTAGTACCTTCCACAGCCCTCCTAACCTCCTCCGCAGTGATTTCCGGTCTCGGTTCCTGATCTTGGTGGAACTGTGTGCAGTAGTCCTGAAAATGAGTGAGTGCTGGGGAGTCTTGCTTTAATGGTGTTTGTGTCTCGTAAAGTCCCTTCCAGAAATGCTCCACTTGTTCTGTCGATGGTGGATTTTCAACCACCGGTGGAGGATCTTCTACAAGGCGGGAAGGCCTACAGAAAAAGGTGTTGTTATCCCTTATAGCCTTCATACGCCTTAGTAGACGTTGTTTAACGATCCCTAGAGCTCGTATACGGTCTAACTTATGTTGTTTAATCGTCTGTAATGTAACTCGGATTAATGTGTGATGGGCTTGTCTAAGTTGTGCTGCTATTTTCCTGATTTTGTCCGTAAAAGGTCGGCCAGATGTTATGTAGCCCATCACACACTGTATACGCGAAGCTTCTTGTCGAGCTGTAGGGATCTTTTGGGAAACTTGTCTGATTCTTCGGTCATTTCTTTTAATAGTGTTATTTGATCCATTGTCTTGTCGATCTGGTACTAACTCTGCTGCAGCACTATAAACAGCGTTGGTTAAGTGCTATCATATCGACATCATCTGGAAGGTCGTTCTCGAGAGCACTATTTATTCTTCTTAGTTCTTGTGGTTTAATATAGCATTTGGTGTTAATTGTTTTATTTCTTTGAGTGAGTCGAATGTCGGTGTTCTCAGGAGTAGCTGCTATTACCTAGAGCGGTGGTTCTTCATTTTCCGGATGTTCTAGTTCAGGTGCTTCTTGGTGATACTGCGCGTGTTGTTTTTCGTCGCGTGCTCTTCTGATGTAGCCATTTCTTCTAAGGTAGGCTGCTTGGTTCGCTGTCCTCATATGCATCCAGCAAATCATCCCTGAGTTCGTCCGTCCATATAAAGCGTCCGTTTCCATAGCCAAGGTCGTCATCATTAGGCAATTGTCCGGGAGCCTCTCCACCTTGCCCATCGCCCCTATCCGACTGGAGCGGGTTGTCAGAGGCTCTTACCACATCGTTATTCGTAACAATGGATTAGGACAAGCTTGTACAGGGGTGTTAACCCAGTACAGCCTGACGCAGCCGATACTGCGTGGGCTACCGGTGCGATTTAAGCCCTGGTGAGCCACTGTTGTTACTCGCGGCCGGCCACTTGAAGTTCGCTGGCTGGACCTTCTTACTTCGCAGTGGTTTACGGTAGCTATTCCCCCCAGCTCTATCAGCCCAGATGGTGGGCGAACAGAACGGGAGGAAACCGGCCAGACCTTAATTATTATTATTATTATTATTATTATTATTATTATTATTATTATTATTATTATTATTATTATTATTATTATTATTATTCCTTATTCTTTGCGGATGAGGAATCGCTTATCGGGGATTTAGTTTTCTACGACGCAGTGTTGCCAACTCGTGGGGAATTTCCCGATTTCTGTGATTTCTTTAACAAAACTGAGAAGAATTTTTGTTTTTTTCAACAAAAGTGGGTACTTTTGTATTACCAATTGTAAGAATTTCTGACTATTTGTTTGTAATTTACAAACTGTAAATCAAACAATTTTGATACGTTTGAACGTTTGCTTTGCACATTCCTACTGAATAATAACGAGATATATATTTGACACATACGCACATAGCGGATGGCCCCAAAAAAGTTTTTATTTTAATTTTATATCACACTTGAGGTAAATGATATTGAAAAATATAATATTTAAGATAAAAAGAAATTAATAAGTAAAAATTAATATACACGACGAACTGCCGCGATCGATTATGGAAAAAGTATAAATAGCAAAGATCTGAAAATTTGGTAACATACTAATGTCAATGGGGGCAATTCGGCTAAAATATTTTCAAAATGGTGGCACTTCCGGTTGTACCGGAAGTAGATATCAACTTGCTTATTTTAAATGGAATACCCTATATATTATTTCATTTTCGGGTTTTGCGTAAAATTATAATCGCATTTCATGTATAATCTCCTATACCTAACTCTAACCGTTTTTGACATATTTCAAATTTTATGCCAAAAATGACGTGTACAGTCCGAAAAATAATTATCGATTTTTCCTACATGAATGCCTTTATGATTTAATTGGGGTTGGTTTCCTTGTGGAAGGGGATCTACTTGAGTAGACTGTGTTGATAATTTGGTAATAAATAAATACAGGGTGGTCAAAAACTAACATTAAAAATTAAATTGAAAAAATCGTTAAAAGTCATTTTTTTCAAATGGAAGCCCCTATTTTTATAATTTTATCCTACTCAGCATTAAAAATAAGGGTAACTTTGTATAAGGTTGTCTATTCCGAAAATCGATAGTTTTAGAAAAAATGGCAGTTTAACATTTTTCTATTGTAAAAATCATATACGGTTTTCAAGTTTTGTTATTAGTTGGCCATGACCGCGAGGCGCGGACAAAAAAAAACACTCGAGCACTACAGAAATGTCATTATTTCCTGCCATTTGACAATTATTGATAATAATCATGCAAGGGCGATTAAATTATACAAACGAAGATTATTTAAATTTGTTTATTATCTATGGGGAATGTAACAATGTAAACGAATAATGGAAAATTTCAAAAATTTTGGCACTATTAAGGCAAAAATGCATAAAAGAAAACCCATTCTCAATGATGAAAATGTCGAAATTGCAAATTTGGGATATTTTGCGGCATATCCTATGACAGCATTAAGACAAGTGGCTCTACAAACAGGAATCTCAAAGAGCTCAATCCATAGAATTCTGTTGAAAGCTCATGGTGGAAATTTTGAACATTTATTAAAATAAGTTGTTTACCTGAATTTTTGAAATTTTCCATTATTCGTTTAACACTGTTCCGTGACGGTTTCTGTTTATCTAGATATCTGTCAGCAAATGTCTCGCATGTTCCTGATAAAACTTTGTTACATTCCCCATAGATAATAAACAAATTTAAATAATCTTCGTTTGTATAATTTAATCGCCCTGGCATGATTATTATCAATAATTGTCAAATGGCACGAAATAATGACATTTCTGTAGTGCTCGAGTGTTTTTTTTGGCCGCGCCTCGCGGTCATGGCCAACTAATAACAAAACTTGAAAACCGTATATGATTTTTACAATAGAAAAATGTTAAACTGCCATTTTTTCTAAAACTATCGATTTTCGGAATAGACAACCTTATACAAAGTTACCCTTATTTTTAATGCTGAGTAGGGTAAAATTATAAAAATAGGGGGCTTCCATTTGAAAAACATGACTTTTAACGATTTTTTCAATTTCATTTTTAATGTTAGTTTTTGATCACCCTGTATTTATTTATTACCAAATTATCAACACAGTCTACTAAAGTAGATCCCCTTCCACAAGGAAACCAACCCCAATTAAATCATAAAGGCATTCATGTAGGAAAAATCGATAATTATTTTTCGGCCTGCAAACGTCAGTTTTGGCATAAAATTTGAAATATGTCAAAAACGGTTAGAGTTAGGTATAGGAGATTATACATGAAATGCGATTAGAATTTTACGTAAAATCCGAAAATGAAATAATATATAGGGTGTTCTATTTAAAATAAGCAAGTTGATATCTACTTCCGGTACAACCGGAAGTGCCACCATTTTGAAAATATTTTAGCCGAATTGCCCCCATTGACATTAGTATGTTACCAAATTTTCAGATCTTTGCTATTTATACTTTTTCCATAATCGATCGCGGCACTTCGTCGTGGGACACCCTGTATAAATAATAAATATTAATTTACATAGTTTTCAAAGTGTTTCCTATTTATGTTTGGGGTTGCTAACTCTTAATTCCAAGTTTCGAGGTGGGATGGAGTCTAAGTGCCCAGGCCTTCGGCCTCACCGGCCCCTTCGAGCCGGCGTCCCACCGAGATTTTCTCGCTCCCTCGTCTGTCCCAATCCGGGGCGGTACATGTACATTTGTCACTTAAAGAAGTTCCCTAAATAACTACATGCCAGAAACTAGTTTTTACCTCAGATTTACTAAACCGACTTTAAACATTTTTGTCTCTGAATTTTCGATAGTCTGTATTCAAATTAAACAATTAAGCACCTTTTTTGTCGTACTCAATATCAATTCTGTGCACGAATTATTTGTATTGTTATCAAAATATTCTAGAATATAAAAAATGTCAACCAAGTTAAAAAGATCCACTTTGTTGAAACTAAAAGAAAAAAAAGGTTAAATTTATTTTTATATAGTTGTAAAGTTTTTTTTAACTTAAGTTTTGTTTTGCATATTTTGTCTTTTAGTTTCATTTTTAAATATTTTTCATTATGCGAGTACTTACATGTTTCATTAGGCATTTAAAAGCCTATGTAATAAAAACTTTCATGAACATGTCATACTGTTACAAAATTTTGTTTATTTTACATACAAACATTTTTTATTGTAAAATAGTTGTTTCAGGTGGCGTTTCGAAATAGCCTTATTTAACCTTTTCCTTAGTTTAGGTCTATTTCTGCCAATTTCAAAACATTTTTACCTACATGCTTTGTGTAAGTATAACTATTTTCTTTTTATGTAGGACTGATTTGAAATAAAAATATTTAAAAACTGTTCTCACTTTTTAGTTCACTCCCATTGTATCCTTATTTAAATGTTTTAACAGTATGATCTAAACTTTAAGAAATGGTAATGTTTTATGGTAATTATTGTTACTATACTGAATAGTTATTTAAACAATACTGATTAAACGCAGACGTCATTCTATTATCATTGCAGTAACGATATAATTATTGTTCTCGTACGGTTTGTATAGTCATAGCAAAAATGCTAAATAATTAAATTAATCGTGCAATATAGATATTGTAACTATAACATATAGTTAACTAACAATACTTTCTTGTTCATTCTGGTCTCGTTCATTACTAATTTTTTCTGCAGCCGTCCCGAAAATAGAATTTTCGGTATGATTTATTAAATCGAAAGTACCCTTTTACAAAAAATCGTACCGAAAGTAGCATTTTCGGGACGATTTATTTCACTTTCGGGACGATTTTAGATATCTAAGTAGGCGGCTTTAACAATAACAAAAACTTTGTATTTAATTATGACAGCGCTTGTCATGTAATATTCGTGTGTGTTTTCGCTTTTTAATTCAAAGAAATGGAAACCAGTAGTGAAAGTGAGGCTGAAATAATTCCAGATGAGATTAGTGAATCTGCTAAAGCGGCTACTAATGAATTATTGCCGGTAAAGTCAAGAGAGAGGTATGGATTAGTCTACAGTTCATTTCATAAATGGAGCAAAGATAAAAATGTGCATACTATAAATGAACAAGTAATTCTTGCATATTTAATGGAAAAATCTAAAATCTTAAAGCCGTCAAGCCTCTGGAGCAACTACTCGATGCTTAAGTCCACAATTAATATTAAAAATAATATAGATATAAGCCGCTATCCCAAAGTTATTGCTTTCCTTAAAAGAAAATCCGTTGGCTATAAACCCAAAAAATCAAAAGTATTGAATAAAGAAGAAATAGATCACTTCGTATCAAAAGCTGCAGATAATGACTACCTAATGACAAAGGTAATATATTTAAATCTAATTCCTCTTCTTCCTTGTGACTATTTTTTTTTACTTTAGGTTGCATTAATAATTGGTTTAGCAGGCGCTTGCCGTCGTGAAGAGCTTTGTAAAATGAATTTGGATGATATAGAAGATAAAACAATCATGTTAGTGATTAAAATTCCTAATTCTAAAACGAATATGGAAAGAACCTTTGTCGTCATTGGAGAAAATAATATTTCTTTATACAGAAAATATTTGTCATTACGTCCAGCAAACACACCACATCGTAGATTATTTGTTTATTATAAAAACGGAAAATGTACTATACAACCTATTGGTATTCACACTTTTGGAAAAATCGCTTGCACAGTTGCTGAATTTCTTAAATTACCGAATCCCAAAGAATACACCGGGCACTGTTTACGTAGAAGCTCAGCCACTTTACTCGCTGAAAGTGGTGGTAGTATAACCAACTTGAAGAGACACGGAGGATGGAAATCAACGAGTGTAGCAGAGGGATACATAGAAAATTCTTTAAAAAACAAAATTCACATAGCTTCACAGATTGAAAAGGGCGGTAAAGAAATTAATATCTTAAAAACTAGTACAATTACTAATACGTCTAATACTAATTTCAACACTGCCACTTCTGTTAATACCCCTAATAATATTAATATAAGTAATTGTTATAATTGTATAATTAATATTCATAAATAATGTATTCATAAGAGTGGTTGTTATATGTAATTATCTATATAAAGTTCATACATTATTATCCATCGATATCCTTTTTAACATGCAAAACGGCTGCAGAAAAAATATTGTACGTAACACGCTCCAAAAGTGATTTTACGGGACTCGTAGGATTCCAGGACTCGCCTGCGGCTCGTCCTGGAAAATTCCTACTCCTCCCGTAAAATATCACTTTCGGAACTTGTTACGTAAATTACTATTACAGAACATAAATATGAGTCAAAAAGGCATCGTGAAGTACTGATACAATGCCCGTGTCATACTTTAGACACGTTACATGGAGTTGGTTTGGTGATGTCGCGTGTCGTCTCACCGATAAAAAATTTACTTGCAAAAGACTTATTTAAAAATATCGGTATTAAAATTATAAATTTCTTACAGTCGTTTGTGCAAAACTTTTAATCTCGTGTTAAATCCTAATTCAGCGTTGAAAACAAGAGATAGTCATATCATAGCATTTCGTATACAGAAACTGGCCAAAATGTTAGTTCTTCAATGATTAAACATGCAATTGCCACATACAGAGGAATTAACCCTGAATTAAACTAATTCCACAATAAGCAGGGATTAAATTTATATATCTGGTCAAATCTATGATCAAATATCAGTTAATTTGGTAACTTTTTGAATTTCAAGACAAAAAATTAAAAGAGAAATTGTTTCTTCAATATCTGAAATTAAAATTATACACTTTCGTACTGCAGATGAGCATTTAATTTGTCATTATAAACCAAATGGGTTTCTACCTTTGTATCGGAGAATGCACACTGCAATAAAAAATGTAGGAAAAATAAAGCTATTTGTACATTTTAACATAAAATTTGGACCATTTAAATAATATACCGAAGTGTTGTTTTTTAAAGTTTTAAAAATAAAACCATTTTTTTGCCACTGTTGTCTAAAATTATAATGTTAAGGTCGAATAAAGAAAAAATAAAATTAAGGGACAGGACATTATTAGACGAGTTTAATACTGGAGAATCTGATCTGAAATCAGGTTTTAATTATGGATTTTACGGGGTATTTGTGTGGAACATCAGGAAAATATTAGTTGAGAGTAAATAACTATGTTGAGCTTGAATAAAGTTTGTAAAGTATTGCAAATTATAAAATACGTAAAAACAACATAACATCATCTATGACAGACAGTTCAGATGTCGTCACCAAAGATCCACAGCTGATCTCCTTATCCTTATCACATATAACTGGAACAAGTCTCTCGAATTTAATGGCGAATACCAGATTGTTGCGCTTGATATTTCCAAGACATTTAACCAAGTATGGCAGGCCGCACTCCTCAACAAATTACCTTATTACAGCCTTCCTTCCAAACTATGTACTTGGATCGATAGCTTTTTCTCTAATCGGCGTATATCTGTCACTGTGGACGGTCATTCATCTGACTTCCACCCTATCAATGCTGGCGTACCCCAAGGTTCAGTTGTGGTAACAAAGCTATTTTTTCTTCGCATTAATGACCTGCTCTCTTCAACTACCAATCCCATTCACAATTACGCTGACGATAGTACTCTCCACTCCAACATTTATTTTTCCAGGCAAGTCTCGGATCAAGAGGTGGAAAATAGACGCAGATCCATGCTCCTGTACCTTTCCCAAGATCTTCAGTTAATCTTAGACTGGAGTACCAAAAACCTTGTTCAGTTCAACGCTTCTAAAACCCATTCTTGTTTCCTGTTACGCAAAAAATCCGGCAACACTTACTCCATCAACATGAATGGCCAAGCCTACACAACAAAGAAACGTTTAATCTTGTTGGCATCGGTTTTGAACATGATCCCATCTGGCACAAACACATTACTTTAATAGCCACATCGGCAGCTAAAACGGTTGGTTTTCTCTTTCAAGCCAGAAAATATTTCTCCCCTTTCAACTTACCACTATCTATGTTTCCCAAATAAGGCTTAATCTAGAGTATTGTTCCCATATCTAGGAAGCGGCATCACCTTCGACACTTGACATCCCTAATTCTTACCAAAAGAGAGCCATTCGACTCATTAATGACCCAGTTCTCACAAGAAAACTCCCGCTTTCCGCTCATCGTCGCACTGTTGGGAATTTGTCTCTTTTCTACCGATATCTCTACGGATTGTGCTCTGAAAAACTAGCCGTTATAAAGCATTCCTTTACTGTCTAGCTACAAACGCCTAGAACATCCCAATTATCTCACTTATTCATACCTAGGGTCTCCACATTATGAAACAAGTTGCCTACAGATTTTTTCCTTTCCCCTCCCACTCAATCTGCAATCCTTTAAATACCGTGTCAGTAGATTAAATTTCCCTTTTCTTCAGACGCCCATGATACGTTAGGTTTTAGGCTACGTGAGTTGTCTCAGATAAAAGAAAATGTACATTTAAATAAAAATAAAATATCCTTACTTTCCAAGATTTTTTTCCTTTTTAGTATAGTTGTAGGATCTGTCATTTTGTTTCTTTCTCATAATTATTATTTGTCCAGAAAGACACAATAACACTTCAAAACATGCACAGAACAGGTTAGGTGCAACTTTTTACGCTTAAATTGCGACAAATTGATACAAAAATTTAACACTATATTAAAATTTAACCCGGTGTTAGCCAATCCCGAATTAAATTTTTCGTCTGCAATCCGCTGTTAGTATTGTAGCGAAAAATCCCAATGGTAAAGTACCAAGGAAATGCGTCAAGTCAAAGGTTTTGCTTTAAATGTCCAGCATTTGGTTTATTTTTTTCGGGGACAGCCCAAGTAAGCTACAAACCCAAACCTACCGTACATATCTGGAAAGAAGGGTGATTCAATTTATTAATATGGGATTTTAAAAGGTTTGAAGATTCGGAGAGAACGAAAGCTTCTGGAAAATCTAGAGCGGTTAGGTATGAGAGAGCGAAGGTAATGAGATATTCTATGTTTCATAGCTGGACACTAAAGTCATGCTATATTTGACGAGCTTCTTCTTGTTCTATTACGAACAGCCAAAGAAAGAACGGTAGCGGCTTATTCTTATGAGCAAAACCTGAGAAAACACTTATTTTGAATAAAACTACACTGAAAAAATCGTTTGGACTTTTTTTCACACAAAATTGTTGCAAAGCCTTTGTAGAGAAATTTATTCTACTTGGATTATTAGTACCAACAGTTTTTATACATTTTCATACAATTGTCGCCAATTTTGCTACAAATTGGTCTGGGACGTTTTTGAGAACAAATTGTTGGAAAAAGGTACACAATTGTAGTGAAATGTCCCACAATGTCTTTTCAGTGTAAGGATGCTAAAGTGTTGAAGGAGGTGCCGCTCTACAGATGTAGAAAGAATATTCCCCGATGAATCTTTTTTGGGGAACACAGGGAGTATAGGAGATAAAGAAGAAAAATATTTTTGGGCTCGCAAAAAAATTGGAACAGTGAGCATAACTGAGTTTTAAAAGCATTGAACTCAGAGTACTATCTTCAGCAAGGCTATGGATAGGATTTGTAGTAGAAGTTGTTAAAGAAAACGAGAAGTAGGTGCCAGTAATGAGCCTGGGGGTATGCCAGCATTAATAAGATGTAAGATAGATGATTGCTGCTAAGACAGACATGTGTTTAATAGAAAGAAAGCTTCAGGCACACATTTTTGATGAGGGTCAACCATGCCATCGAAGGTCGAAGGCCTAACCTATTTCGGGGGCAATAATTTGTAATTGAAGGAAGCTGCAGTTTAAAATTTTATTATGCTTAGGTAATTTACTTTTTTTTCAGAGGTGTGGTTCTAAACTAGCATAGTTATAATTCCAAAAATATTATTAATATAGCTTCTGGGTGCCTACCGACAAAACTAAGTTATTAATTATTGAAATGTGAAATAACAAGGCTGGAGAGAACCGCTCTACGCTGCCGGGGATTAGAAATTTTAATTAGCAAATAAAACATGCAAACATGTTGTGTACACGGATTTAGATATGCAGTCTTTCATAAAAATATGTTTCGTGTTTTAAACTTTAAATTGTATCAGGAAAAATACTTATTTTTACTCTGATGTAGTCACGCAGGGGTTAAATGATTTGAATTTATGAAAAATGTCTTTCTAAACCTAGTATGAGCAAGAAACCTCTAAAATAGGTCTGTTGTATTTTTGTGATAAGCAAAATAATTTTGTTAAAATTATAAGATGGTGTAAAGAGACTAAAACAAATACTTTCAACTACACGAAAAATAATGCTTCCAGTGGCATACTGGTTTAGAGGGTAAGGAGAGTTAATTTCATAAAAAAAACATATTGAAGTTCATTCTAACCAAAAAATTATACCTTATTTTAAATTGGTAGCCTCAAGAACTCCTTTATTAAAAATTTTATTAAAATATCCTATAATGGTTCATTTTTTCCCTTCGATAGAATTATTTTGTATTGCCTTAACATTACCTTATTTCTTAAACATCTCTATATCGCTGCTAACTTGGTGAAATTCTTTTATACAATAACATTTTGGGCTTTGAACCTCTAGTTTAATTTTTATCTTTATAGTCTTAAAGTTTTCTAAACGAACGCGTGCGTTTTAGGACAGTATATTTGATTGGAGAGTTTACAGGAAAGCACTTTGCCATATCCAGCTATTAAAAAATAGCAATCTTAGTATTGTAGTTTCTCGAACCGATTCGGTTTCGTCAGTTGAGTTTTCTGAATTTTAGTAAATATATTGGTTTTACGTTAGAGCTCAGTTGTATAGTAACACTCAAGCAAGAAAAAGCCACGAGCGTTAAGGCATGAAGACATCACGCGTGCTGTCTCATTTTAGAATGTTCCTGGTTTAGTTGCTGGAAATCTATATACCATAGGCGTAGTCCCTTTAAACGAGGCTTTTTTAATTAAATTATTATTGGATCAAAAAATAATTGCAAAAATTAAAACTAATAATTTAGTGATTGTGTGGATTTGGATTACTTTATATGTACAACGGCATCCATAAAGTTCGCGTCATATGGAAACAAATTTAATTTTTTATTTTTAAGCAAATTTTGGGTATTCTTGATAAAAGTCCTTGCACGCTTAAAAAACGTTTTTAAGGTTATGACAGTTGAAATCAAATATACAAAATGTCAACAAATAAAAAGAGTAATTTGTCTAAACAAAATATATTTAAAAAAATATTTTTGAAACAAAAACTTTTTTTGTAGGATGCTTAGTTTGGATAAAATTAAAGTAGAACATTAAAAACCCCGAATTTGATCGGTTTTCGCGAAATTGACTCCTAATTTTGTTATTAACTATTCACATCATGCTCATTTTCTATGGCTTTTGATTCGTGTTGGTCCAGAAATTTTCTGTTTCAATATTGTTGCTATAATTAACTTTAAATTTTGGTAACGCTACAAACGTATTTTATACATGCAGAAACTTTTGTCACAAATAGAATTTTCTGAGAAATCAGAAATATAAAGGTTTACTATTATAATGCCAACTTTATGAACTACACTATTTTATAACATTACATTACCTATATTCGTATACTTTAACAGGCATGCTAAAAGTTTAGTGCAAAGTTAAGAAATATGCACCAATGTGTACAATTTGTGTTTAAATATCACCAAACTTTATAAATATGAGCATCTTATAATTCAGAATAAAAAAATAGTATTTTCTAAATAAAAAATTACTATTAGCTATCTGAATCAAGTTGCGAACATCCCAGTTCGTCCTCTGATGCACTCATCCCACTTGCTGTCTTCACTTTCTTCCGAATCTTCCGATGAACCCATATTCACTGTGAAAACTAAGTGTTCTAGAGCGTCGTCCAAGAGATGCTTTCTCCTTATAAGCTCATCTTCATATTTTTTCACATGTTGGCAAATACAATCTACTGATCATATTCTTCATTCCTCAACATCGCAGAGGCATTCGCAATGATAAGAGAAGCATGGTGATGGGACGGACGAAATTTATTTTGATTCTGATTAGGCCAAGTCGAAAATCGTGCAGCATTGTCAGTTCAGTCAGCACCACTACTTTTGTCATAAGAATAAAGAATAATTGGGTTTAAGGTTCCGATTATTATTCCGTTTGTCTCCTTGTTGGAAGTCAGCAATTTTGTGTAGTATTGTGTTTAGGATTGCTCTCGTTAGTGCATTGGAATATGGGTTTAAAATTGAATTAACGATGTTTACCATTATATGGTACCCTGTGAACTGGGGCCATTTTTGATTTACCTGGACATTTACGATTACAATGTTCTTTGGAAAGTGATCGTTTCCTATGTCTCTTAAATTTCATAGCGCCTTGTGACTTTTACATTTATTATGAGATCACGTGATTTTTTCGTGATGTGATGTGATGTGATCTTTGCAGTATTATGTTTTGGATTGTTTTTGTTAGTAAATTTGTGTTTAAAATTGAATGGAAGTTGACGATTTTCTTTTTTCATGAGATTAGCTTCAACGGGGTTCGAGATATTATTGATGATCTTAAAAATAAAAATAGCAAAGATAGATTTCGCCTAACAGTAAAATTAATCAAAACTATTAAAAATATAATATTGATCCCTTTAACGAAATTAATAAACTTATGCCTGAGAGAGGGTGTTTGTTGGTGGTACCACTCTTTAAGAGTGGAGACCCGGAATTACCGGAAAACTACAGCCCTATATCACGTCTTCCAATTATTTCAAAAATTTCAACTCAACTTGTGTCTCATTTTGAGAACAATGGTTATTTCAGTAACCGTCAGTTTGGTTTTCGAAAAGAAAAAAATACGGTTCAGGGCATAGAAATTCTTGTCTCAGAAATTTTAAATAGCTTTCATAAACTAGAATATAACGCAGTAGTTTCATGTGATCTCAGTAAAGCCTTTGATTGTGTTGACCATGGGGTACTCCTGCGAAAGCTTGCAGAGTACCACATCTCGCGAGGTAGTATTGCACTTATTAAATCATATTTAGAGGGAAGATTCCAGACTATTAGAGTGGGCAATGGAGAATCGGCAGAACATGAAATATCTATAGGAGTGCCCCAGGGCTCAATACTGGGGCCCATACTTTTTTTAATATACATTAATGACTTGTCATCCATTGCTCGCAACTCGCAGTATGTGCTTTTTGCTGATGACACGTCTTTCTCATATAGTGCTGACTCACTTGCGGGTTCGCTGGAGGGCTCCATGGCCGAACAACGGAGGGCTGAGAGATGGTTTAGTACCAATAGGCTCCTGTTAAACAAAAACCAAACAAATAAAGTGGTTTTTACACTGAGGAATCTGGAAGTCGACGAGTCCAGCACTACAGTCATGAAGTTTCTGGGGGTACAGCTGGACCAGGGACTTCAATGGGGTTGCTATACTGAGGCCCTGGCTAAAAAACTCTGTAAATCGTTATATCTTCTGCGTAATCTTAGAAGGTGCGTTTCGTTGGGCGTGCTAAGAACAGCCTATTTTGCCAACTTTCATTGCCCATCTTTCATATGGAATTTTGGTGTGGGGCCACGCATCTGGGGCACTACGAGTGTTTGGACTGCAGAGGAAGGCTGTTCGTGTGATAGCTGGGCTGCAGTTCAGAGATGACTGCAGAAACGCTTTTAGAGACTTAAAAATCCTTACGGTTCCGGCGCTGTTTGTTCTGGAGTGTCTTTTGTATGTTAAGAGACTCATTGAACAATACAAAACACATGGGGAAACTCATGACCATAATACCAGAAACAGGGGTGACCTGGTTCCCGCTTACTGGCGGCTGAAGAGGTGTCAGGATGGCCCTGGATACTGGGGAATAAAATTTTTTAATGTGTTGCCAGGTCATATCAGGGATTTATCTTTTAAAACTTTTAAAGATGTAGTTAAGAGGATTTTAATTAGTAAGGTTTTTTACAGCTTTGATGAATATTTTAAATGTAACTTGTAGTTTTGTATTTTAATATTTTGACCATTTCAGTGTAGTATTGCATATTTTAAGTTTAATTATGTAGACGATAAATTTTAGCTGCGGGTGCAATGTCAGGTGTTTGTAGAACAATACGTTGACTGCTTAGATGTATAATTGTACTTATTATTTCCTTTTGACGTGTGTAATATGAATATCATGCATGACATGAATAAATTATTATTATTATTATTATTATTATTGAAAAAGATCCCCTCGTGACTCTCCATGGCTCCGACTCTCACAGAGAACCACGACGGAAGGCTCATATCGATAACCACTCCTTGCGTCCGCTCGGTCAGTGGTCATCAGCCAAATTCATCTGCCTCAACAGACGAAGCGAACCCAGAACCACTGCTCTCTGCATCCTCATTACAAGTTCATTAAGCGAATCGCGACACGATGGCAGTTTTTGTAGTTCAGAGAGCAGCGTAGTTCGAATTCCTTCCATAACACCAACAATCAACACAACCATTTCAACAGAAAAGCCCGGGTACAACCTACGTAGTTCATACAGGAGGTCAGTATATTTTGCGCGTTTTTCCTCCTCTTTCCTTAGTATGTTCGTCTCGGCTGGTGATGAGAACTCAATGACGTAGATGGTTTTCGCGTTTTTGTCCATAACGACGATATCCGGTTTGTTAGCCTGGATTCGTCTGGTTGTGTGAAATGCGTAGTTCCAATAGATACGACACATTTCATTTTCCACCACTGCTTCTATCTCCGATGGTACATATGGAATTATTGGAGCTTGATCTATACCGTAAAAATGTTTAAGGTGGTAGTATAGAACCCTTAAGGCAGCGTTATGGCGATATATATATATAAGAAGTAGTTGCATGAGTTTTGCAAGCTGACAGGAGATGCATGAGCGTCTCGGGCCCCTGACGGCACGCCCTACATCTGATGTCTTGAATGTCACCAAAACGGGTATAGTAGTATTATTATTATTATTATTATTATTATTATTATTATTATTATTATTATTATTATTATTATTATTATTATTTTTTTTTTTTGTCGGGTGGAAACCTTTTATAGGTAGCGAGTACTTGTTCTACCTTTCCTCGGGTATGTGGGAGTCCGGCAAGCCGTATACGCACTAAAACCACCCCAGAGCTTCTCTCTTGCACTTCACGGAACCATCATATGTGACATCTCCGTCGTGAAGGCAACATTTTATCCTTTCTTCGTCGCTTTACTGTCCTAGTCCTTCCCTGTTTGTATTGTTCTGTCTTCCTCCTTCCCTGATGTGCTTCTGTCTTTCTTCCTGTTCCTTAGTTTCAAGTATTGTTTTAATCATTCCATATACGTTGTTCCAATTTTCTTTAGATCTTATCATAGTATCTATTAGAGTATCCGGTGTTAATTCCGTGTTTACCTTGTTTTTTGTCTCTTCTCTTAGCTCTCTCCACCTGTTGCATAGAAATATTGTGTGTTCTGGTGTATCGGTGTCCTTACAATGTGAACAGTTTTCTTCCGTATCTTTTCCAAAACGTCTAGCGTACGTCTTAAACATCCCGTGTCCTGAGAGTGCTTGTGTGATATAGTAGTTTACGTTCCTGTGTTCACATTTAATCCATTTGTTTATATCAGGGATTAGCCGTTTTGTCCACTGGCCTTTGTTTGTATTGTTGTTCCATCTCACCTGCCACTTCTCCATCGTCCTCTTTTTAACCTCCGAGTATGTCTCTGCCTGTCCCCTTTCATACATGCTCTTTCTCTCTTCTGCCATCAGATCTATTGGAGGTATCCCTGCAATAACCTGCAACGCCACTGCCGAGACCGTTTTAAAAGCAGCCGCCACTCTTATCAAGGCCTTACGTTGAGCCCTCTCCATTAATATAAAATTCTTTTTTATATTTAGCGCTTTTGCCCATACAGGTGCTCCGTAGAGTAGCACCGAATGCACTACCCCACACAACACTGCTCTCTTGCTACTGCTTGGCCCACCTATGTTCGGCATCAGTCGTGCCAATTTGCCTATTTTGTCTTCCGCCTTTTGCGCCACCTTAATTACATGTTCTCCAAACTTCCCGCGCTTGTCAAAGAAAACTCCCAGGTATTTAATGCTCTTTTTTGGTGTAATATCTACGTTTTGTATTTTAAATTTTATTCCGCTCCCTTTCCTTTTCTGTGTAATAATCAGGGCTTCTGTTTTTTCTGGTGCTAGCATCAGCTCATTTTCGTACATCCACCTGTTTATTCTCTGCAGGTTTTCATTTGTGTTACGCATCAGGTAATTTTTTTCATCCGCCGATACCAGCAGAGCTAAGTCGTCTGCAAAACCAATGGTCTTTGCTCGCCCCTGTAACTCAATTTCAAATACACCGTTGTATAGAATATTCCAGAGCGTAGGCCCCAGCACCGATCCCTGCGGTACCCCAGCTTTGACTTCCAGTGTTTCCTGTTTTGTTATCTGTATGTATCTGTCTTTAAGGTAGTCCGTGATGATGTTAAGGAGGTATTTCGATATCTTCCTGTTCTTTAGTTTTTGTATTATTAAATTCCAGTTAGCTGAGTTGAATGCATTTCGGACATCTAGTGTTATCAATGCATTCCAGATTTTCTTCCGTTTCTCTGTGGTTTCTTTAATTACTTGTATTGCCTGTATTGTTGATCGTCCTTTCATGAATCTATATTGGTGCTTGGCCATTCCTCCTTTTTCCATTATTTCCTCTTCCAGTCTCCTACGTATCATTTCCTCATACAGCTTACTAAGTGTGCTAAGCAGGCAGAGCGGTCTAAACGAACCTGGATTTCCGGGCTTAACTGGTTTCGGTATAAGTATAACTTTCGCTATCTTCCATTCGCTCGGGAAGCTCTGTGTTTTAAGGAGCTGGTTAAGCACTCCTAGGAGCCATTTCTCTTGTATCTTCCCCGTTTCTTTGACAGCTTCCGGGGGTATCCCATCCAGCCCTGGGGCTTTTCCTGTCTTCATTCGGGCTAAGGCATCTTTCAGTTCTCTCACAGTGAAAGCTGGCACCGCGCAAATTACTTTTCTACTGTATTCTGTCTCGCTTATGGGTTTCGGAAATAGTTTCCCCACTATTTCCTTTTTCTTTTCAGTTGGCAGTTCATATGGAGCCAAGTCTTTTAGCCCTTTTATTGCAATTTTATATCCATCACCCCATACGTCCCTGTCTAGCTCTTTGCATAGATTGTCCCAATGCTCCTTCTTCGATTTTCTTATCAGTCCTCGCAAATCCTTTCTTTCCCTCTGGTACTCTTGTTTAGCATTTTCTTTTCTCTCTTCTGTTACTCTATTATCTTTCAATATTCTAGTGAGGTGCCTTCTAGTCGCTGTGCAGTATTTTCTCTTTTCAGATATTTCGCTGTTCCACCAGTATGGAACAGTTTTTTCTCCCGTTGGTCCTTCAATAGTGCTATTTACGTATGTTTCCCTTAATATTTCTGCGCATAGCTTATACGAGGTTTTTTCCCCTTCCGTCCTGTTTTCCAATCTGAGACTTAGGCTGGCGTTGAATGCTTTCCACTCCGTCAGATGTTTCTTCTTTTGTCTCTCTCTCCGAGGTGCTTTTTCCACTTTTATTTCAAAGTAGATAAACCTATGTTCGGTTAAGTTCTCTACTTCCAGTACTTTCCAGTTCACAACACTTCTCGCTATTTTTTGTGTGGAAATCGTTACATCGATGTATGATTCCGTAGTTCCCCTTACAAAGGTTGGTATTCCACCTGTGTTATGCACTACCAAGTTTTCGGCTGCCATCCACTCATCCCAGTATTCTCCCCTTTTATCAGTGATTGGGGACCCCCACTGGCGTGACTTTGCATTTATGTCACCGACAATAATAGTTTCTCTCTTTCCCATTCTTACTTTATTGACAATTTCATCTACTTTCTCCACATATTCCTCCATACCTATATTAGGTGAGATGTAACAGCAGTACAAATCCCACTTTCCTAAGTTAATGCATACATATCCTTTCCCTATGTTCACTCTTGTTACCGTTACCCTTTTGTTTATGAATAATATCCCTACATCCACCCTTTCATCCTTTATCCATTCGCTCCCGTTGGTTATTGTCCTATTTGGCTCACTAACGATAATTAAGTCCACTTCCTCTTTTTTCGCTGTGGCATATGCCAGATCGTGAGCTACCCTTACCCTTCCTAGATTTGTTTGCAAGATTTTAAGGGCCATACAAATTTGCTTTTTTGTCCCTTCCTGTGCCTGCGGACTGTATTTTTTGCCCTCTCATTTTTTCTACCAGTCCTTTGAAATATGGGCACTTGATCTGGTCTGCCCTATGTCCCTCCACTCCACATTTTGTGCATCGTTCTGTGTTTGTACACTCTTTGCTTCTGTGCCCTTGTTGTCCACATTTGAGACATTCCCCACTGCGATCTATTTGCCCCGTACATTCATAGGTTTTATGTCCGTATTCCAGGCATTTAAAGCACCTTTTTACGTACACCTTTTCTCTGATCCCGCAGGTTACCCATCCTATCCTTATTTTTCTTGCTCTTATTAAGTTTTCGGCTTGTCCTTTCGGAACCTCAACTATAGCTGTTTGTTCTTCAAACTTCCCTTTTCGCATCGCTTTTATCTTAATATCCGAATTTTTTATTTTTGTTTCCCTTTCAATTGCTTCTTTCACTTCCTCTTCTTTTATGGTTGGGTCCATCCCCATTATATATATTGTTGTTACACCCGTCGTTCTTGTTACAACCTGATATCCGTTCATTTTTGTTTTAATTTCTTGCTGTAGCATGTTTGCCATCTGTTCCCCTCCTTCTATAGCCAGCAAGATATCCCCTTTTTCAGTTTTCCTAATTTTATTGATTTTCACTCCCATTTTTCCTATATCGACTTCCTGTTTCAGTGTCTTTATGACGTCCGTATAGCTCCTTCCTTCTGTTTTTACTGTCAGCATGCTCTCTTCTTTTCTCATTTTTTGCTTTTTTGGTTCGGATCCCGTTTCTTGAGCTATAAGCTTTATCTTAACGCCCTCCCCTGCAAAGCCATGCTCACATATTTTCCTAACGTAGGTTACTTTTAGACCTTCACCTACGAGTATGTTGATATTTTCAGCAGGATGTAGGCTGCTCATTTCCTTAAGTTTTTTTATCAGTTTATATACTGTTTCCATATCATTTATTCCGGCCTTATCTATTTCCAGGGGAAGGAGGTACACCGCGCTGATCTTTTCTTCCTTGTTTCCTTTGCTAGTTTTTGTGCTAGCAGTTTGTATCAAGAAGTCTTCTTGACCTTCGTTATTCTTAATAAGTTCCTCTAGCCCATCGTATTTTGCTTTAAGCGTTTCTATCTCAATATTCCCCTCTACGTTTCTCGGGTCTATGAGAACTGCGTAGTCTCCTTGGCGACCGCTTGTAGCCATTTGCTTTGCCCTTTCTATTTCCGTGATCTTATACAGCTCTTTTGGCCATTTCTCATCTAGGACTATTTTGAGCCTGTCAAAATCCCCTTTTTCCTCTATTATTCTTTTTATTTCCTCCTCTATTCCTAATTTCCTTTCTTCGTATTCATTTTTGATATCCTTCTCTTCCACTTGTATTGACACCGACTTCTTCTCTATGCTAGCGGTTCTTGGTCTAACTCTCTTTTCCTGTTTATCTATTTCTTTCCATATCTTGTTTATATCGCTTGCCTGTCGCTTCAGTTTTTTAACAATCATCTTAATTTCCGTTTTCGTTTTTGTACTTACTTCTGTCATTTGCACCAATACATCAATAGTTTTCGTTAGTTTTCCCATTTCATTTCTTAGTGCATTCATTTCCTCTTCTCCGCTTCCTTCCCGCGGCCTCTTTACTGTTTTGGTTCCTTCATCCTTTGTTTCACTTATTTCATTATCTACGTTACTTTGTTCTTGGAACACTTCGTCTTCCTGTTCGTCTGTTTGCTTGAGCCACCTCTGCAAACCTTGTGGAGGCGTCCTCTGGAGTGACTCCCTCCTTTTGAAAACATCTTCTCCGCTTATTCCATCTACCGTTTCCGATTCTCTAATCCCTGAATCTATAGTATTTTTATTGTCTGTATTTTCCATCTTATTCCCACGAGTAGGGTCGAAATAAAGGTCCAGTGCAGCAGTGCGCCCATACCACACTAAGGCTGTAAGTCCCCTCCGGTTCGCCTGGTCCTTCGGGCATCGCTCCAGACACACTTTTCCCCCTGTGCCATGCAGCTCGTCAGCGCGATGGTGCTACACCTTGAGCTTAGGGTCTCCTCTTCCTCCTATCTTCGGCATTTCTCTTAGTCTGGCTCTCACCCTCGACCTGTTCGGCATGGGAGTCCCTAACAGTAGCTACGCTACCGCCGACATAGCTCTCGGGATCACTGAACACGCAAGCCCCACCGGTACGTCAACCCGGAAATGCCATCGGTGGAGATTATTATTATTATTATTATTATTATTATTATTATCATTATTATTATTATTATTATTATTATTATTATTATTATTATTATTATTTTTTTTTTTTTTGTCGGGTGGAAACCTTTTATAGGTAGCGAGTACTTGTTCTACCTTTCCTCGGGTATGTGGGAGTCCGGCAAGCCGTATACGCACTAAAACCACCCCAGAGCTTCTCTATTGCACTTCACGGAACCATCATATGTGACATCTCCGTCGTGAAGGCAACATTTTATCCTTTCTTCGTCGCTTTACTGTCCTAGTCCTTCCCTGTTTGTATTGTTCTGTCTTCCTCCTTCCCTGATGTGCTTCTGTCTTTCTTCCTGTTCCTTAGTTTCAAGTTACTTTATTGACAATTTCATCTACTTTCTCCACATATTCCTCCATACCTATATTAGGTGAGATGTAACAGCAGTACAAATCCCACTTTCCTAAGTTAATGCATACATATCCTTTCCCTATGTTCACTCTTGTTACCGTTACCCTTTTGTTTATGAATAATATTCCTACATCCACCCTTTCATCCTTTATCCATTCGCTCCCGTTGGTTATTGTCCTATTTGGCTCACTAACGATAATTAAGTCCACTTCCTCTTTTTTCGCTGTGGCATATGCCAGATCGTGAGCTACCCTTACCCTTCCTAGATTTGTTTGCAAGATTTTAAGGGCCATACAAATTTGCTTTTTTGTCCCTTCCTGTGCCTGCGGACTGTATTTTTTGCCCTCTTATTTTTTCTACCAGTCCTTTGAAATATGGGCACCTGATCTGGTCTGCCCTATGTCCCTCCACTCCACATTTTGTGCATCGTTCTGTGTTTGTACACTCTTTGCTTCTGTGCCCTTGTTGTCCTCATTTGAGACATTCCCCACAGCGATCTATTTGCCCCGTACATTCATAGGTTTTATGTCCGTATTCCAGGCATTTAGAGCACCTTTTTACGTACACCTTTTCTCTGATCCCGCAGGTTACCCATCCTATCCTTATTTTTCTTGCTCTTATTAAGTTTTCGGCTTGTCCTTTCGGAACCTCAACTATAGCTGTTTGTTCTTCAAACTTCCCTTTTCGCATCGCTTTTATCTTAATATCCGAATTTTTTATTTTTGTTTCCCTTTCAATTGCTTCTTTCACTTCCTCTTCTTTTATGGTTGGGTCCATCCCCATTATATATATTGTTGTTACACCCGTCGTTCTTGTTACAACCTGATATCCGTTCATTTTTGTTTTAATTTCTTGCTGTAGCATGTTTGCCATCTGTTCCCCTCCTTCTATAGCCAGCAAGATATCCCCTTTTTCAGTTTTCCTAATTTTATTGATTTTCACTCCCATTTTTCCTATATCGACTTCCTGTTTCAGTGTCTTTATGACGTCCGTATAGCTCCTTCCTTCTGTTTTTACTGTCAGCATGCTCTCTTCTTTTCTCATTTTTTGCTTTTTTGGTTCGGATCCCGTTTCTTGAGCTATAAGCTTTATCTTAACGCCCTCCCCTGCAAAGCCATGCTCACATATTTTCCTAACGTAGGTTACTTTTAGACCTTCACCTACGAGTATGTTGATATTTTCAGCAGGATGTAGGCTGCTCATTTCCTTAAGTTTTTTTATCAGTTTATATACTGTTTCCATATCATTTATTCCGGCCTTATCTATTTCCAGGGGAAGGAGATACACCGCGCTGATCTTTTCTTCCTTGTTTCCTTTGCTAGTTTTTGTGCTAGCAGTTTGTATCAAGAAGTCTTCTTGACCTTCGTTATTCTTAATAAGTTCCTCTAGCCCATCGTATTTTGCTTTAAGCGTTTCTATCTCAATATTCCCCTCTACGTTTCTCGGGTCTATGAGAACTGCGTAGTCTCCTTGGCGACCGCTTGTAGCCATTTGCTTTGCCCTTTCTATTTCCGTGATCTTATACGGCTCTTTTGGCCATTTCTCATCTAGGACTATTTTGAGCCTGTCAAAATCCCCTTTTTCCTCTATTATTCTTTTTATTTCCTCCTCTATTCCTAATTTCCTTTCTTCGTATTCATTTTTGATATCCTTCTCTTCCACTTGTATTGACACCGACTTCTTCTCTATGCTAGCGGTTCTTGGTCTAACTCTCTTTTCCTGTTTATCTATTTCTTTCCATATCTTGTTTATATCGCTTGCCTGTCGCTTCAGTTTTTTAATAATCATCTTAATTTCCGTTTTCGTTTTTGTACTTACTTCTGTCAATTGCGCCAATACATCAATAGTTTTCGTTAGTTTTCCCATTTCATTTCTTAGTGCATTCATTTCCTCTTCTCCGCTTCCTTCCCGCGGCCTCTTTACTGTTTTGGTTCCTTCATCCTTTGTTTCACTTATTTCATTATCTACGTTACTTTGTTCTTGGAACACTTCGTCTTCCTGTTCGTCTGTTGGTTTGAGCCACCTCTGCAAACCTTGTGGAGGCGTCCTCTGGAGTGACTCCCTCCTTTTGAAAACATCTTCTCCGCTTATTCCATCTACCGTTTCCGATTCTCTAATCCCTGAATCTATAGTATTTTTATTTTCCATCTTATTCCCACGAGTAGGGTCGAAATAAAGGTCCAGTGCAGCAGTGCGCCCATACCACACTAAGGCTGTAAGTCCCCTCCGGTTCGCCTGGTCCTTCGGGCATCGCTCCAGACACACTTTTCCCCCTGTGCCATGCAGCTCGTCAGCGCGATGGTGCTACACCTTGAGCTTAGGGTCTCCTCTTCCTCCTATCTTCGGCATTTCTCTTAGTCTGGCTCTCACCCTCGACCTGTTCGGCATGGGAGTCCCTAACAGTAGCTACGCTACCGCCGACATAGCTCTCGGGATCACTGAACACGCAAGCCCCACCGGTACGTCAACCCGGAAATGCCATCGGTGGAGATTATTATTATTATTATTATTATTATTATTATTATTATTATTATTATTATTATTATTATTATTATTATTATTATTATTATTATTATTATTATTATTATTATTATTATTATTATTATTATTATTATTATTATTATTATTATTATTATTATTATTATTATTATTATTGAAAAGGATCCCATCGTGACTCTCCACGGCTCCGACTCACATAAAGAACCACGACGGAAGGCTCGTATTGATAACCACTCCTTGCGTCCGCTCGGTCAGTGGTCATCAGCCAAATTCATCTGCCTCAACAGACGAAGCGAACCCAGAATGACTGCTCTCTGCATCTTCGTTACAAGTTCATTAAGTGAATCGCGACACGATGGTAGTTTTCGTAGTTCAGAGAGCAGCGTAATTCGAATTCCTCCCAAAACACCAACAATCAACACAACCATTTCAACAGAAAAGCCCGGGCATAACCTGCGTAGTTAATACAGGAGATCAGTATATTTTGCGCGTTTTTCCTCCTCTTTCCTTAGTATGTTCGTCTCGGCTGGTGATGAGAACTCAATGACGTAGATGGTTTTAGCGTTTTTGTCCATAACGACGATGTCCGGTTTGTTAGCCTGGATTCGTCTGGTCGTGTGAAATGCGTAGTTCCAATAGATACGACACCCTTCATTTTCCACTACTGCTTCTATCTCCGATGGTACATATGGAATTATTGGAGCTTGATCCATACCGTAAAAATATCTAAGGTGGTAGTATAGAACCCTTAAGGCAGCGTTATATATATATATATATATATATATATATATATATATATATATATATATATATATATATATATATATATATATATATATATATATATATATATATATAAGAAGTAGTTGCATGAGTTTTGCAAGCTGACAGAAGATGCATGAGCGTCTCGCGCTCTTGACGACACGCCCTACATCTGATGTCTTGAATGTCACCAAAACGCGTACGGTATGTAAGTGTATTAATCACTCCATCTTGACAAGCTATGAGGAATCCCTCGGTCTCAGACTTCAGACCAGCTGACCTTAGGAAACTGAAAGTCAGCTCTTTGAACAGCCCCAGCGTCTCCATATTTCTATAGAAGACGTCGTGCTGTGGTTTTTCGACATGCCTTCGAAGTAGCTGCTGTTGTTCTGCAGTTTTAATGGTCCTTTTTAATACTTGTGGTTGTAGGTCCCGAAGTGGGAGCATGTCTTGGCGGTAGCGTTGCCTGTCCTCAATCCCAAAGTTAAGACCGAGTTCATCTGCGGCACGTTCGGCTGCCTTAAATAGAAATGCGCCAACACAGGCAATTTCATGCGCTTGTACGATTTGCAACAGTGGATCCCGGCTAATTAAAACATTGCAGGCCAGACCCAAGACAATTCTGTCGTGAAGTTTCTCCAAACTCAGTAGGCCTCGTCCCCCCTGTTGTCGTGAGAGGTATATTCGTTCAACCGATGATCGTGGATGACCGTTTCTGTGAAGGTGCATCATTTTTCATGCACCAGAATCGAGACCTCGCAGCTCGTCCCTGGCCCACTTCAATACACCAAAAGAGTATAATAATACCGGAACAGCAAGCATATTTGTTGCTGATATTTTATTTCTGGCCGACAGTTCTGACTGCCAGATTTTTCGCAAGCGTTGTCTGTACTTGCTTCGGAGAATTTCTTTAACTCTGTTGGCATCTTGTAAGCGATTTTGATCGACGCCTAGATAAGTATAAGTTTCTCCTTCCTCTAGATGTTTTAGAACGCTCCCGTCGGTGAGCTGTATATCTTCTTGCTGTTGTTCCAGTCGGCCTTTACTAAGTTTAATGGTGGCACATTTATCCAACCCAAATTCCATGCCCACTGCTTTTGTATATTCTTGCACTATCTTCAGTGACTGTTGGAGGTCACGATCTCCAGATGCGTAAAGTTTCAGATCATCCATATAAAAGAGGTGGGTAACCTTATGGATTCTGTTCCCTGGAGAGCCGCAAGAATAACCACGAGTTCTTCGAAGGGACACCGACAGAGGTAAAAGTGATATACAGAACAGTAGTGGACTTAAAGTGTCTCCTTGAAATACTCCCCTCCTGAATGTTATTGGTTCTGTAATAATATTGGCGTTCCCAGATCTTATCGAAAGCCGAGTTCTCCAAAGAGGCATTAGATGTTGTTCAATGCACCGAGTCAGTTCGGGAGGGACTGCTAAGCCGCGCAGAAGATGAGACAAGAGCTCATGCGATGTTGTATCATAAGCCTTGCGATAGTCTATCCAGGCCATTGATAGGTTTCGTTTATATTGTACCCCGTCTTGCGTGATGCATCTGTCAATGGGCAGATTTTCTTTGCAGCCGGACAGACCTTTCTTTCCTCCGCGCTGCTCTACAACGTCCCCAAGTAGAGGACCAACAGTATCCAGCATCCTGGCATACAAGACACGCGTAAAGATCTTATAGCAGGAATTAAGACACGTTATCGGTCTATAGTTCTTTGGATCGCCCAAGTTTCCCTTCTTCGGTATAAGTACAGTGCGCCCTTCTACGAACCACTGGGGAATAGGCTGATTTTCATATAGCCACGAATTGAATATTCGGGTCAGATGCCGGTGTGTACAAGTTAGTTTCTTCCACCAAAAGTTGTTAATTGCATCTAACCCAGGGGCTGAGTAATTTTTAGTACCTTCCACAGCCCTCCTAACCTCCTCCGCAGTGATTTCCGTTCTCGGTTCCTGATCTTGGTAGAACTGTGTGCAATAGGCCTGAAAATGAGTGAGTGCTGGATATATTATTATTATTATTATTATTATTATTATTATTATTATTATTATTATTATTATTATTATTATTATTATTATTATTATTATTATTATTATTAACTGTGTATTCGGGGTAAGTGTGTAATAAACAAATAATTTTTAAATCATATACATATGTATAAGTGTTGCCATCTATGAACTACCGACGAGGGTTACTTGCACTTCAAATGTAATAAAACAGCAGTAGTTAGATATATTCATTTTAGACCCAAAGAGTCTTTCTTTCTCAACTGGTTGTCGTAAGGTGAACATGCAGTTGGTAGCCCAATTTTGAATCCATGATCATCGACGTTTCGAGTTAGATTTGAAATCGTTTTTTAGTCTGAATAAGGTAAATAATACTTAAATTTTAATTTAGTCTTGTTATTTTTACCCTAAATTAGTATTTTGTAATTATTTTCGGGTAATACACACTTGCACGTTTTAAATTTAACACAGGGAAAGTGTGTAGTATTTTTACGGGGTGAGTGTGTAACTATTACACACTTTCCCCATAAGGCGGTTTCCATTGCTAAAATAATTATTTCTTTCAGAAAACTTCTATTATAACTACAATGGGAAGAGTTTATCTAAGGAAAAGTGACAGGTGCAAAACTTATACTAAAGAGGAATTGGAACGAGCAATGGACGAGGTTAAAAGTGGGACAATTAGCGCTTACAGTGCTAGTAAAAAATATCGAGTACCCATGATGACACTCAACTACCATATAAGGGGTATAAGGGGGAAGAAAAGTAGTACCCAAGGCCGAAGCACAGCTATTCCTTTCCAGGAGGAAGAAAAATTGGCAGAAGGTATAAGGACCGTGGAGAAGTGGGGATGGGGACTAAGTCGGATGGAAATTTTAAGGATTGTAGGCGATTATGTTAAACTTAATGGACTAAAAACTCCATTCAAAAATGGCATACCTGGAGAAGATTGGTTTTTGGGGTTTTCTAAAAGACACAAATTATTCATTAAAAAGCTACAGTCAGTTGAATACGCTCGCAAGAAAAGTATGGACCCCTTTATCATAAATGGATATTTTTCGTTGTTGGAGAAAACCTTGGACGATTTTGATTTTGCGCGACAAACCGCACCAAATATGGAATTTGGACGAATCGAGCTTTTGCTTAGATCCATCTAAAACAAAAGTTGTGGGAAATAAAGGGACGAATTATAGCAGGCGCAGGACGAGAAAATGTAACTGTTTTAATGGCTGCAAACGCCGCAGGTTACAAGGCACCACCTTTAATTATATTTAAAGGTAAAAATATTTGGGATGCATGGGTTGCTGCAGAAAGCAAATATCCAGGAACTACGTATGCCGCTACTTCCAACAGGTGGATGGAATCAGAAATTTTTTTAAATTACTTTCAAAAAAGTTTTTTAAAAGAAATTGGTGATGCTAGACCAGTATTATTAATATATGATGGGCATATATCTCATGGAGACGTACGGCTAATATCGTGTGGCTTACAAAATAATATAACCATACTAAAATTTCCTCCTCACTGTCACTTGCTGCAACCACTCGACTTAAGTGTATTTCGTTCACCAAAGACAAGATGGGATGCAGAGGTCGTAGAGTGGGAACAGCATAACCAAGGACAAATAATTCCAAAGAAACAATTCAGCAGGTTAATAGGAAAAATATGGTCAGAAACAAACCCTGACGTAACAAAAAGTGGTTTTAAGAAAGGTGGAATATTTCCTCTTAATCCTAATGTTATCTCCGTAGAACACTATGATCCGTTAGCATTGAAGCGATGGGAGGCAATTAAAAAAACCTTCGACAAAGATCTAAATGAACATGAGGTTAATAAACCAGGAACTTTTAATGATTAGAATAATCAGACCGACCAAATATCCGTTACAGAAATTTTACATACAGATAATACATCATTTGAAGAGCTATTGTTAAATATGGTAAAGCAACACAAAGGTCCAGAAAAAAACTGGAAGAAAAATTTCTAGTGGTGCCGAAATTATAACTGCTCCAGAACTTCTTAAACGTATGCAAGAAATACAGAATAGTAAGAAAAAAAATAGAGTCTCAGAAGTAGTCGAATCAGATATATCAGACGGCGAAGTAGTTTACAACGAGAGTGACAATGATATTGAGGAAGAATTTAGGGACGAACAAGAGCTAACTGAATTTATGGAGGAATTAAATAAACAACCATTAGATGCAGATGTTAACGATTGGGTGCTTGTTGTTTTTGCAAGTAAAAAATCTCGTAAACATTATATTGGTCAAGTAGTGTCGGTTAAAAAAGAAGATGATGAAGTTGAAGTTAAATTTGCACGAAAAGTACTCTTATTAGCTCCAACCACATCAAGTTCTTTCATTTGGGCAAATCCCGAAAAATGTTGTTTTGTTGGAATCCAAGACGTTATTATGGTGCTTCCTAAACCAGATGTTAGTAAGAGAGGTTTGCATCGATTCGGAATTTCTTCTGCTAATTATAATATTCAATAAAGTTCTTATTATTTTGCTTATTTTAGTTGCCAGAGCATTCACATTTCGTAAAACAGCATGTTTATTATTTTGTAGGTTTTAAGAGACTGTTCTTTTACTTATTAACAAGTTTATATCTTTAAAAGTTTTAGAGCTAATAAACAAATTTAAACAGCTACTGAAAGATTTTTTTTTATAATTTTACACACTTACACTAGGTATAAATACATACAATTATATGTGAAATCGGACTTCCTTACCCACTTCCCCCGTTTTGTAGGGTAAGTGTGTAATATCCACTCAAAATTAAAAAAATGGCGAAATAGGATAAAAAGGTCGTCGTATAAGGTTGTAATATACTATACCTGGAGGTAATATCCATAAGTGTTTGGTAGCAAAATGTAAATTAAATATTCTATATAGTTTTTTCAAAAGCATGCGATATGTGTGAACTTTTAAAATTCTGCTACACACTTACCCCACCTTGCCTCAATTGGTT
This sequence comes from Philopedon plagiatum, assembly GCA_963971165.1. NCBI lineage: Eukaryota > Metazoa > Arthropoda > Insecta > Coleoptera > Curculionidae > Philopedon > Philopedon plagiatum. Next base: position 33,433,703 of record OZ020198.1, on the reverse strand, counting down.
TTGTGAATTTTCAACAACCAGCAATTTTAGTTTATGGGACTCAGATGTATTAGCATATAGCTTAAAGGTTATTCTTTCCTTAATTATCAATTTTTCGAGCTGGCGCTGACCTTTCATTACCAAGGGCTAGAGTTTTGTTTGGCAAAACTCTTCAATATAGCCCAGTTTTGTCGACATTATACATCTGATCTGGTTAAAGATCCATATCTGTAATGTTTGAATGGAGCTTTTCTTTCAACGGCTTAATACACTTACGTTGCTTGAGAGAATTTCGCCAGTAATGCTTAACTGCCTAATATCATATCTCTCTTTGAATTTTTGCAACCATCCGCTCCTTGCTTTGAAGTCACCGGTTAAGTTTAGTTGCTAGTAAAAAAACTTGACCTTCTCACAAATAATATCACCTGATATCGGGATCCCCGTAACAGAAGAAAATGTATGACATACACTTTTTAAATGGATAATCAACTTATCCCTGATTAATTTTTCTTTAGATTATACATTTTATAAAATTAGGTAATTTTGGTTTTAAATATCAAAATAAAACAAACAACATTTTTTGTACCTACCTTTAGCACTTTCTTGGACAAACCAAGTGTACAAAGCTTTTTCCATTGCTGGAAATGCACTTAATTGTAGGGTTTTCCTTTTTCTAAATTACTATTTACATCTGCATAGTCTGTTATGTTTTCTTTATTCGTGCAAATATCATAAACTGCCCATTTTCTAACACTAAATTTGTTGGCAAGTTTCAGTTGGACACTTTCACCGGATTCAACCAGTTTAATTATTTCGCGTTTTTGGTGCAAATTTAACGTTGTTATGCACGGAAAATTTCATGTTTCTCGACCCTGTATTAGGAAAGATATCACACTCCTACGGACTGATGATCGAGAGTAGACCGCCTTTCGTATTCGTCTCACTACTAATATACCTAATACACGATTTGCTGATTTGCTTGCAATCCTAGTCAATTAAGTTTATCTTAGTACGGTGACCGAGTTGGCTCCCTTCCTATAAAGAATGAAGAAACTAAAAATATGGATATCTGGTATTCCGACAAGGTATACGGGATTTTGATTTGAATCAATTTTGATCCCGAAAAAAATTAAAAATCGTGAAAAATTTGGGTCAAAATTTAGAAATTTCCAATTTTTCCCAAATAAATCCATTTTCCAGTCGTTTTAGGTATAGGTAAATGTATTGCAAAAAGATAATAATTTGAGATTTTAAAGTTTCACTTATGAATCCGTTTTTCGAAACAACTTTTCGTTTTCGAGTTATTAAGTAACAAATGGCATTGAAAAAAATACTTGACATTTCCCGATACTCGTCAATTTCAATAGGGTTCTGAAGCTCCAAGTCCTCTCCAACCTCCGAAAATTCAAATCGATTTAATTTACTTTTGCGACCTGTAACCGATATCATACGAAATCGCATAAATTTCGACTTTGACGTTTAATAGTTTCGAAACCGTACACCCTGTATAACTGAATTTATTACCAAAGCTAGTCGCACTATCCCTCTATTAACTCAGATAATTCAATTGCTCCCTCTCTTGCCGTTTTCGAGAAAACAAATTTAAATTGTGAAAATATCAAAATCCACGAGAAAAGACACATATTTTCCTCCCTAACGGCTCGGTATATAGACGGCCGTTGCCGGTCTATAACTACTAGTGTGCGTAGACCGCCTAATCGCCCCCGAGGGGGCTCTATATTGTCGGTAGTATCATCATTGTCATGCCCTGAAAATTTCGTGCTTCTAGAGCACGTATTAAGAAAGATATCACACTCCTTCGGACTGATGATCAAGAATAGACCGCCTATCGTATCCGTATCGCAACATACATGAAAACACCCACACATAGAACCATTTTTCCAAGGTCGCCCGCTCCCCAGACAAATACTTTCCCCAAGGTCATCCTCTCCCCAGACGCGTAATTTTTTCAGGGTCTTTCACTCGCCAGACGGATATTTACCCATCCAAAGACTTTTTGGACACCCTGTATACATACAAATAACCACACATAAATACAAATATAGACGATTTTGTTAAAATCCTACTTAATTAAGTTTATTTTAGTACCAATGGAAATATTTGCCCATACTATGACTTTTCGAACACCCTGTATAAATACATACAAATACCGACACATATAAATTCAAATATATGCGATTTGCCTGAAATCCGACTTAATTAGGTTTATCTTGGTACTACCAGAAGTATTTGCCAATACTAAGACCATTGAATTTGGAAAAGGTAAAGAACGCCGAATAGAGTGTTTTCATCTAGTTGCCAAAACTGGTTCAAGATGCCGCAGCTTGTCTAAAAATATAATCTTTTAAATTCGCGGTCAATTAGCTGTGTGAATAACCAGGTAGCGTAGCCACGAATTTCCAACAGTGTTGCTAAATTTCTTTTTCAATTACCAAGCAGTTGCCTAGGACGCGAGTCGTGTCACACGACGCGACGCGACGGGGAATCTCCTTTCCAAGCCGATAGCTCATCTTGTTAATTTTACATTTCATACAAATCCTTCAATTTTCGGTGCATTTGCATCACATTTGGTTTCTTATCGCAGCGGTATTAAAATGCGTTATGGCCGGCGGCAAGTCTCAATGATTTCCGCGAGCTTGTCCAGGTTTACGATTATTTCGTTTTCCCATAGGAGAAGATAGGGAGGGAGTGGATTATAAATAGTGGTATGCTTTATATAACTTTGTAAATAAAAAACTTAATTTATTATGTATAAAGCGTGTTTCAAGACGTTGTAGAGAAATGGAAAATGTTCAGTTTAAGGAAAAAAAATCTAAATCTTCAATTTTTAAAATTTGACTTGTTAAAATATGTACATAATATGTAAAATAAAAATAAGTCTCACTCTTAGTTAAGAAAATAAGTGGTTTTCCGAAAATAGATTGTTTTAGGAAAATCACCACAAACAATTTGTTCATACTGGAAAAACTTTTGATTTCCTCTTTTTGTTTAATAAAAGCGAGACTACATTCATTGAAATCTGCATTTTAAATATTGATTATATATAGATATTTTTGCACATCGTTTAGTACACATAATTTTTGGATGTCAATTATTAATTTCTAAGCAAAGCAGGACTTTTTGTGCCTGTTTATTTTTAATAAAACAAACAACAAACACTTTTCTACTTATATCCAACCGTATATGTATTAATCAGTACTTAGTTTATTTTATTTCTAGAGAGAACAACTGAGAGAATGATAAAGATTTTGTTAAAAATATACCGGTTATTATTTTACCAATTTTTCGTTGTTCTTACTAAAATCTGACGTTTCTTGTTTAAATACGGTTATAAAATCAGCTTATATGAATAGTACGTATTATTCTTTATTTGTTATAAAAATACTATACATTGTTTAATAGTTACTTATGCAACTGATATAAAAAATTAACTTTTATGGCACATAAAAGCCATGTGGAATATAAATATAGCAAGTGTGATAAAGATACATTTTGCACAGTATTTTCTTTTTGATCAGGTTTGGTTTTAAAAATTACAACTTTTCAAATGATCCGAGGTCAAGTTATTAGAAGCTACTTATACAAAATTTACACCAAAGACGAAACCTACATATGCTTGTCGTGACCCTGACAGATAGATAAATCATAACATTTAACTGAAAATTTAAATTCGTTATAGAAATTGTCTAAACATAAGATGTAGATAGGGATAGCTATGTTTGTGCTCATGCCTCTTACCACCAGTGGCGCACCAAGGGGGGCTGCAGCCCCCCCCCCCCGATCAACATCCTGGACACAAAAAAAATAAAAAAGCGCACTATAAATTGAAAAAATGCATTGAATTGTGATGCCTCACCTCACACTGCAGACTGTCAGTCCCCCCCCCCCCAAGACAAAATAGCCCCCCCAGGACAAAATCCTGGGTGCGCCAGTGCTTACCACAGGTAGATTTCAGGAAGTCGGTAGCCGTTTTATGTATGGTTAACAATACCTAAACACTGTTAATAGATACTGTGAATAAAAGGTTTTTATCTATACACAGGGTGTTACAAATTCGATATGTTCGTATATCAGTATCTTATTAATAATAAGAGATACAGAGTTGGTTAAATAAAAATATTCCACATAATATCCTAGACATCCGAAAAAAAAAAGAAATTTCTGATTTTTGTTTTTATTTCTTTATGCCCTTTTGAAATTATAAAAACATTAAAAGCACTTTCGTAAAGCACTCTTTCAAAATCTACAAAATAGCGGTAGCCTTTTTCAACAGATTGTTATCAAGTCTGATTTTCTTAAATATGCACCAGTATTTTCTATTTCATTTTTTGAAAGCTCTTAAGGTTCTGAATGCCACAATGTATCACTGTTAATATTATATTAATGTAATAACCTTTATAGCAGAAAAATAAACAAACGAATCAGATTTGGAACAACCTCTATATGTCCAGATCCTATGAAGTATATCTGTAAAATATATAGGAAAGGCAATAAAAAATATAAACGAACACAGTCAAGACAGTTAAGTGTACCTCATCTTTAAACACAATGTGCGAATTCCCGCAGTATATTTCGAAATAGCCATATAAATCAATGCTTCATAGGGTGGGGGTTGTAAATTTTGGAGGTATTAGGCACCCCCAAGCCCCCCACACCCTTAACTACGCCTATACTGGCCAAGTCTAGTAATAACTATCTACGTGTCATAGTACCCACAAATATATAGGGTATATAGTTCAAGCGCGGATCCAGGCCATGACCCCCTCCCCTCGCAAAATCATCAATAATATGTCATATAACTATTAAAATTGAAAATATAAAAAAGTTAAAAATATATTACTGTTCCCTAAATGACCTCCTCCTCTCCGCCAAACGAAGTTCTGGATCCGCGCTTGGGTTAATTCCTACATAAGTAAATACTTGATGTTTAACTGGACTGTACCTATAAAACAGATTTATCAAATAACTTTTTTTAAGTTACTCCATAATAAGGGGGATATAAGTTTGAATTTTGTTTTTTACAATTATTTTATATCCGATCCTATGCCACATTATTTATTATGTAAGTCCAGAGAGTAGATAGAGAAAAACTGGCGTGCACCGATTTCGGGCCTGCCGGGAAGACCAGCTCGGCCTGAGCCGCTCTCCCTTGCGATATTTTGGTGGATTCGCTGGTCTGTGGTTTCATACTTTGCTCAGAGATGCCGATGTTGTTTGTCCATTATTGCCAGATGGTTTTGATTTATGTTTTGTTACAATATTTGTAAATACGTATCAGATTATTGTAATTACTTGTTGTTCCGTACTGCTTGTTGAACACTGTTTTGTTATTATACAGGGTCTGCAACAAAGATTGTCGTGCATAGTAGCTGCATTATTATATGTATGTATACAATTAAATAGTATACAGGAGAAAATTTACATAATTTCTATTGACATTTCTAAGTTTTAACTGGTCATGATTAGTGATGTAAGGATACGTATCCAAAAATCCGTTGGATCCGAATATTAAAAGAATCCGGATTATCCGGAACCGGCCGAGAACTTGAATACGGATTCGGAATCAAAATAAATTCGCATCGGGTGGTTACTAATGCAAAGTGCAAAGAGAAAACGGAATCGGAATCGAGTGTAAGCGAACAACACGGTCTGCGATTTGGCATATTTGATATTGTGCTTTCTCTTTCTAATGACATTTCCTAAAAAAAGATGGCATAGTTATCGGGGTAACGGGTATCATATGAGATGAGACCCATTGGTTAAACTAGTCCCGCCTCACCCGAACCGAATTCAAACGAGAACGGCGCGACGCGGTGCCTTCTTATCCCTAAACTTCGACTTCGAGTGGTATGATACCGATACCGCATCGACCTACCTAGCCGTGTATCCGGATAGAAAATGTTTTAGTCTGTTGCATGCATACGTATACATGATCTGTAACCGCTTTCGCGCGGGTCAAGAAATGGATTCGAATTCGGATAATGGATACGGATATTAGCTGATTCCGATTCCGTATGATTCGGATATCTAATGAATACGGATATTTACAACACTAGTCATGATATGTACGGGAGGTTGTCTACAAATTAGTCTTTAGCAAGTCGCGGACAGAAATATTTTAATTCTCACGCTGAAAGAAGTACTGTATTGGTGAAAAAAATCACTCAGGTTTATTTTTAAATCTCCACTTTTTTGAGTCTGTAGATCGCGGAAAACATGGTTTTCTGTTTCGGTCGGTCTGTCTGTCTGTTGGGAAAAAAAGTGAAGAAATTACTTAACTAGAAAACACGAAATTTGCATATACCTATGCCGGGGCTTACACTGGCTCGAGCTCGAAGCAGACTAAACTTCCGATGGAATTTATATATACATGGTGAGAACCTTAGAAAAATTAATTTCTATGTTGCTTTAATTTAAAGATGATGCATTTTACAGAAGTCATATTTTGCATATAGATAAACTTTATACATTATATATTTACGTTATATATATTTTTTTTTATCTAAGACATCCCACGTAGACTTCAAGCCTAAACACTAACGTATCGTGGGTGTCTGAAGAGAAGAGAAATGTAGTCTATTGACACGGGATTTGAAGAATTGGAGGTTGGGATGGGAAGGGAAAACATCTGCAGGCAATTTGTTCTATATCTGGAGACCCTAGGTATGAATGAGCGAGAAAAGTGGTTTGTTCTAGGCTTTTGTAGCTGAACAGTAAAGGGATGCACACGTAAAGCGCCTCTTGTTGTTCTGTTAGGGACATTCAAGGGGGGAATGATACCGGCTAGTTCTTCAGAGCAAAATCCGTGGAAGTGGCGGTAGAAAAGGGATAAATCCCCTACAGCGCGGAGATGAGCGAGAGAAGGGTGTTTTCTCGTGAGGGCTGGGTCATTGATAAGTCGAATGGCTCTCTTTTGGATAGAATCAAGGATCTTAAGTGTCGAAGGTGATGCCGCTCCCCTGATGTGTGAGCAGTACTCTAGGTTAGGTGTTATTTGGGAAACATAGAGAGTGTATTAGTTGGAAGAGGAGAAGTATTTTCTGGCTCGAAAGATAAAACCAAGCTTTTTAGCTGCCGATGTGGTTACTGAAGTAATGTGTTTGTGCCAGCTGAGATCATGTTCGAAAGCGACGCCAACGAGATCGAATGTTTCGTTGTTTTGTAGGGCTTGGCCATTCATGTGGATGGGGTGAGCGTTGCCAGATTTTTTGCGTGAGAGGGAGCAAGACTGGGTTTTGGAGGCACCCCAGTCTAAGATTAATTGAGGATCTTGGGAAAGGGATAGGTACATAGATATGCGTCCATTATCCAACTCCTGATTCGACACTTGTCTGGAAAAATGAATATTGGAGTGAAGAGTACTATCGTCAGCATAACTGTGGATGAGATTAGTAGTTGAAGAAAGCAGGTCATTAATGTGAAGAAGAAATAGGGTTGGTGCCAGGACTGAACCTTGGGGGACACCAGCATTGACAGGACGGAAGTTAGATGAGTGACCGTCAACCACAACAGATATGCGTCGATTAGAGAGGAAACTGCCGATCCAGGTACATAGTTTGGTAGGAAGACCGTAAGAAGGTAGTTTGTTGAGGAGTGTGGCATGCCATACTTGGTCAAAGGCCTTGGAAATATCGAGAGCAACAATCTGAGATTCGCCATGAAATTCAAGAGACTTGTTTCAGTTTTATGTGTGACAAAGCTAAGGAGATATCAGCTGTGGATCTTTGGTGACGAAATCCGTACTGTCTGTCATGGATGATTTTGTGTTTTTCTAGATATTTTAGAATTTGCAAGTTGATTACTTTCTCCATAACTTTGCTGACAAAGGTCTATAATTGGATGGAAGGGCCTTGGAACCTTTCTTCGGGACAGGCTGCACACGAGCAGTCTTCCAGCTATCTAGGAAGATATCCTTGTTATAAGAGATCTGGAAAAGACGAGTTAAGATGGGTGCAAGTTCTGGAGCGCATTTTTTTAGAACAATTGCTGTTATGCCATCCAGACCAGAGGACTTTTTGGTGTCAAGGGATAGAAGAATTTTTTGAACTTGTTTGACCTTAAGTATTATATCGGGCATTTTGTGGGGTACAGGCTTAGCGGTTGGAAGAGCGAAATTGGGGGGAGGGATTAGGGTGGAATTGGCAGCGAATTGTTTGGCGAATAGATCTGCTTTCCCTTTAGAGGTGGAGATAACTTCGTTGTCAGAGATCAGGGGAGGAAAACTGCTTCTACAGAAGTTCTGACTAATGTTTTTGGCAAGTGTCGAGAAAGATGTGCCGCCGTTGAGACAGGAAAGCACTTTATCTTTTATGCGGTTGTTAAAAGCATTTTTGGACTCTAAGATAGCTTGGGTTTATTGATTTCTGGCCTTGGTGAAAATTTGACGATTTTCGGGTGTAGGATTTTGAAGATACCTTTTGTGAGCTTGGGTTTTTTTGAGATTGGCTTTGTCACAGCCCTTGGAGAACCATGGCTTTTGATGGTGGAGTTTAGGTTTCTTGCGGGTATGTGGAATGAAACCTTCAATACCTGCTTGAATAATGTCTGTGATATGAGAGCAAATTTCGGAAGGATCGGGAGTGGAAAAACAGACAGGGTTCCAAGGGAAAGCAGAAAAGAAGTTTCGAAGACCATCCCAGTCGGCAGAATTGTAGTGCCAGATGGTGCGTTCTGGCATGATTTCAGCAAACTCGGGATGTATGGGACAAGAGACGGGAATGAGGCAATGATCTGAACGACCAAGGGGAGCGCATACAGATGTTAAGTAAGGATCAGGATGGGTGGTAAGAAAAAGATCTAGAGGATTTTCATTATGGGTAGAAACGCGGGGAAAGTATGTTGGTTCTCTGATCAAATTGGTCAGCGAGTTGCTGATTGCGAAGTTTTCTGCTGCTCTGCCTTCTGGGTCAGTTTTTGTGGATCCTAACCATTCCTTGCTATGGACGTTGAAGTCGCCTAGGGCGATAACTTCAGCGGAGGGAAATTCGGAGATGAGATGGCCGATTTTTGCCGAGAGATAGTCAATGAACTCATTGTAGGAGTTATCTGATGGGGAGCGATAGATGCAACAGATAAATTTAGTAGAAGATTTAAGGGCGAGTTTTAGCCCGAGAATATTGGGCTGTCCTGATTCCAGGTTCTGAAGTATGATGCAAGAAAAACTGCTGCGAACGTAGGCACATACCCCACCATGAAGACGAAAAGATGACAGAAGTTCATAGCCTGGCAACAGGAGATGATTGGTTGAGGATTTGGAGCTGATTTGGGTTCCGGTCAGAAAAAGAATGTGGGGTTTGCATGATTGGAGAAAGTGGTGGACAGAGTCCAAATTGGAATTAAGCCCGCAGATGTTGGTAAAGGTTAGTATGCTCTTAGAATTCTCCGATGGTGGGCCCCCATGAGCACCCCTCGCCCGGAGATCCGAATGGAGGGGTAGTTTACTTCCGGAATTTTTTACCCTTGGGAGCGCCGTCATCATTTTCACATTTGTTTTTTTTGAAGAGGTGGATAATTAGAAGAGAGAAGGAACACAAAAGAGAAGAGAAAGAATGACAGGCTGAAGAGGAAAGGAAAAGAAAAAATTTGTAACAAAACTGCTTACTAAAAAACCTTTCCCACTGAAAATATACATTTCACTATGCTTCCGATTGACCGACATCGTTTTAAATCTAAGCCCATCAACTCGAGCAGTGATGTCCTTCGTTAATGACTGCACTACCGATGCCGTCGCGCTCGCCTAAATCTACCCGTTGCGTTGTTGGCCAACCACACTCTGGCAACGCAGCCATGCCATAGTCGGTAAAAATTATAGAAAATTATTTCCTAGTGGCCGCTGATCACACGATGAAGTATGGGTGGCGACATCTACTATTTTTTCGTGAAACTAAATATAATAATAATGCCCATAATTCCCACGAGTAGTCTTATTCTTATCTAGTCTCTGGTAAGTCTAAAGGAAAAAATAAAAGAAAACACTTTCTAACCCGCTGAAAAATTTGTAAAACTCCGATCACTTGTTTTATTTATTTATCTATTCTATTTCTAGTACATGCATCAATAGTAAAAAAACAATGAGAAAGGACACTATTTAGACAGGACCGTATTGCATGCACTTTCTACTGCCACAATGCCACAAAATTAAGCCTAATTTTTAAAATTTTTTAAAACAAAAAATCTTATCATCTGTTACCCAGGAAAACCATATATTAAAAAAGTATCAGTTTAGGAATCACCCTGCATACATATAATATACTTGGCTCTTAGTTTATTTTGCTAGGCATATTTTCTTTGTACTCGTATTGTGTCATTTGAATTTCCTATTTCAATGTAAATAAGCTTTTTAAAACGCTAGATTTCAAATAATAATTTAGATTTTTTTTTATTTTTGATGATATAAAACATAAGCACAATGTTATAATCATGAGACAAGATCTACCAAAGTATTACTGTTCTTTCGACTTATAACGAATTATATACAGTTAATTATCTACCCATCGCAAATTGTTTTTGTTATTTAAGAGCAGACTTACCAGTGAAATCGACAATGTCGTCCATATTTCTCAAAGAGGCCTGATTGTCCTGATTAAGATTAATAAATAAATAAACTAACAAAAAATCACGGTCTCAGTAAATAAGCATTATTATTACTTATTATAAGGTGACATAAAATGTTTCGTCCTGTTAATAGGGCATCCTTAGACCTTAAATTGTAATATGTCCGAAAATCGTTATGCTTATATAATGTCATGTTTAACGGATTCAATACGTTAAAGTGCAAATAATAATTTCAGACTTTGCCTTGGTAACGTCAGCATTAGTGAGCCGATATCCATTGAAGTAGGAAAAGATGATAAGACCATTAGACTAAACACCGATTTTTCAAAAATAAAATATCCTCAAAATACAGTTTTTGAACGATTGAGTTTGAACTGTTATAAAAAAAAAGTTGGTGAGAAAGTCTCGTCATCGGCAGGGCTTCCTAATAATATGCGTTAAAAGAAAAAATTCAGAAAAGATTATTTCAACTGGTAGCTAGAAATACAGCTTTCTCTAGTTCAACAGGTTTTTTTTTATTTTATTATATATATATATATATATATATATATATATATATATATATATATATATATATATATATATATATATATATATATATATATATTATAAAAGCATGTACGTAGATATAGGTTTTAAAATCGTTTTAATGAAAAGCGTGTTTGTTTTTATTAAATCCTGTAAAATATTTGTGCATATTTTATTTTTCTATAACTTTTTAACAAACCAAAGTTAATTTCCAATTCCACAAGAAACAGAAATAAAAAGTTTATCACCTGTCGTTAAGTCTATCATATGTCGTTTACTTCACAATTACATCTAAAAATACGTTTGCCTAAAACTCAGAATAAATACAAACTAATATTGAAATACAATCTAGTAAAAAATACTTAAAACCAAGCTTTTATTATTTAGATGTACTAAAACGAAAAACATAAGTATAATGTTTTCATTGTGGCAATGCTGGTGGATCCTAGTAAAAGTAGTATCAAAGTTATGTTATCACTAAAACATATATAATATATTCTGTTAAATTTATTATCTTAAAAGCTCGTCGCCCACGAAAAGTTCATATAGGCATTAATTTTATTGGGCAGAAATTGTAAGTAGATACCTAAGTATGTACATTTTCTCTTCTGTTCACTACATTTAACATAATATATTATATCTGTTTCAGTGATAACTTTGACACTACTTTTTTAGGATCCACCCACGCGAATTACGTCCACTTATAAATAGCAGTCAGCATTGCCACAATGAAACCACTATACTTATTTTTTTCCTTTAGTACATCTAAATCAAAGCCTGTTTTTCAAAAATATTTTTTACAATATTTTATTTTTAAATTTTTAGATACGTCTTAACCTACGCATTTCTGATAAGTTATCATTCTTTCAAGACTTTTTACCTGTTATCGTATTCTACTCGTTAAATCCTTTATTTGATACCCTTATCAATGGGATTGTGAAGAAAACGATAATCCGCCATCTTGTGGCGCCCGTCTTATTGGGTTTAAAATGACATCACACCGCTTATCGTATTCTACTTGTCAAACCCTTTTATTTGATACAAATGTCATGGGGGTTGAAAGAAAAAGGCAATCCGCCATCTTGTGGCGTTCGCCATATTGACTGTGACGTGACGTCACATAGATTATCGAATTTTACGCGTCAAACCCTTTCATTTAACGCCCATATCAAGGTGAAGACAAAGGTAATTCGCTATCTTGCGGAGTCCGCCATATTGGGTTAGAATGCCGTCACATAGCTTATCGTATTCTACTCGTTAAAACCTTTCATTTGATACCCATATCAAGGGGAAAGTGAAAAAAAGGTAATCCGCCATCTTGTGGCGTCCGCCATATTGGGTTTAGAATGACGTCACATAGCTTATCGTATTCTACTCGTCATCCCCTTTTATTTGATACCCAATACTAAGGGGATTGTAAAGAAAAAGGTTGTCCGCCATCTTGGGGCGTCCGCCATATTAGATTTAGAACAATATTAAAAATAATATATTGCATTGTCACCGGACTTCTACACGTGTGCAAAATTTCAAAGCTCTAACTTAATTAGAACTAGTTGAAATTTTGATTGCAATATTTGACCTAAACATACTAACAAATATACCTACATATGTACATACAGGCATACATACATACATACATACATACATACATACATACACACATACCCGTATTTGGTCACTTGTGACCTATGTACCCCAAAACCCAATTGTGACCTACATAAATATTTTTGGTGGGATTGGTCCATTTTTCAATGTCAAATAGGCCTGTATTTGCAGATTTTTGATACACTCTTTCTAAATATGTTTACACACGTGTCAAAAAATTTGGAACTAAAAGGTCACAATTTTTAAAGTGTATCAGGTCACAATTTTTTGGATGGTATTAGGCTACAATTTTTTAGAGTTTATTAGGTCACAATTTTTTGGAGTGTATTAGGCTACAATTTTTTGGAGTGTATTAGGCTACAATTATTTGGAATGTATTAGACCACAATTTTTTTAAATGTATTATGTCATAATTTTGTTAAATTTAATGTATTAGGTCAAAATTTTTTGGTGTATTAAGTCACAGTTTTTATTAGTGTATAGCAGCCCTATGTTAAGGGGGAGGGGCTTGGGGGGGCTATAGCCTCTGGCTCCAAGTTTCAAAAAGCCCTCAACAAAGCTTGCCAAATTTAAAAGTTTCAATATAGATACAGCCTGAGATTTCTAAACAGGTTCAAAGCCAAGGTAAACAAATTATAAAAATATATTCCCTCTTTTGTTCTTTTTATATTTCAACGAGACATTTGTTACTTTGTTAGGAACACCGACTAGAGAAGAAACAAAAGTGTTTGAAATCTGAAATCCATATTAAATTCGAGTAAAAAAGTGCCTATTAAAAATTAAAGTTAATAACACACATTTTTACTTTTTGGTAAGTCGACTTTGGTTCTCTAGGTTTTTACTTGAATGCTTACTTGTCAGCTTATGTTTTTTGTCAGTGTCAAAAGTTAAATTTAATTTTGCCATGTTTTGCGAATCAGTAACATCATATCATAAATACCCCCCTATGTCAACAAAAACCATAATTGCGGAATTTAATGGGAATGACAATAACGGCGAAGACAGAAACAAGCTTCAAGAACAGTCACCAAGTTTTGTTAGTTGTAAATTTGAAAATTGTACTTTACATATGAATAAATAAATGAATATATGTATATTATGGCCCAGGCTTATTTACTTACTTTGCTAGGGTTGTAAGTAAATCTCTTAAATTTGTAGGGAAGTAAGTTGTCTGTCAAATTAATGTCATAATAGTGACATAATAATGACTTACAAAGCAAGGAGTAAAAAAAATTATTTACTTAAATGCTCGAAATGCCACCCATGGGCTTCTTGACAATAAGCAAGTCTGTTTACGTCGTTTCCATGCTACCCACAATTTTTTAAATTTCAGTATCTATATCATAACAAAATTGTGAAGTTCTAATGTTTATACTGATTTATTTCGAAATCAGTGGAGTTAAGGTATAGGTTATGCTACATCAGGTATGTTTAGAATTTTCTGTAGATTTCAAAGATGCAATAAAAAATGGGGTGGGGTATTCCATTAAGAAAAAACAATAACGTCAAAGCTCTTACAGGAGCCACCCTGTATAAATAAATTTAATGTCAAAAAATGCACAATTTATAATAAAAGATTACGTGCCCGAGAGTTTTTCCAAAAAACTTTTTCATGAATTTTTATCGAAATTTCGTATTAATAAACAAGCCCTACCTTTTTTTATGTTGGTTTCTTAAGAAATACTTAAATATTTTTTTTATACACAGAGAAGAACCAACTTAATTGTTTTTTAATATGAAATAATACTATTTTAGGGATGTGGAAACATAACTTTAATAATAGTGTTACATACTCAAATTACTATAGTTTCTTAAATAAGGTTTTTATGGTGAAAATTTTTAGTAGGTATCTCTATTGTTCATAATTAATAAATCAACAATGCCTGTACTGAAATAAAACAAAGCTTAGCTTAAGAACTAGTTGTTTCAAGTACTAAAGTAACTATAAGTATATTTCTTCATCCCCAGCATTTTTGAAATCTGTTCTTGTTTTAAAATAAAATATTATGCAAAATTTTTTGTTTTATATTTATGTATGTAAAACGACATTCCACTCGACATATTTGAAAAAATCTTAATTTATCCCCTCTTAAGCCCACCACTCTTGCTTTATTTGACATATATTAGGTAAAATTAGTTAGTCTGGTCAATAAATCTGAAAAGTGTATTTCTACTGCTGACATTTTTAACAAAAAAAATGTCTACGCTAAATTGTTTTCCCTTCCATATTCTTCAATTTTTTTTTATCTAAGACATCCCACGTAGGCTTCAAGCCTAAGTACTACCGTACCGTGGGTGTCTGAAGAGAAGGGAAATGTAGTCTATTGACACGGGATTTGAAGGATTGGAGGTTGGGACGGGAAGGGAAAACATCTGCAGGCAATTTGTTCCATAATCTGGAGACCCTAGGTATGAATGAGCGAGAGAAGTGGTCTGTTCTAGGCTTTTGTAGCTGGACAGTAAAGGGATGCATACGTAACGGGCCTCTTGTTGTTCTGTTAGGGACATTCAAGGGGGGAATAATACCGGCTAGTTCTTCAGAGCAAAATCCGTGGAAGTAGCGGTAGAAAAGGGATAAATTCCCAACAGCGCGGCGATGAGCGAGAGAAGGGAGATTTCTCGTGAGGGCTGGGTCATTGATAAGTCGAATGGCTCTCTTTTGGATAGAATCAAGGATCTTAAGTGTCGAAGGTGATGCCGCTCCCCAGATGTGGGAGCAGTACTCCAGATTAGGTCTTATTTGGGAAACATAGAGAGTGTATAAGTTGGAAGGGGAGAAGTATTTTCTGGCTCGAAAGAGAAAACCAAGCTTTTTAGCTGCCGATGTGGCTACTGAAGTAATGTGTTTGTGCCAGCTGAGATCATGTTCGAAAGCGACGCCAACGAGATCGAAGGTTTCGTTTTTTTTTGTAGGGCTTGGCCATTCATGTGGATGGGGTAATCGTTGCCAGATTTTTTGCGTGAGAGGGAGCAAGACTGGGTTTTGGAGGCGTTGAACTGAACAAGGTTCTTGGCACCCCAGTCTAAGATTAATTGAAGATCTTGGGAAAGGGATAGGTACATAGATCTGCGTCTGTTATCCAACTCCTGATTCGAAACTTGTCTGGAAAAATGAATATTGTAGTGAAGAGTACTATCGTCAGTATAACTGTGGATGGGATTGGTAGTTGAAGAGAGTAGGTCATTAATGTGAAGACGAAATAGGGTTGGTGCCAGGACTGAACCTTGGGGGACACCAGCATTGATAGGATGGAAGTTAGATGAGTGACCGTCAACCACAACAGATATGCGCCGATTAGAGAGGAAGCTGCCGATCCAGGTACATAGCTTGGTAGGAAGACCATAAGAAGGTAGTTTGTTGAGGAGTGCGGCATGTCATACTTGGTCAAAGGCCTTGGAAATATCGAGAGCAACAATCTGAGATTCGCCATGAGAGATCTGGAAAAGACGAGTTAATATGGGTGCAAGTTCTGGAGCGCATTTTTTTAGAACAATTGCTCGTATGCCATCCAGACCAGAGGACTTTTTGGTGTCAAGGGATAGAAGAATTTTTTGAACTTGTTTGACCTTAAGTATTATATCGGGCATTTTGTGGGGTACAGACTTAGCGGTTGGAAGAGCGAAATTGGGGGAGGGATCAGGGTGGAATTGGCAGCGAATTGTTTGGCGAATAGTTCTGCTTTCCCTTTAGAGGTGGAGATAACTTCGTTGTCGGAGGTGAGGGGAGGAAAAGTGCTTCTACAGAAGTTCTGACTAATGCTCTTGGCAAGTGACCAGAAAGATTTGCCGCCGTTGGGACAGGAAAGCACTTTATCTTTTATGCGGTTGTTAAAAGCATTTTTGGACTCTAAGATAGTTTGGTTGTATTGATTTCTGGCCTCGGTGAAAATTTGACGATTTTCGGGTGTAGGATTTTGAAGATATCTTTTGTGAGCTTGGCCTTTTTTGAGCCTGGCTTTGTCACAGGCCTTGGGGAACCATGGCTTTTGATGGTGGAGTTTAGGTTTCTTGCGGGTATGTGGAATGAAGCCTTCAATACCTGCTTGAAAAATGTCTGAGATATGAGAGCACATTTCGGAGGGACCGGGAGTGGAAAAACAGACAGGGTTCCAAGGGAAAGCAGAGAAGAAGTTTCGAAGACCATCCCAGTCGGCAGAATTGTAGTGCCAGATCGTGCGTTCTGGCATGATTTCAGCAAACTCGGGGTCTATGGGACAAGAGACGGTTATGAGGCCATGATCTGAACGACCAAGGGGAGCGCATACAGATGTTAAGTAAGGCTCAGGGAAGGTAGTAAGAAAAAGATCTAGTGGATTTGCATTATGGGTAGAAACGCGGGGAAAGTATGTTGGTTCTCTGATCAAATTGGTGAGCGAGTTGCTGATTGCGAAGTTTTCTGCTGCTCGGCCTTCTGGGTCAGTTTTTGTGGATCCTAACCATTCCTTGCTATGGACGTGGAAGTCGCCTAGGACGATAATTTCAGCGGAGGGAAATTCGGAGATGAGATGGTCGATTTTGGCCGAGAGATAGTCAAAGAACTCATTGTAGGATTTGTCTGACGGGGAGCGATAGATGCAACAGATAAATTTAGTAGAAGATTTAAGGGCGAGTTTTAGCCAGAGTATATCCGACTGGCCTGTTTCCATGTTCGGGAGTCTGGTGCAAGAAAGACTGCTGAGAACGTAGGCACATACCCCACCATGAAGACGAAAAGATAGAAGATAGAAGTTCATAGCCTGGAAACAGGAGATGATTGGTGGAGGATTTGGAGCTGATTTGGGTTTCGGTCAGAAAAAGAATGTGGGGTTTGCATGATTGGAGATAGTGGTGGACAGAGTCCAAATTGGAATTGAGCCCGCAGATGTTGGCAAAGGTTACTATGCTCTTGGAATTCTTCGATGGTGGGCCCCCATGAGCACACCTCGCCCGGAGATCCGAATGGAGGGGTAGTTTACCTCCGAAATTTTTTACCCCTGGGAGCTCCATCATTATTTTCACATTTGTTTTTTTTTTGAACAGGTGGATAGTTAGAACAGAGAAGGAACACAAAAGAGAAGAGAAAGAATGACAGTCTGAAGAGGAAAGGAAAAGAAAAAACCGACTCACGCACCCAGGGCTGGAAACATCCGCTAAGATTTCACCAGCTCTTTAAGTGGTTGCGCCTCATAATGTGACGACTAGAGGAAGAAATCTATTCTAGAAGAAAATAAAAAAAATATTCAAATAAGTTTATTTATCCCCGAACATACATAAAAAAATTGAAGAAAAATAAGCTAAATTCAGGCTGAACCGACAAACAGCTTCCTTTATAAAGTTGGTTAATAACGAGATCTAGCTGATCTATATAGGTTCTTTACAAAAGAATTGAATTATATTAATAAAACTACACACATTTAAAAATTGTGACCTACTTCTAATGCCACAATTTCTAGTGTATGCTTTGATAGAGGGCGCTAAATATTATTTTCGGGATAGGTTACAATCTGGTTTGGTTCACGTATTTTAGCCAATATGCATAAAACCCTATTGTGGCCTAAAATGATGGTTTTTTTAAAGTTGTGTTTTTTTGACTAATTTCGGGTCGTAGATTCCGAATTTGCTATTGAAAAATTGTGACCTATCGAAAAATAGGTCACAATTCCATAATAGGTCACAATCCACTTTGATGCACACGTATTAGGTCACAATCGGGTGGATACGTGAACATACATACACATACATACATACATACATACATACATACATACATACATACATACATACATAAATACATACATACATACATGCATACATACATACATACATACATACATACAAGCAAACCAACAGGTGAAGTTAAATAAAAGCTTGTAAAAAAAGTCGCGAAGAACACCCTTTTGGAATCTACTTACATCTAGACGAGCGACAGAAAGCTGCCGCTTACACACTGTCCACATTGAGCAATCGCCGTACTCAGACAAAATTTGCGTTTGTACTAATCTTACGATCAGAATCGAGTAAATATAAAGTTAAAAAAGATAAATGTTCAACTATAAAAGTTCAATTATGGTTTTTCTTATGCTTGTGTTGAAATTGGAAGGAAATAACTTGTTTTAGAATCTCTTTATGAAAAAAAAAACTACTAAATACAATAAATAATACATAATTTTTTCATGGAAATAATGACTAAGTAAAACCTGCGGCAACACTGTCATGGAATTGGTCCGACTTTAGCGACCTCTGAAACGGGAAGCCTTCATAAGAATATATGGATTTACGATCGTCTCCAAATGGCGAATAAACCAACTTCAATCGGGGTTGTCAATTCTGCTGCCTTATTCGGCTTTCTTTACCTGTATCCAAATTTAATGCTAAGACTTTTCGGACACCCTGTATACATACACCCACACATGGCATTTTCAACCTGTATACATGTACCCCTATACAAAAAAATACAAATATATACGATTTACTTAAAATCCGATTTAATTAAGACTAACCTCGAACATTCTAAGACTTTTCGGATACCCTTTATACATACATACATACAGACACCCACACAAAATAATACAAACATATACGATTTTCTTAAAATCCGACTCAATTCATTTTATCTCCTTAGAAATAGCAAAGATATTTGCCCATACAAAGACTTTTCGGACACCCTGTATACATACATACAAAGAAAAAGCAATATATTTACGATTTGATAGAAATCTGACTGAATTAAGTTTATGTTCGTACTAATAGCAAAAATATTTACATATACTAAGACTTTTCGGACACCCTGTATATATACATACAAATACCCTCATATAGAAATATAAATAATATAAACGATTTGATTCAAATCCGAGTCAATTACTTACTTACAAATCTTTAAGTTTATCCTCTGGTTTTAATTTAAATACGTCCCTGATTGTTTGGACTTTGGGTCTATTATTAGTTAAATATGTATTTGTGCTACCCTATAGAACAAGTTGGTTTGGTTGCCTATCCTGAAACCCCATCGGAATAATTATCAATCATCCCTTAAAATTGTCATTATTTTTGACAGCTTTTGCTTTGGTCTCTTTGCGTCAGATCGTCAAAGGAGCAAGATGGGCTGCTTGACCAAGCTTGAAAAATAAACTAAAATCTATAATCATCTACTATTCAAATCAACCAAAATCAAATGTGTTTGTAATAAAGTTTTACGAGCATAATTTTGCGTATCTTTATGCGCGTCTCATCTCAAAATCAAAATACCACCGTGGAAAAGCCCACGGGCCCATATGGTCCTTCGAACCACATGATTCTTCGAACCCGAGACAGAACAAGTAGCATTCAAATAAGCGAAATGGTTCTTCAAGTAGTGGAGTAAATATTATTTACAAAATCAAAACATCAAGAAACTGCAAGCAGATGCATTTCAAAACGAAGCGCAGTTACCAGTTAGCCGTGTTACCAGGCTACATTCAAAATTGACGCCATTTTCAATCAAAGATTGTGTGCATTTTACCACATTACGGTGAACAGCTGATCGTCGGTCCGTCAAGCTGACAGTGACAGGCGTAGAGGTTTGTTGTTTGTTTACAAAACCTTACAAAAGACTGAATCACAGTTCAATTGTTTTGGATTCTACTGCACCTTACAAATCCTTTCCTTAATAATTAGTCATTTCTACTTGCATTGATTTGATTAATACGAGTGATATTAAAATTATTTAATGTAAATTTCATTTTCAAAATGTCTGAAAACGAAAGACCAAATAACGAAACTGAAAATAAAATTATAAGTTTAAGACAAAAACGAGGCCAGGTTAAAGCCGCACTAACACGTTTTAGTAAATATGTTCAAAAGTTCGATAATTCAGATAAAATCTTTGAATTACAGTCACGTTTAGAAAAGGTTCAGATTACTTGGCATGACTTTGATTTGGTGCAATCTGAGTTAGAGCTACTTGACTCTATAACAGATCACACAGATTAACGTACAAAATTTGAAGATGATTTCTTTGAATATACGGGGCAGGCAAAATCCCTTCTCGAAGCTCATTTTTCAAACTTATCGCGTCTTACACATACACCTACACCTTCAAGCGTTAACACATTGAGCTCACATAATTCAAATAACAATGCTAACCTACCAAAACTTAGTTTACCTGAGTTTTATGGCTCGTATGACGAATGGTTACAATTTTCAAATACATATAAATTTCTCATACATAACAGTCATACGTTGAACAAAATTCAAAAATTTTGGTACCTTAAATCATGTTTAAAAGGTGATGCAGCAAATGTTTTAACTTCTTTAGAAGTTTCTGAAGCAAATTATGACAAGGCATGGAATCTCTTGTGTGAACGCTTTGAGAATAAAAAGGTTATTATTCAAACTCATTTACAAGCTATCTTTGACATACCGCGTATAACGAAAGAACCACATTTTCATTTAAGAAGTTTAATTAACAAATTCACTCAACATATTCGTTCCTTAGAATCTTTGGGGTTACCAGTTGACTCATGGGATACCATAATAATTTTTCTCATATCTTCAAAGTTAGACCCTCTCACTAAACGTGAATGGGAAGAATGTTCATTGAAACTCACTACTGATACACCTTCAGTTAAAGACTTCACTTCTTTTCTAAATAAGTTTTGTCAGCTTTTGGAAAATTTACAGTCAGTAAAACCTTTTAGTCAAAAGGTACTTCTTCATCAAAAAACATACAATTCAAAATCAAGTGTAACAAATGTTACTACCAACAGAGCAAAATGTCTTTTTTGTGATCAAGATCACTTCATTTTTGCTTGCGATGACTTTCTTAAATTAACACCTCAAGAGAGACTCAATAAAATAAGACATCTACGTGCATGTACAAATTGTCTGTCAATATTCATGTAAAAAATATTCAGAAAGACATAATACTTTACTTCATCTTGTTAAAAATCAGAGCTCAAGCACTAATTCAAACAATTCACAGAACAAATCAACAAGTGATTGGTCACATGTTCCAACCAGTGAACATTCTCCATTCTCAGTTAATTCCCAATCTAATCAAACTCAGGCACTTTCAGTTACAAATTATACACCAGCTCATACATACATCTTACTTTCTACTGCGATTGTATCAATTCTAGATAAGAATGGACAATCACACTCGTGTAGAGTGCTCTTAGATAATTGTTCTCAGTCAAATTTTATAACCAAAAACATGTTTAGTAAACTTGGGCTGAAATCCACAAAAACATCTCACACTGTGGAAGGTTTTGGTAGTGGTGTAACTACACTATTTGAACAAACCCAACTCACAGTAAAGTCTCAAATAAACTCATTTACCTTAAAGGAGCTTTCATGCTTAGTCACAGACAAGATTTCAAAAGATTTGCCAAACTTTTCCTTTAATACTACAAATTTATCGATTCCGTCCAACATTGTGTTAATTGACAATACTTTTAATCAACCAGGTCTTATAGATATGTTACTCGGAGCTTCAGTATTTTGGAGCTTAATATGTGTAGGTCAAATTATATTGCCTAATAGTGGCACAGTTTTACAAAAATTCAAACTAGGCTGGATAGTTTCAGGTCCGTTGCCTATAGACTTTACAAATAATTCAGTCTGTAATTTATCTATCAATTTGCCCCAGAACTGTGACATTCAGGAACAGCTCGAACGATTCTGGCAAATTGAACAATTACCCCCTTCTTCCAAACTATCTCAAGAAGAACTCGACTGTGAAAATCATTTTAAAAACAACACTACTCGTGACAATTCAGGTAGATTTGTCGTTCGATTACCCATCAAGGACAATATAAATGAAATATGAATCAGCAGTTAAAAGATTTTACAACACCGAAAACAAATTAAATAAAAATCCAGAACTAAGAGAACAATATACAAACTTTATGCAGGAATCTGAAAAATTAGGGCATATGTCTAAATTGGACTCGCAAAAGATAGATTCAGATAGCATTAAATTTTATTTACCCCATCATGGAGTAGTAAAAGAATCTAGTACGACCACTAAACTACGGGTAGTTTTCGATGGCTCTGCCAAAACATCTAGCGGAGTATCATTAAATGACACACTCAAGGTTGGTCCTAAAATTCAGGATGATCTAATTGATATCGTTATTCGTTTTAGGATTCACAAAATTGCATTTACTGCCGACATTGAGAAAATGTATAGATGCGTTATTGTTGACGAACGCGACCGCAATCTTCAGCGCATTTTATTTCGTTTCAGTCCATCAGATGAGTTAATCCATCACTATCAATTAAACACAGTAACTTATGGAACATCTTGTGCCGCGTTTTTAGCCATCAGATCATTACGTCAAGTGGCTATTGAAAATACAAATTCTTACCTCTTCACGTGGTACTAAACGAGCAATTCTATCAATAACAGCGCAAATATTTGACCCGCTTGGATTAGTTGGTCCTGTCATCTTGAAAGCTAAATTAATCTTACAACAGCTTTGGCAGCTGGGTCTAGATTGGGATGAAAGTGTCCCCATGGACATTTATAAATCTTGGACACAGATAGCAGAACAAATCTCAGCACTCAATGACATACACGTACCAAGACACATTCCATGTTTAAATCCAATTAAAATCGAATTACACTGTTTTAGTGATGCCTCACAAAAGGCTTATGGTTGTTGTTGCTATCTACGCAGCTTAAACTCATCAGGTGAAATATGTGTTCATCTTCTTCTGGCAAAATCTAGAGTTGCACCAATTAAAACCATAAGTGTTCCCAGGTTAGAGCTTTGTGGAGCTTTATTACTTATCAGATTAATCCAAAAAGTTATTAATGCTCTCAAATTTGATACTAATAATATCTTCTACTATACAGATTCAACAATAGTATTATCTTGACTTGCTTTACAACCCAATCAACTTCAGACTTTTGTCGCAAATCGCATTTCCGAAATTCAACAGTTTTCAAGGCTAGATCAATGGTCACATATATCCAGTGAAAACAACCCTGCAGATATTATATCAAGAGGTACAGATCCTCACGAGTTGAAATCCTCTCACCTCTGGGGGTATGGTCCGTCATTTTTAATGGAAGACCAAATTTCATTCAGCAAAAATCACAATCATTCTCTTACCGAACTACCAGAAGTAAAAAAGAACGTCGTTTCTATGACGATCAAAACTTCACCTGATTTATCTATAATTGACAAATATTCATCTTTTACTCGTTTGCAAAGAATCATGGCTTATTGTCTTAGATTTATGACAAATATCAAGACAAAATCTAAGAATTTACGTCTAACAGGTCCCCTCTCAAAGGAGGAACTTAACAACGCTCTCATTAAACTTTGTAAGATAGTTCAATCTAATTATTTTTCAGAAGAATATCGCTCGCTAAAACAAGGAAAATCATTATCCCCTAAAAGTCACATTTTAAAATTGAACCCCTTTTTAGATGAGAATGATTTCATGTAGGTGGCAGATTGAAACATTCTAATTTAACCTTTCATCAGAAACATCCAATTTTGCTTCCAAGCACTGGAAACTTTACAAAGTTAGTGATTTTTTATGAACATATACGCCACTTACATGCTGGTGCACAAATGACATTATTAGCAGTTCGTATGTCATTTTGGCCAATCAATGGTCGAAACAGAACTATCTAAGAACTATTCTAAGAACATGCCTAACTTGCTTCAGGGTAAAACCAATCGATACTCAGTATAAAATGGGTAACTTACCCAGACAACGTATCACACCTCAACGTCCCTTTCAGACGACAGGTATTGACTTTGCTGGCCCATGTTTGGTCAAAGATGGAAAAACAAAAAATAGAATTTTGGTAAAATGTTACCTATGCATTTTTATATGTTTTGCTACAAAGGCAAAATGTCATTTGGAATTGGTCGGTGATTTGTCTGCGGAATCCTTTTACAGTTTTAAAAGATTTGTATCACGAAGAGGTATGTGTAGTGATGTATACACGGATAATGGTACGAATTTTGTCGCTGCCGAGAGGGAAATTCGCAATGTCCTGATTCAAATAAAAAAAGATTCAAAATTTAATGAATTTTTATCATTTAACAATATTTTATGGCATTTTTCACCCCCATACGGACCTAATTTTGGAGGTATTTGGGAGGCTTGCATCAAATCAGCCAAGTATCACCTAAAATGAGTTATTGGCAATTCCCATTTAACTTATGAAAGTTTAAACACTGTATTTGTTCAAATCGAAGCAGTCCTCAACTCCAGACCTCTTTTTCCTCTTTCCAGTGATCCTAATGATTTATCTTGCCTAACTCCCGCTCATTTCCTCATTGGTGAACCTCTTACTTCCCTTCCTCAAACTGATGTTAAAGAAATTAGTGCAAATCGACTATCTCTTTATAAACATCTTCAGCAACAAGTGCAACATTTCTGGGAAAGATGGTCGAAGCAGTATATCACGACGTTACAAGAACGCGTAAAGTGGAACAAAAACTTTCCAAATATAGACATAAACACTCTAGTTGTCATCAAGGAAGACAACACGCCCCCATTATGCTTGAAATTAGGCCGGGTGGTTAAAGTGTTCACTGGTTGTGATGATGTAGTGCGTGTAGTAGAGATTAAGACTAGTAATGGCATTTTAAAACGGCCAGTTTCTAAAGTTTGCGTTCTGCCAATAGAAGCTTAACTTTGTCTCCTAAATTTAACACACCATAAAACTAACAATTACCTACATTCTGTGATTCATATTATTGAAATGTTTAGTTATATGATAGAATACTTTGAATTCATTGTTGAATTAACAGCAAAGGATTGCTTATATTTTGCAATATTGCACATCAAAATGTCCTTAACTTTGGTTATATTTTAGTATTAAGGATAAATGCTATTAGAAATTAATGTATTGCTATGCGAGAAATCTTGTACTTTACTATGTTACATGTCTTAGTAGTGATATATATTTTATTGAAAGTTAGTCCTTTCAAAGGGGGCGGTATGTTTGGACTTTGGGTCTATTATTAGTTAAATATGTATTTGTGCTACCCTATAGAACAAGTCGGTTTTGTTGCCTATCCTGAAACCCTATCGGAATAATTATTATCAATCATCCCTTAAAAATGTCATTATTTTTGACAGCTTTTGCTTTGGTCTCTTTGCGTTAGATCGTCAAAGGAGCAAGATGGGCTGCTTGACCAAGCTTGAAAAATAAACTAAAATCTATAATCATCTACTATTCAAATCAACGAAAATCAAATGTGTTTGTAATAAAGTTTTACGAGCATAATTTTGCGTATCTTTGTGCGCGTCTCATCTCAAAATCAAAATACCACCGTGGAAAAGCCCACGACCCCATACTGATTGTAATGCACTCCAAAACCTACAATAAACGTGTGTTGCCACACTTACGCAGCAGCCCTGTTTAGATTATGCAGAAAAATCGTTCGTTTAATTCCAGCCGTACTCATGTATCAAATCTGCTTCATGCCGTGTCCTTAATGTAACCTTGGTCATCTTCCATAAATTTTTTGGGACCTGGATGAAGGAAAATTTTAAAATTCTTAAGTTTTGCCCGAAACAAAAAAATAAGCAATTTAAATCATTGGGAGGTAGTTATTCTTAGATATTTAGCGCATATAATGAAGGCTCAAAAGAACCACTTAGTTAGAAAAATAGTATTTAACCGGTTGAAAGTAGGATTTGTTAGAAAAAATAAAAAAAAGTTTTTACCCCCTAAATACGCTCCTGGATTCCAGATTAATTTTAAAGCCTGATTATCCCTCTATAAGATGGCATTGAAAAATTTGGAAAAAATTAGATAGGAAAAAAATACAGAGTGATACAAATGTACCGATCTCGAAGGCAGAAAATGGAAATTTAATCGTCGATTGCTCCCTTCCTATTACGAATGAAAAAACTAAAAAATATGTATTCTACGTATTTTAACGAGCTCTTTCCGATCAGATATATGGTATTTTGATTTGGATCTATTTTGATCCCCAAAAAATTAAAAACCATGAAAAATTAGGGTCTAAAATTTAAATTTCCAGTTTTTCTCAAATAAATCCATTTTCCAGCCGTCTTAGGTATAGGTAAATGTATTGCAAAAAGAAAGTATTTGAGTTTTTAAAGTTTTTCGTACGAATGCGTTTTTTTTTTTGTCCGACGTTTGGTTTTCGAGTTATTGAGTACCAAAGAGGGGTCTGCAAACGGCAATTCTCGACTTAAAACAATTCAAAAGAATTACATCCCATTTTCCGATACTCACCAATTTCAATAGGGTTCAAAAGCTCCCGGTGTCCTACAACATCCGAAAATGTAAATCGATTTAATTCGCTTTTGCGACCTGTATCGTACGAAATCGCGGAAATTTCGAATTTGACGTTTAATAACTCCGAAACCAAATACCCTGTATAACTGATTTGTTATTGAAGCAGTCGCACTATTCCTCTATTAACCTAGAAAATTCGATGGCCCCCCTCTGACCGTTTTCGAGAAAAAAAAAATTGAAATGGCGAAAATGTCGAAATGGACGACAACAGACGAACATATTTCTGGCCAACGGCAACGGCTCGGTATAAAAACCGCCGGTAGGCGGTCTTAACAAGCGTTCTTAGTTGTTGCAGCACGGAATGACATAGAAAATGTCAATCAAACATCAAATTTCAGCCCCACCATGTAGTCTGGCGATTGAACTTGTAACCTACTTTTCCCTAAGGGCCCTCTCGTTACATCATTTACCAGATAATCTCGATGTTTTGACCTGGGCGCGGCAGCTCTTCCAATCGGTTTCAGCACAAGTTTGATAATCTCTTTTTGCATGTTAATCCTTGTCTGTCACTCCCAAACACAGTGTCAGCAGCACCGAAGGAAATCCAGGAACTCTGATCCATTAAAAGTTGGTAATGGGACGCCAGACTGTGAAAAATTTGATGAAGTGGATCAAAGTCCCTAGATTGGCTCACAGTCAAGCTGTTTCCTTCTCGCCGCCTCACATCAGAAATTAAACAACTTGCTTACCCACACATTGACATATCTTTATTCAAAAATAAAAATTACAAACGCCCAACCTTCAAAGGGGGCTGAACCCACTAGCTTCTGTCGACAGTCTTTAGTCTATTCATTCTGTCTTGAGTACTGTCAGCATACTCATAAGTACATTATCCACCGGACACTACACAAACTACAATCGTCCTTCAGGAACACCTCAAATATAAATTGACCAGTGGCCCCTAAATAAAGTCAATCTACTATCTAGCAGACTAGCTCGATATAAATTAAAATTGTCACATAGACACTAAACTGTAAGTTGACCTGTGGTCAATAAAAGTCACTCTGCACCTAGCAGACTGGCTCAATATAAATTCAAATTGTCACATAGACACTAAACTGTAAGCTGACCTGTGGTCAATAAAAGTCACTCTGCATCTAGCAGACTGGCTCGATATAAATTAAACTGTCCTCTGGACACCACAATATAACTGACCTGTGGTCAATAAAAAAGTCACGATACAAACTGAAACTGTCCTAAGGACACTACACTATAAACTGATACAATTACCTATATAGTGCTCAACCGCTGTTGGCCAAACAGGTCGACAAACTGGACTCTGATCATAGGAACATTACTTCTTAGGTATATTTCTTTAGGCATGATTTTTAAGCACTCTTTAGGCACTATCATTCAGTACAATTATTAGGCACTGTCATGGGGTAGCGTGGCGGGCTAAAATAAAGAAAAATCCCAAATCACTTTACCACTCCTTATTTTTTGATTCTCATAATAAAAGCAAAATAAAAGGTAATCTAACTATAAATTTAGAATACAGAGTGTATGATTTAAATGCATAATAGGTGGAAATTTACCTAGAATGTATTTGAGCTCCTAGCTAACAAATTTATCTGAAATTACTAGGGCTTCCAGCATTTTTTAATAGGTTCGAAGTTACCCCTTAGAGGTCTCAAGATCAAAGAGGACCTCGCCCTCTAATTTACATATTATATTTTATTTACCATGAGAAAATCAACCAACCACAGCCGTCTGTACGACGTATATCAAAATCACACCCGTTTTTGCCCCAAGGGAAACCCCCCGACACTATAAATATTTCAGGAGTCTATTGTTTTTTCCCGATTAAAATTCAAAACAAACCCTGACCTTTCTCACATTGTTGATTTTCTAAATTTCTTATTCTTATTAGTCACCATTCTGACTTTGACTTATCTAAAACTCTTGTCAACCGTCCTCCTTTACGCAAACGTCTACCGGGTTTACTCCTATTGCTCGAATTACTCCGAACTATTATTTGGCAACAATAATACAAAAATATAAAGGGTTTCCCTCAAACACGTATGATCCCATCATGTCTAAAAACATATACAAACTAATTATAAACTAAATTTACAAAAAGAAATATTCTAGAGTGCATTACTCCAGAGCGGAGGCACAATGGAAAACCCTCGAAGCACAAAAAAACAAAAGGTAAATACTGGTCCGTAGATGTAAGGCGCGTCGATAAACAAGCGGAAGGTGGAATTCACGACATTTCTCAAAACTCAATGTAACGGGAAATTAACCCGTTATAAACTACAGGTGGCACATGCGCAATATAAAATTTCATGTTTTTAGTCGTTGCAAATATTTTAAAGTAGCAAATAATATTTAAAAATTTATTTAAAATCAAAACCAAATAGTACAATTCCAAATAAATCATTAAGTTTTAAATCCACTTTAAAATATCACGTCTAATATTAATTTGAAAAGGAAAATCAAACTTGACAAATTGAGATATGTATCATTAATCCATTAATATGGCGGCGAATAAGAACGACGTGATCGCCGTCGAGCGTAATAAAAACAGTGAATTAATGTGTTTACATTGTAAAAAAAAAGTGGTAGCGGCTGTTACGTGTAAGAAATGTAAAAAAAATTTTCATCCGGCGTGTTTAGTGCAGGCTGGAGGTAGAAAAACACCGGGAAATTGCCTTCATGAGCCAGACAGTGAAGGTAACCTCAATACTGAAAGCTTAAATGAGAACACTCTGTTGAAAAAAATCATTAAGGAAATGGAAACAAAATATGAGCTGCTTGCAGAAAATTGCAGTCTGCTTCAACAGAAAGTTAAATTCTTGGAGGAAAAGCTGGAAAATCGTCCAACAAAAATTCAAGGTACAAAGCAAAAAATGGTCCAAAGTCCAAACCCAAATTTTGGCCGGGAGCCACCGTTTAAAAACAATGAGAAGTTAGCCGCATCCTCTGCTTCCTTCATGGAAAATAGCAGCAACTCACAACCAACCAATGACTCGCTAGAAGTTGAAAACAGTGTGGCTGAAGTGGCCAAGATTACTGAAAAAGAAGAACAAACGTCAGAAACATCTGTCACCTCTGTCAACAAAGCCGATCAAAACAAACCCTCATCTGATAAAAATAATGAAAATAAACTCTCATCTGATAAAAATAATGATTGGAAAACGGTCATTAATAAGAGAAAGAAGGCAGCATTTACAAAAAGCAGCCGACCAGCACCCGCGCTGGGCACGAACGACCAAGTAAATTTAATTCAGGCAGCAAAACAGCATGAAAACTCGTGGATCTTCTTATCTCGCCTGGACCCTGCGACCACACCAGAACAAATTCTTCAATTCCTCCAAACTCTAAACTTGCGGGAGGGATGTATCTGTGACAAAATGTCAACAAAAAAGGACAGTATGTTCAGTTCATTTAAATTGGGAGTACCAATCTCCAAGAAACAAGTCATCATGGATCCAAGTATTTGGCCGAAGAACGTCATAATCAACCATTTTCTGAACCTTCAACGCCTGGCAGCTCGGAGCAAGAAACACTCGGAGGGTCTCCAGGTTTAAAAAATTTAAATGTAAATAAAGATAAATTTGTATTATTTCATTTTAACGTTCAATGTATTACTAATAAGGTCCTGGATCTTGAGATCATCTTTAGGGATTATCAAGTAGATTGTATTTGAATAAACGAACACTGGTTACGGAGGGAAGAGCTTGAGTTTTGCAGTGTGGGGGGCTACACTGCCATCTCGGGTTTTGGTAGGTCCAATAAGATCCATGGGGGTGTTTGTATCCTTGTAAGAAACAATTTCGACTGTCAGAAAATAAATCTGGATGGATTATCACAGGAGCAGCATGGTGAAGTTGCAGATATATTTATTAAAAAATTAAACTTACAAATCGTAACAGTATATCGATCACCATCACCAGCAGGTGATTTCGATAAATTTCTGACAATTCTGAATAAAGTTTTCAAAAAACTTAATTTCCAAAAGCCATTTTTAATCAGCGGTGACTTTAACGTTCACTTCAATGAACCTGACTGCCGGGCAATAGAGTTAAAAGATTTTTTTCTTTCCTTTGGCCTGCATCAGGGCTCTTCCCCCAATTTCAAAACCAGAAATGATTCCTGTCTTGATGCAATATTTTCCAATGTGGGCTTGGACTGCCTAAATTCACAAACTATAGATATACAGTACTTGTCCGATCACAGTGCTGTTTTGTTGGAATATTATACCTCTAAACCATGTAACTCTAAGACTCGTATAACTTACAGGTCAATGACCGATGAAGGCCTTTTTCATTTTTACAACAACTTAGAGTCGCAGACTTGGCAGTTTGTGTTAGATAATTCTCTATCTATTGAGAAAAAATTTGATGTCTTTTTTAATATTATTACTGATAGTATGGAGCTGTGTTTTCCACTGAAAACTAAGCTCATTGATGCCAATCAAGGTAGACATGGTGATAAAGTTGAATGGTTTGACAATAATTTGAGGGATATGAGGGAACGATTGAAGTTCTTAGTATCGCTTAATAAGTCTAATCCCATATTGGCCCCCAAGGAAATGGTTATAAACTACAGAAAGGTATATAGAAAGGAAATCTCTATGGCCAAACAACGCGCCTATGATAATTATATAGAAAATTCATCGAATCCTCAAATTGCAAGTGGAGTATTGTAAACCAGATGAAAAATAAGTTAACATCCTCATCTTCTCAGTCCCTGGATGCTGAAACTTTCAACAATTTTTTTACCTCAGTTGCACAACAAGTTGTTAATAATCTTCCTCCATCCACAAAAAACATAACGGACTACCTCACTGAGGAAGTGGTTGGTCCTGGGTTTGAATTTAAGCAAGTTACATATAACCAAGTGAGAGACTATCTCAAGTCTCAAAAACAGTAAACGTAAGGACTGCTTTCATATTAACACCAAGCTTATAAAAACAATAAAAAACATTATTGTTTATCCTCTTACTAAACTCATTAATGAGGCCATTTCACTCAATATATTTCCAGACCAATTGAAGATCGCCAAAGTTATTCCTATATTTAAAAATAAAGGATCGGTAGAAGACCTTTCCAATTACCGACCCATATCACTACTCCCTATCATCTCAAAGATTTTCGAATCCATTTTAAAAATACAAATTAATAGCTATTTTGAACTGAACAATTTATTTTTCCAAGGCCAATTTGGATTCCGGCATAGAAAATCTACGACCTTGGCAATCGACAGTCTAACACGAATCATCTGTGAGGGGTTTGAGAATGGCCTAGACACCTTCGCATCCTGTCTTGACCTGACCAAGGCCTTTGACTGTGTGTCACATCAAATTCTACTGTCCAAGTTGAAATACTACAATTTTCAATCTTCCAGTGTCGAGTTAATGCGCTCGTATTTATTAAATCGAGTTCAGTATGTCTGCTTTGGTGGTGTCTCACAGAGGAGATCGATTGAGTATGGGGTCCCACAAGGATCTGTCCTTGGACCAACGCTGTTTCTGATATACATTAATGATCTTGTTAATCACAATCCACAACATAATTTAATTTTATTTGCTGATGACACTACCACCTATGAAAGTTATCACCCATCTAGGATTGATGATACAAATATTCTCAATACTCAGCAAAGCATTACAGCCTGGTTTCTAGCCAATAGGCTTTCTTTAAACACAACAAAAACTCAAAACATCAATTTTACCTTAAGGAAAAGCCACAAGGACTCTTGTCTGCTGCGTGACTGCGTTGAGGGGGTCAAGTTTTTGGGAGTCTACCTTGATGCAGGACTGACCTGGGAGAACCATGTCGACCATCTCAGCTCAAAATTGTCTAAATGTCTGTATCTGATTAGAAACCTCAGAGATAGTGTATCTCTTGACACGGGTATGTTGGCCTATCATGGACTTTTTGGAGCAAACATGTCATATGCAGTTTTGGCCTGGGGGCATTCATCTCATGCCTCAAAAATTTTTGGCTTGCAGAGAAAGTGTGTTAGGATTATTTTGGGTATGGGATATAGACAGGACTGTAGAAATGCTTTTAAACAACTTAGGATTCTGACATTTCCTTGCATTTATATCCTACAGTGTTTAATTTACATTAGGGAAAACCTGCATCTATTTAAATCACATGCAGAAGTGCATCAATATCCCACGAGGCATGTAGACAATTTAATTCCCTCTTATCATAGACTTTCGAGAACCAGGGATGGCACGGGGTACCACTGTATCAAGTTTTTCAATGTTCTACCACCCGGTGTGAGAGCACTTGATATAAAAAAGTTCAAGCTTACTGTCAAGAAATACTTGATGTCAATGGAGTTTTTCTCTATTGAGAAATACCTATCATACACACTTAAAAACTTTTCTGCTTGATTTTCGATTTCCAACTCCTGGATGTGCAATGATGAGACTGAGATGCTGGATCTTGTTTCATTTTATCTTAAACTTTGTTTTAAACTGTAATGTATTCTAAGAATCAGTGACTGTCCCCATTTGGTATGTAATTAATGTAAGTTTTATTCTTTTTTAATGTAACAGACTGTTATTCTTTTATTTACTTATTTATTGACTTGTAAAAATACTTGATTGTATGATATTATCAATAAACTAAACTAAACTAAACTAAACTAAATTTTATTTACAAAAAGAAAAACAAATATAAAAAATTCATAAATAGCTTAAAACGATTCAACAGGTTATAGACACACACCCATACCTAAATTTTAAAACAACAAATCAATCAAAATTATAGAAATCAAAATCAAACATAATATACATTATGTATATGTATTCTGACCATTGTTTTTATAGTGTGTCAGAAAAGTATTAGAATGGGCAAATATCTTTGCCATTAGTAAAGATAGAGACACCAAATTTTAGACGCACCTTATTGGTTAATAAATCTACTTTTTTATGTAATTTAACATTTTCAACCACCTTGATGGGTGGAGCTAGGGAGGTCAGGTCAAAATTTTTAAATACAACCCTATGCCGTCTAGTACCTTATTTTAAAGGTTTTCGGAAATAATCATTTCACCGCAAAGCCAAGGTCCGTATCTTAATTCGTTTTTAAATGGCAAGCCCTTAAAAATTAAAAATCGTAAAAAAAATTTAAACAGCTTTATTTCTCTTATTACTTTAAAAGTTGTTCAAAATGGCCACCACGAACTTCTTGGGAGTAATAAAGTCGATTTTTGAACTTGCTTATCACATTTTAGAGAATGGCAGGTGTTACTTCTTGGCAGAGTTCCAAAATCGTGGTCATTTTGAATAACATTTAAAGTAATAAGAGAAATAATGGTACCATTTATAGGCCTGCCATTTAAAAATGAATTAAGATGCGGACCTCGGGTTTGCAATAAAATGTTTTTTTGAAGGCCTTTAAAATGAGGTACAGCACGGCATTGGGTTGCATTTAAAATTTTCAACCTCAGCTCCCTAGCGTCATCCCTCCAGCGAATTGAAAAAGTTAAATTACTTCAAAAAGTTGAATTATTAACCAATAAGGTACACCTAAAATTTGGTTTTTCTTTCCTTACTAATAGCAAAGATATTTGTCCATACGAAGACTTCTCGGACACACTGTATACAATTTTTTTATTTAGATCAATACAAATCAATAAATAGTCTAGGAGCATAATGTATTCCGTGAAGGGAAGGTGCGACTATGTGGAATCTCTTTATTCTATGCTACATAATGGCGTAGTACCGGGTGTTTACCTTCAAATTGCGCTGTTTGGTTTTTATGACGTCATAAATCCAAGATGGCCGCCATATGTGACATTTATTCATTACATTAAGAATAACTCCTTCCAGAGTGCTCATACGCAAAATGTGCATAGAACATTTTCTATTGCGCATGAACCGAGGAATAAATTTATTTCTATAAATTTTTTCATATCTTCTACCGTTTGTGAGTTATACGCCAGTTTTCCTCCATGACACATATTTATTAGTCTACATTTATTGCCTATACTATTTATTGCCCTGTTTATCTGCAATACATGAAGTAAATAATTTACTACATTTATGGCCCATTTATTGAATTTAAAGTTTGCAATATACAGGTTTGGCAAGCAACTATTACAATCGGACGCCTAACGGGCAGAAAAGAGAACGTAATATACCAGTTATAAATTAAATAAAGAGAAAACGGATTTCCTTGTCGTATCCTAATCAGTGGCGATCCGTGGTCAGTAAAAGAGGTGAGGCCAAAAAAGTTATAATATGAAGCATATAGTTTTATTTAAAACATACATCAAAACGTAAAATAACATAAAACGGAAATCAAATGGCAAACTTAAAAACAAACTAAGAAAAATGCAAAATTATGTTTTATAGATTAAGTCTACCTTTCTGTTGCACTTAATCGCAAACGATCCTATTACTAAGTTATAAAATGAGTCAGAAGAATACATTTTAATTATTAAGCCTTTTCTATAGACACTACAGCCAAACCATTTAACCTTTCTTGTGCAATCGAATTTCTCGAATAAGTTTTATGAGTTTTAAAGCTAAAAAATTTCTTTCAACTGAAACCGATGCTCCAGGTAGTGTTGGCTATTAAACAACAATTTGTACATTTCTGATAGAACCTCGTTTAGACCATTTTTGTATATTTTGTCTCTATAATCTCTGGCAAAGATAAGGAACGGAACTGTTTATCAGCAAAAAAAAACTGTAAGCTCGGTTTTGCATTGGTCTTTTGGAAACGATTTTTATAACTTTGAACTAAATTGTTAAATAGCTGATTTAAAAATGATATGTCAAAATCGGCAAAAAGCGTCTGGTTAAATTAGGTTCAAAAATAATAACTTATTAATACCGTTAAATCTATCTGTAATTTGATTATTATCAAGCACTTCATAAAATAACGCCTGGTAAGTCAATGTAACATCATTGTTAATTAGGTCCTTATTTTCGGTTCTTGTCCGTATACTTGTATAATAGTACTTGTGAATTACTAACAGTTTAATTTTTTTCGCGTTGAGAACGCATAGAAAATGATGTTTGCCGCAGCAATAAAACATCATAAAATAACGTAGCTCCGTTCTCAAATAAAATATCTAGAAATCAGGAGGCCAAGCGCTTTACAGGCCTCTCTTCACTATAAATACGCACGTGGAAGCAACGAATACCAATTGCGTGGAAGTGAGTAATACTTATAAACATACTAAATAAAGACAGAACCATTCACACACGTCCAGAGACGAGCTGCTTCGAGAGTCTAGCGCTCACCGGGCCTCTGCTGCATAGGCCGTTCTCTCATAGAAGAACTTATTGTTAACATACAGCGCGTACTGCGAATATCGCATGTGGTTCTTTTTTAGTCGAATATATTGTCGCAAATATTAGTGCTTCCCTTGTAAATAAAAGTGGCTTTATAGACGTTTGCTAAACCTTTCCACCTTTATAATTGCCAAATTTATATAATAAATTTTAGATTTGAAGTAATGTGATGAAGAAGAGCGAAACAAAACATGTTAATCAATCTTACGAAAATTGTCATTTTTACATTTTAAATTAATTGTAGTGAGGAGATCTTACGAAAATTTTCATTTTTACATTTTAAATTAATTGTAGTGAGGCCGGGCCTCACCTGCCTCATGCTACCGATCGCCACTGATCCTAATTCGCTTGCTTTCTCCTTCTACCAACATCCGGCAGAGCCGTCGGCGTCGATAAGCTGCAGGCTTTCCCTTTCTCCGCTCGCAACAGATGCGTCGCGTCATATTGGTTGATGGTGGAAGGAGAAATCAGTGCGTTTTAAGATACGACAGGGAACTTTGCTTCTCTTTATTTAATTTATAGCTGGTATATTACGTTCTCTTTTCTGCCCGTTAGGCGTCCGATTGTAATAGTTGCTTGCCAGACCTGTATACTGATTTATAATTTCAGTTAGTTCAATTTGTGCTCCTTTTCATTTCAGATTGTGGAATCGAGTGCTTGTAGCTTCGAAGTAAGTCGACACCATGGCAAGTTCGTCCAACATCCGAAGTTGTCTTCATGTGGATCTACCTCCTTGCAACACAAAAATCCGACTTTCTACGGATTATAAACTGTGTATTTTGTGCCAAGTGAAAAGTAAATTACTTCTTGTTAATCCACTGAACTTTGAAAAACTTCTACAGTGTTTGAAACAAAGAGAAGAATGGTAAGAACCAGAGTATTTGCATATTAGTAGTCGACTCGGAAATTTGAGCGTACAGCAGCTAGAAGACTGCAAAATGGCACAAAGACTGTTACAAAATATTGACTCATACAGCGAACATGGACCGGAACAAAAAACATTTTGAAGAAGGAAAACGGTGTGAACCTAAGGATGATTTAGAAGCGAGTACCAGTGACAAGGCAACATACACATTACGATCTAAAATACCCGCATATTATAAAAATATCTGTTTTTTTGTGATGATGGAGAGAAAAGCAAAGAGAAACTGCTTTGCATAGCAACAGACCAAAGTGGCGAGCGTCTTAAGTTGGCTGCCCAATTGTCTAACAGTGAAATATTAAAAGTGCGCTTAAGTGACTGCACAGATCCTGGAGATGCCCATGCAAGAGACATCAAATATCACAAACAATGCTGGACCAAATATGTAGTAAATGTCTTAAAACCCATATATCAATCAAAGCGCGAAACCAATACAATCCATGCACGTGCAGCTAACGTAGAGTTCATATCCACTCTCAGTAGCTTTCTTCATGAAGGTAACGTTACAACAATGACCTATATTGAGGATATATACCGTATCATAGCAGTGAATAATGGCGTTGATGAATCATAAATAAAGTCTAGAAAACAAATTAAGGAACTGTTAGAAGAGGAACTCGACAGTGTTGGTGTTATTTTCAGTAAACCGAAGAGAGTGAACGAACCACGGCGTGTATCGCTAAAGGCTACAGCTGATGTAAGTCTTGCTATTGCCGAGGATGCATATGAAGACTTAGACAAAGACATGAAAATCCTCTTTGATGCAGCTCGGATATTACGAGCTTCTGTTATGAAACTTAAGAAATGGGTTTTCAGCGGGTCCCTTAAGAAAGTAGACATGGAAGAAGTCATTCCGAAACAAGTTCATCATTTTTTTAAGTGGTGCATCCACGGCCACATGGATATGAAATGTGGAAACAAGAAAGATTCTCAACAAGGCATAAAGAGTCTCCCAAATGTTGATATATGAAATGATGTCACCTCGCCAGGCATCAACAGCGATTGATAAAAAAGTTCGACATAGACGGGATATGCCATTGCAGGTAGCTGTGGGGCTTACTGTTCCCTCAGGAACAAGAAGCAAATTCCTAATTCAGTTCCTGCATAGTTTAGAAACTTCTATTGAGTATGGTAAAGTCCTCAGAATGGAAACTCAGATTGCAAGCGAAGTTATTAAATGCATGGAAGCAAATGGGGGCATATACATACCACAAGACCTGGTTGTAGGGAGATTTATTTTCTGTGCAGCTGATAATATTGACTTCCAAGAAGACACTCCTTATGGTAAGAACACTCTCCATGGCACAGTAATGGCTGTGTACCTAGCAGAAGCTGAGGCTGACACTCATGAGTCTATTGTACTCTCACAGCCACCGGCACCGTCCCGACGTTCACTTGACACCGTTCCAAAGTCTCTCACTGAACTTTCGCACTGTAGCATTTCAAGTTCCCAGAAAGTAAGTGTGCCTAAAGTTAGGCCCAGGGTTGAGTACAAACAGAGAAATCGAGAAGTGATGGATTGCAGCAAACTTGAAGATTTCGTATGGATGATGGCTAATGTTAGTGGTATTAACAGATGTATGAAATGACGACACGTCTGGATGACCATATTAATGACATAGATGAAAATCCTGATGAAGATGATAATGAAATTTTCTCAAGTTGGGTTTTTGTACCTACGTGGTCTGCATATCAATCATTGGTGAACAAGCCAATGAAGAAAATGAGGGTTTGTGTACTTCCTCTCATAAACACTAGTCCAACAACTGCTTCCACACAGGTAACGTGTATGGAAAGGTTGGAAAGAGTGACAACGGCTAG
Source organism: Philopedon plagiatum (assembly GCA_963971165.1). Taxonomy (NCBI): domain Eukaryota; kingdom Metazoa; phylum Arthropoda; class Insecta; order Coleoptera; family Curculionidae; genus Philopedon; species Philopedon plagiatum. The sequence goes on along the minus strand of OZ020198.1, from coordinate 33,394,742 downwards.
TGTAGGTTCAGATTCAAAAACTGTCGTCACTTTTGACCTTGGTCTTTATAAACCAGTGTGTCATTTAGCAATGGCAAAACCAGATCTTTCTAAAAATTGGGTGTTGAGACCAGGGGAATTGCACACAGTAATGGCAATGCTAAGAGCGATAGGTACCTTTCTGGAAGATACAGGACTTGAATGCGCTTTATGCGATTTATATGGCGATGCAGTAATGTCACAAATCCAGGCAGGAAATCATGTGAGACGAGGAATTGAAGCGCATACAACACTTCTGCTTGCTTTATGTAAATATTATACTGACTTGTTTTTTACCCATTATGAAGGTATTCAAGATGAATTTGACAGGGAGATCAAAAAGCTGATTGCTGCCCTGCAGACAGGTAACGTTACCGATATTAATTCAGTTCAGTCTTTGCTCTAAAGAACCTGAAAATCCTCTCGAAAATGGAGGAGTTTGATAATGCTGAAGGAGAGTACAAACCCACCTTTAAAGTTGCTCGCCAATACATAGAAATGGTTGGGACTATGTTGAGTTACATACGATCTGTAAGAACTGGTAATTGGGAGCTACATCTAGCTTCATTGGAAGATTTTGTCAAATATTTCTTTGCTCTTGATTTAAGAAACTATGCAAGTATGATCGCTTGGTATTTAGCTAATATAAGACAGATAGAAAAGACAAACCCAAATCTCTGGGAAGAGTTTATGAAAGGGAACTGGGTAGTAAACAAGAGTAAGGTACCATTTTGTGCTTTGGGTGCAGACGAGGGTCTAGAACACCAAAATAGAGCAATGAAGGTAGCCAAAAATATTACCCAAAAGAAAAGTGCACCGGCAAGGATATTTTGGATCGCTCCTGAACTTTCGAGGCTAGCCACAGAAGCAAAAGACTTGACAGGAATGACAGAATATGCTCACTTACATCATCACCATCTTACAACATCAAAGTCGAAACGCGAGATTTCTGACTTGACTACAGTCTTCAATGCCGTGAATAATTCAACGGACCCGATGTCATACGATGGTAACGACCTTATTAATATCAGCACAAAGGTTGTTTTTAGCGAAGACATTCAGACTGATACAACAAGAATGCTAGAACTTGGGAAAGAGTTGTACGTCAGCTTCAAAACTGAGCGAATTCAGTCTGACCAAACGTATTTCTGGGCAAAGATAAAGCAAGTTAAATTAAAACTGTGTAAAACTGCTTTCAAGAAAGTACTGACACAAGTGGGAGAAACAATTGTACAACTGAAGGCTCGATCGATCACTGTTTACACGTTTGCTGGTTGTGTCAAGAAGTCGACCTGATATCAATCTGAAGGAGTCACTGGGTACTTATGAATTTTGTGCTGTTCCCCGATCAATGTTCGCCTTAGATGGTACACAGTTATTGTGTGACAATAAATCTACACTGATGAAACTACTGGAAGATCAAGTCACTGCTACTGGTGAAGTGGGGGGAGACATAACTGATACCCTGCAGCCATTAGCAAATCAGATACCTGTCACTTCAAGTCATTCTTCAGTAGCAGATACATCTAGTAAACTCACGGTAGTAGTTCTTGATGGTATGGCAGAAGTACAAGCCATGAAAAAAACACCTACTCTTAAAACCTGTAGTGATCTTGCAAATGAATTTAACAGGAACCTGGACTATACACTATCACTTTATGATGAAACTACCTTGGTCTTCGACACATACAGAGAAGATTCACTGAAATCTTCTATGCGTAAGAAAAGGACCGGCAACACACAACCAGTCCAGTATAAGATAAGTGATACAACGTACCTTGGAAACACTTCTATGAAGTTATTGTTACCTCATACCAAGACTAACGATGAATTAACAGCTTACTTATCAGAGAAAGCAATACAGTATGCAACTGAAAGAAACAAGTGTTTATTTGTATCTTGGAGGGAAACAGCAAAGTCTTCAATGGGTATTGTAACAAATGGACTCAAAAGCAATCATGAGGAGGCAGATACGAAAATAATTTTGCATTCCATATTCGCCTGTCGTCGTGGTGCCACACGCTTCATATTTACTCACCTGATACAGATGTCTTTGTCCTTGCTTTGTGGTGGTCCAAGCTCTTTCCACTGAATACTATGTTTGTCACTGGAGTTGGTGAAAATCAAAGAATGATCAATCTCAGCAAAGTAACTGATTCCCTGGGCCTAAAGAAAACTTCAGCATTACTAGATCTACATGCATTGTCCGGAAGTGACACCACAGGAACATTGGCAAAGAAAGCAAAAACCTCTTTTTGGAAAGTCTTCAGTAAAGCAGATGACGACATTCTTGAAGCTGTTAGCAAACTGGGAAGCTTGGGAAATTTTCTTGATAATGATATACTTTTAATAGAAAAGTTCATATATATCAAGTCTATGTCCCTGGCACAAATATATCAAACAAACTGAGGTGGTGGATGTTCACAAAGAAAGAAACTCAAGGAGAAAACTTGCCACCAACAAGAGCATCACTGACACCATATGTTGATAGAGTTCGTTATCAAACTATAGAATGTTGCCGTGCTGACCAGCCCTACCCATTCTGCATTCACCATTAAACTTTGGTTAGGAATTGCAAGATAAGAACGACCATTATGCTCCTGTTATGTGTATGCTACCATGCGCTCCAGAGACAGTTCTTCAGCTTATTAGGTGCTCTTGTGTTAAAAGAAAGTGTGCTCCACCATGTAAATGTCTTTCCCACAATCTAAAGTGCACTGAACTGTGTGTGTGTGTGTGTGTGGAGGAGACGAAGATATGTGTGACAACTGTGACGACCATACAAACCACGAAGATTCATCGGGGGACTTAGATGGTGATGATAATTTGTTTTAAAGAGAATAATTTAATCCCATGAAATAATGTGTTTTTATATTAATACATAATACTTTTAAGAACTTATACTACTACTATTAGGCCCTACTACAAATTTATTATATGATGGAGTTAAATTTGCTTTATACCGAACAATGTCATATCATTATCATTTGTTCATTAATGTTAATCATTAATGTTTGTTTAATATCATTGTATTATTAAAGTTATTGTGAGTAAATAACAGCACAATCATTATTTTTTTATCTCTTAATAAATAATTGAATATAATATATGTTCTAAACCGATGGTGACATATTTAATGGACCATAACTCGCAAACGGTAGAAAATACCAAAACTTGATAGAGACTAAATTTGTTTTTTGGTTCATGCAAAACAGAAAATGTTCTATGCACATTTTGCATATGAGCACTCTGGAAGGAGTTAGTCTTATTGTAATGAGTAAATGTCACATACGAAGGCCATCTTGGATTTATGACGTCATAAAAAACAATCAGCGCAATTTGAAGGTAAACACCCGGTACTACACCATTATGTAGCATACAATAAAGAGATTCCACGTAGTCACACCTTCCCTTCACAAAAAATCCCACGGAATAGGTAAATCTGCAATATGCTCCTATACCTACTAAAATACACCGGCAACGCCACTGACAGATGGCATGTCTCGCTCAGCCAGCTCCACTTCTAAATATTCTAATCCGGCTTAAAGCCCAATTTACATGCAAAATACTATTAATATAGTAGGTCAACTAGTTTAGAGAATTCGCTCCAACAAACAAATCGACGGAAATGGGAAGGGCTGTTTTTAAGTTGGGAAGTCCAGGAATGAAGCACAGAAAAAAATTGAAACTTAAATTTAAGTATATTTTATAAATTAAAAGCTATTTCTTTAAAATCAGTTAGGTATAATTGCCACCATCTAAAAGTAAGTAGCTGTTTAAGATTCCAAATTATTCTAATTTTATTCATTAAACTCTGCACAGGAACAGCAACAAGGTCCTTATTCGCTATTACAATTATAATGCTCACAAGTTTCCCAAAGCAACTTATGAAATTATAACCGCATTTATATTTTCTTTATAAAATGAACTTGGTACCTTTTCATCCAGAAATAAGGGTGTTCAATTATTAGCTTCTTGATGTTTCTACATTAACACTTTAAATAAATAAAGACTTGACTCATCGACTAGAAGGTCTTTTAAACCCGTAGTAAGTCTTATTACTTACCTTTTTAATGAATTCCGGCTTGGTGGGGTTTTGTGATGGGATGATTTGAACTATAAATAATCAACAAATCGATTTTTCAAATAATCATCATCGGTATCAACTGATTATGACAAATCAGATTATAATCGAAAATGCGGATTCTGAGTTATTTAAAAGAAAAGAGTTTTAACCAAGCCGTTTACAATGTATAGTGCATAGCATAAACCTTACTTATTATCCACAATTAAAGGTGTTTTTACTTAGCTTGCCCGATGGTATGAAAACGGAATTGATTTAATTTTTAGACCTTAATAATATACTTAAACACTAAAACATGTAGATAATAGTAAGAAATATGTATATGACAAAAAATGCTTAGCTGATCTAAACTCAAAATAACAATAATACTAAAAAACAATAAACTTAATGAAGTAAAAGTAAAAAAGGAAAAACTAACAACTATGAGGATCGCCAACAACGCGATACGCTCCTCGCAGCAGCAAAAATTTATACTATGAATAACATATACCGCAACCAATATCAGAGACGAAGAACCACGGTTATCTTAATCGGAGTACGCCGCCTAATATGAAGTGACAGTTCAGTATGGGTAACATTTTTTTATTAATTTTTTTTTTTTTGATTTTCTTTATTTATAATTTTAAATTATTATCTTAAATTATATAAATTTATATGTTTAAAATACAATACATATGGCATATGTGACCCGACTTATGCACGACCACATACGTAGTTCTGATGATCCTAATTAGCAGAAACACGTGTCGGACGGGTTACCAAACTAGCTTCTTTTTTCTTGTTCTGTACTTTTTAGTAGGCATATCCACAATAATTCTCCCTCGTTATGATGATGATCTGCGATGGCTTACATCTTTTTTCCTTTTCTTGAGCTTACACTATTCCACGGCAGATAGCTATAGTTGCCTCCTGGGCGACGCTAAATGATTCCCAAAAAAAGGGGTCTGCTGAAGTCACAAATAGGTATATGGCTGTTTGTGGTCTGTGTTTTCAAAGTTACACCCTTAACTGCGTTTGTGACGGGTGTGCCAGTGAATAGAAACCCCTGTCGGATAAGTCACCATACTATATCTTTTTTCCTTGTTCTATTCTTGTCAGCGGACATGCCCATAATTGTGCACATAACGTGAGTTAACTAACACGACCGTGGTAGTCTGTTTTTAAAAACTATTTATTTTCTAAGTTACAGAATTAGGATCAAAAATACTATTACAAAATATATGTTTAACAATTTAGAGTTTTCAACTGACCGACTCGTCCCGGCTTTGGCTGCATTCTATATTGTCATCCGATATGCATAGTCAGCATTATCTCCGCCTAGGTGGTGATATAACTCCTCCCTCCTTAGACTTAACTTATATTAACTAAGCTCATTGTAACGTCAATTGACAGGTGGAGGCGCTTTTTGTGGATTACTGTATAGTGCTTCCAATGGAAAGTGAAACCGCAAAAAAAAGTAACGCAGCCGACACATTTGACGCAACAGTGCCGATAAGGTCTAGCCATAGGCGCCCCAAAATATTCTCACCAATTTAAGATGAGACACAATAAAAAGTTTTAACGTTTTAACCAAATATTATTTATAAGTATATCAAAACCTATCTGAATCTGCAAAATCGATGTTTAACCATTTAAATAATTGTATTCATGGGCGTACCGTCGATCGATAATTAAGACTTTAAATTAATGGCATAAATACGTTGTTATTTTTATGATCGTTTTGTAGTAAGTGTAACTATATTATATTTACACCGTCGTCCGCCCCCCAGGCGCGCACGTATGGGCGTACCTTTACGACGCCCGGTTTTTCATGATCGCGATCAGCTATTCAACTGAGAACCAAGGACACACATAATGGCTCGGATGCGTTATGCATGTCACTTTCTTATCGTTATTAGCCAGGGTCACGCCTCTTGACTATAATTATTTTTCCTAAGTTTTTTTCGTGGAATTATAACTTAGACCACTACCTGTCTAAGAAATTATTTTTACCGATTCGTGAATACCGTTCTGGTCCCTCTAGTCGGTGCAAGACTCCCTTGACCAAGAACGTTGATTTATCCCAAATTAACAAGTACCAAGTATAGACTTCATGGGCGTACCCAGCGAGGGGTAGGGGGGGGGGGGGGGGGGGGGGGGCAGCTGCCCCCCCCCCCTAGAAATTTATAAATTATAAAAAAGCACCGCTAAGTGCAGAAAATAAAAAAATCAAAATAAACCACTATGGTTTTACTAAAAAAATTACAAAACCGAAAAATATAGGACACTACTACTAAAATATATTCATATACGTAAGTCAAACGCAGCGCACTGCACAGCCTATTAGATTTGCAATTGGCGGAATTAGCCAAGAAATATGAATTTTCTATTACGACCCTGGCCATTTGCACCTGCCGAGTCAGCCGAGTGCACTGCCGAGTGCCGATGCCGTTTGTTATTTTTGTTTTGCCAACCGAATTATAGAGTGGAGTGGGAGACATTCCGATTCGATGCGTCCGACTCCGAATTCGGAACGTCGAAATCTTAACCTTGCAAAGTCGTGAATTTGTTGTATTGTGTGGTTTTTCTAATTGAATTTAATTATTTTCATTTGGTGTAGGCACTATCAGGGATGTTAATTTGTTTGTGCAAGTACTGCAAGTAGACTTAATTTACTTAGTTGTTGATAAACGTCTATGTAGTTAGCAGTTACGTTACACTAGTAAACATTGGGAGAAATTTATATTAAATTGTACTGTAACGAAAATGACCCTGAGTCCGCCCCTGACTCTTCCCGGCCGCGTGGAGAATTCTCGAGACGCAGCGCGAAGCTTCGACACGTTGCGGAGCGCCGGGATTCGGGGAAAATGCATGAGCCTTCCGACACCGACTTACCGACTAATTCGAGGCGATTCGAGAAGCAGGCGCTTCGGATATAAAAGGAACAATGTCGGGCGGCGAGGGCAGATTTCGCCAGTGCCGGGTTAAAGAATAGAAGACTTTTATAAATAAATACAAGGCGTTACATAAACTAGTTATTGTGTTTACATAAATTAATCAAAGTGTAAATAAATTAGTAGAATTTTAGTTAAGTGTTAATAAAAGTATAGTTTTAATTAATTGGCAGTTTTTATCACATCGTAGTCGAACAAGTCCACGCTAAAAACGTTACAGTACTTATTGGAAAATCAGCTGAATCTACCTATTCCGGGCATCTCGGTATCTCCACATTGATAAATGGATATCAGGAAATTTTTTCAAACAGGTAAGTTAAAGTTAGTAAGTTACATTCGACGACATTTGTGATTTTCTATTATTTTCTATAATAGGTAATCTATACAGGGGGTTGTGTTTCATAATAACATGCTAATATTTAAGGGGGTGGTTCTTGGACCCAATTTAAGAAAAAAACTTTATATGAATGTATGTCCTAAACGAAACATCTTAACTTTTGAGATACAAGGTGTTGACAATTTTAACAAAAATTTCCTTTTTTGTAACATCTGTAAATTCCAATTAAAAAAAAACAAAATGTTTTTTTCTATGTTACATGTAAAACAAAACACTAACATGGATATCACTCACACTGTATAAAATACTAATATCAGCATTATTGTGTTTTGCAGCTACTAAAACTCTCAAGAGGAAAAAAGAACATGACAGTAGCAGCGGGAGCGATGATAACAATGATCAAATTTCATCGCCAAGCTCATCTAAAACTGAATCTGAGCAACCGTTAAATGCTTTGAGATCTAAGAAAGTCACTGCTCCTAATTTAGAATCTTTACCGTCAACATCTGCCTCTGTAGTCAATCCCGAAATTGAAGAGAATGATGGTTGCCACGAAAATGACTTGGGTCGTTATGTAGGAGAAACATTTCACCTGACGATGGTAAGAAAAAAGGAGTTGTTAAAAAATCCGTGGGTTCCACCCAAGAATTACGATTTTGCAGCCGATGCCAGTCATTTGCGAAGAAAATTTAATTATGCTTGGTTAGATCAATACACACCATGGTTAGTGTATTCCAAGCGACTAAAGGGTGCTCTGTGTAAGCACTGTGTTTTATTTCCTTCTTCCACTGGGACAGTAATGGGAGTGTTAGGTTCATTTATGATCAGACCATTTACGAAGTTTAGGAATATGCACGAAGATTGTCGTAAACATGCCACCAATAACTTTCACAAATCTGCATCTGCTGCTGCAAAGGCCTTTCTCGAAAATATACCTGTGGACATTCAAGTTCAAAGTTTCCACCAAAAAACAATCGAAGAGAACAAGCAAATATTGGCCTCCTTTATTTCCTGTGTAGTATTCTGTGGCACCCACGATATGCCTCTAAGAGGAAAAGAAGCAGATGAGGTAGTTTTTTAGATCTAATGAATTTGCGAGTTGAGTCGGGCGACATCAAATTAAAGAATCACCTGGAAAAGTGTCGTAGAAATGCTGTTTATACGTCACCAAAAATACAAAACCAACTGATATATTTATGTGGCGAAAATATTAGGGAGAGTGTGATAAATGGTGCTAAGAAAGCCATGTTCTACACAGTTTTAGCCGACGAGACAGCCGACGTTTCGGGAAAGGAGCAGCTATCCATTGGCTTGCGTTTCTATGATGAAAGTAAAAAAAAAGTCCGAGAAGAATTTGTGGGTTTTGTGGAGCTGACAGCACAGGATGCCCCAGCAATTGCCAATGCAATAGACAATTTTTTGGTTAGCCATAATTTTTCACCGCAAAGTTGTGTAGGACTTGGTTTTGATGGCTGCGCTACAATGGCGGGCAAAGAGGGTGGCGTACAAGCGATTTTAAGGAAAAAGTACACACGAGCATTATTTTTTCATTGCTCAAACCATAAAATAAATCTTGTTGCCAATGATGCAAATAATGTTCCGGAAATTAGAAACACTATTGGCACCGTAAAGGATGTTATAACCTTTTTCAGGGAATCCACCACTCGCAGAAGTTCCGCTCCTAATCTATCACGACTGTGTGAGACTAGATGGTCTGAAAAATACAAAAGTATTCGCTTATTTGCACAAAATTTCCCCGAGATTGTGAAATCACTTGAAAAACTGTCTATCGAAGGAAACTACGCCACGAGAAAATCTGCGTACCAGTTGCATTCCGCCGTTACCAAACCCTCATTAATTGTTGCCCTAACTATAATTGCAAAATATTCAGCTTTACTGGAACCGGTTGTTAATGCCTTGCAAGCAAAAACTATGGATTTAATTAAGTTGCAAGAACATATGAACGTAATCCTTAACGTACTGAAGAAAAACCGTGAAGATGCTGACCTAGTTACTGATGAAGTACTTAAAAAAGCACAAGATTTTGCATTGGAATTGGAAATAGAAATTTCTATCCCTCGAATTACCAAGAGGCAAATACATAGAAACAATCCTCCATCAGACTGTGATAGTGACTACTGGAAGCGTTCGTTAATTATACCGTATCTGGATTCAATTATAGCCTCTTTAAATATTCGCTTTTCGCAAGAACATACTCCAGCGTTTGCCTTAACAAAAATACATCCATTATATATGCTCGACATGGAAACCAATCAAGTAGAACAAAATGCACAATATTTTACCCAGTTTTATCAATTGGATGATATTACTGCGGAAATGGACCTATGGTATAATTTGTGGAAGGAAAAAAAGTCAACTGAGGACCAGCTAAAAGACGTCGAAATAACTGACCTTCTCGACGAGACCGATGTTTTTTATCCCATCCTAAAACAGGCACTTTTGATTTTAATCACAATTCCATGCACCACGGCCACTGTAGAACGATCCTTCAGTACTCTTAGAAGAGTGAAGACTTGGTTGAGAAGTACCATGGGAGAGGAAAGGCTAACAGGGCTATGTCTGATGAGTATGCATCGTGATTTAATTAAATCAAATCGAGAGCAATTTGAAAATCAAGTTTTAAATAAATTTGCGACAAATCCAAGAAAATTGTTATTGAAGTAAAAATTGAGCGAGTTATGTCAAAATTTAGTAAGTAAAAAGAGAAATGCAAAGTCCATTGTTTTTTTTTTTGGTCAGCCCCCCCCCCCCCCCTATTTCAGATCCTGGGTACGCCCTTGATAGACTTCCTACATCTGAGTACAAAAGCCTGCGTCTAATTTCGAGACGCGGAGTGCATGTCTTTCATGCGTTTCGCTCAATCGGAACGACAACCGCGGAGATCGCCACAATGAATTTAATTACTAAGGCGGAAGACTTTCGTACTCTTTCTTGTATATAGACTCTATTCGTGGATTGTGCTGCCAGGCACTCATAGCAAAAAACCCGCCGCTCGGCCCAATTCGCTTAATTGTCCGATTAAAGTTGTCCATTTCTCAGCAGCATTTTGGAATAATTTTCCTCCTTCAAACCATCTTCCCCAAGACATGTATCCAGGTTGAATCTCCTTACGCGTTACAGCTAGCAAGGTAAAGCCTTTCGGCCTGTCCCTTTACTAGTGTCGGACGGATCAAGTGCGTCCCGTCCCAAGACGCGAATTTTATAAACAAAGGACATCTTCTTACCTGACACGTCTTTTTTCAAAATTTACTTATATTAGCGGAGTGACGCTCCTCACTAAGGATGTTGAGTTATTATACCTAGTAACTGATTAAGGATAGTTGCTTGGTCCTTAACTGCCACGAACTTTTCGTGAATCCCACTCACAACCTTCCATTTCAACGTTGTAATTTTTTGACGGAGTTTAGATTTCCTGTAGACAAAAACCGCGGCACCGCTGGACGTAAGTGTCGTTGCTAGGGCGGGAGGACGATGGTCGTCCGCTCCCAAGATGCGCGTAGCAAGGACCAGCCGCCCGGCCAAATCGCTGAGCTTTGCGACGAAGTTAATCTATTCCAATTACAAGTAGAATTTTATTTTGCAAGGGCCGTATAGGTCTTTTAACTGCAATATTTATTTTTTGTTAGCTTTCCAGGTCCCGAATGGTCTCTGGGAGCACATGGTTTGTCAATGTACCGCGCAAGAATCCCGTTCTTAGTAAAGACACGACATTTATCTTGTCAACGGATTTGACTGAATTGTTGCGCAAAGAATTTTTTGACAACGATTTTTTATAGAACAATAATTTTTTAATCCCACCGCAGCCGACACACCGCCTCCAGTTCGAGGACGATGCTGCTTTGGTATTGGGCGAACAATGGCTATTTTGGCTAGCAACCCTTACCTAGCCTTCCACAACCCGGGTTGACGGCTTTACGAGCGTTTTGGGTGCGTAGCCTAGCCTGAAACGCGACCGAGAATTTATCTCTTCTTGTTTCTTTGTTTTTTTCTGCTTTTCACTCAACATTTACAGAGTCGAGACTAGCTCCATACTTGACCGGTACCCTGCATGATCGACAGCCCATTAGGGATCATGAAGGATTCCCAGGTATTTTACATCGCCGAAACCGCCGTAAATATTTAGAATTATTCGTTGACTTTGAACATGTAAATCTTTATTAAACTCCTTACATGTTTCGACTGGTGATGCCTCGGTGGGTACCGAAGGTAATTCAACCTGTAATAATTCGCTTTCATCTACCTCAAAAGGTCGCCAAAAAGCCATTATTATAATAAAAATTTACTTACATAAACCACGTATCTAAAAACAAAAACACTTATAATACGCACTTCACTGGTCAAAACCTAAATCTAAACTGTTTTAAATGAATCATATTTTAAAAAAGCATCTGTCTAGACGTAATGCCTCAATTAAATGAAAATGACTACGCCGACTGCATACGATAATATAATATTACCCTTAGTGGAAAAGAGATAAAACGCATCGTCGCAGCAGGCCGACTGTTTGAACTGTATACCGAATCTATCACTAAGAAATTTGCATGAAATTGAGTTATTTTCTATGCGGTATCGAGCGATCCTGGTATTAGCGGTAGGCCTTTGTCTCGCTTTTTATACCATTTAAATCCTAAGAATTTATATTTATGAGATTCAGTTAGGTCTGGAAAAGTATACTTCACAAGGGCCCTTGGCTTCTATTTCTTTTAAGTCTTCTTGTTCGCAGAGGAATTAATTTGGCATTACTTCCTTGCAGGTGGTACCACGATGAGTATGGTGTAATTGATTTTTAATTAAATATTTATCGCGGGGTATGACAAACTTAAACAGACTCTGATGCATAAGTGGTATTGCATATAACTGATAATATTCAAAATCATTAGGATTGGTAATTGGTACTCTTAAAAAATATGTAACTTTGTTATATAAGATGAAAATATCCACATAAATCAATTTTTCGAGAAGGAAAATATTCTCTAAATTTTTTGGCAAAACCATTTGATTAGTGCCTACATTTTTCCTCACCGTAATGAGTTCCTTTAAAAGATCGTTAATTATTATTATACTCGGGTGCATAATTTTTAATTTTGATAAAGTAATATAATTTTCGATATCTTGTAATATTGAATTAAGTATTTCATATAAGTTAATAATTTGATTTGATACATCTTTAATAAAAAGCATGTTTTCTTTATATGTTGCTTTTTGCACTATCGAACTAATTTCATTGGCTCTACATTCTATTAGTTTTTCGTTATGCCCTATTTGTTGAATTGTAGAATTAAATTTGTCAATAACGCTTGTAGAAATTGAGTTTTGTTTGCGAATATTTCTATACAATTTATTTTGATTTTTTTCTAAATTTTTTATGAGCTTTTTGTTGTGCTCTCCATCTGACGCATCTGGTTTAATGTTACAGCCTTAAATACTGAACCTACTATGTTAACTATCTTCTTTTAGTTGTTTGACGGTGAGGTAAAATTTCTTTAATTCTATTTTCAACTCTTTCTCGTGTTATTTTAAATATTTTTAAGTAGTTCCCCTCAAATAAGATAGTGGAATATGGAAGCAGCCACTCCAACTTAAGTTTTTTACTTGTACTCATTGTGGCTATTGTAAATGGTCACAGATAATATGGAACAAAATAATTTCAGAACAACACTAATTTGTTTACACTGAAACTGAACACAAAAATAAGTGATATCTCTATTTTATATCTTAAAAACTAATTAAATTTACAAGCAATAAACTCCACTTCAGAGTAAGAAAGAATAATTGCATGGGAATGTCAACTAGGCATTTATTATTTATTGAACCTCATGCTAAAATTTGTAGGCAACCTTGTACCTGTGCAAAACACAACTCTTTTAATACTTTCTTTACTTTTTTACTTTAAACAAACACTAAAGTCAGTCTACATACGAACTTAACGGCATCCTGCAGGAGATTTTTATCTCACGACACACCAAACGAATTTAACAATTTTGTGATACTTTTAAACCCGCTACGATCGTTTTTCAGTATTTGCCCCGTTAGATCAAACGCCGCCGACGCGACGACGCGACTTGCTTTAATGTACTTTGACAACAGACGTTAAATTCCTTTTCCAATTTTTATTTCGTATTTACTATGTACTATATTATTGTTTAATTTACTATTACCCGTATTTTTGTAAATTTGCTAATAAATATTTTTGTGTTAAGTGATCCAAATTTAATATAATATATTAAATTTGGATCACTTAACACAAAAATAAGCTTGGCTAAAATGTTGTAAGGCCAGTAAAACGATTTACTTTAAAAGTAGAATTTTTTATCATTACAAACGCCGCAGCCGTAACCAATTTTCTCCGATATAATAAATAATCATTTACCTGCTACACCTTGACGTTTATGGGTTCACATGTATACTACAATTTATTTTCTTTGGAAAAACTTTGTCAAATAATTAATTATTAATTATGCAGTATTTGCACATAAAAAATTATTTTATGCAAAAATATACTTTTTCCGTATGTAACGCAACTGATCCCGGGTTGTGTTGGAATTAGAGCTTGGACAGTTTTCGCACTGCACTTGCAGAAAGAGTTAGTTGCACCAAAGCATTGTATTTATATAGGTAATTATTCTTAATTACTGCAAATATGAACTCCAGTAACAGTACAATTACATAAATTAAATGGTTCTAAATATATATGAAGTTTAAGTTAATTTTTGGTTTATTTAACTAATGGAATCGGAATAGAAAAAAATAGTAGTTTACACTTTTATTGGTGCAAGAAACGTGATCCTAGAATAAAAGCTATCCTAGAATAAAAATATTAAAACTAAATATGAAACAGCAAGGCATTTCTTATTGATGCTTGTTATTTTTATTGGTGCTATTTCACACGATTAAGTGAGTGGAAAAAACCAAAATTCTTACCATAGTAATGTAATAAAATGTAATTAAAGTTTTGCAAACGGGGGTAAATCCAGAGACGGCTTCTAACCTAGTTGGAAATAAAATCATGATTCGATGTGCAAATAAAATACAAATATTTATTTACCCACATTGTGTTATTTGAAAGTGCGAGATAAGAAAATACCATACAGGGTGTCTGAAAAGTCTTAGCATGGGCAAATATCTTTACTGTTAATAAAGATAGAGCCACCAAATTTTAGTTGTAACTTATTGGTTAATAAATCTACTTTTTTATGTAATTTGACCTTTTCAACCCCCTTGGGGGGTTACGCTAGGGAGTTGAGGTCAAAAATTGTGAATGCAAACGTATGCCGGGCAGTAGCGATCCGTGGTCAGTAAAATAGGTGAGGCCAAAAGTTATAATATGAAGCATATAGTTTTATTTAAAACACACATCAAAACGTAAAATATCATAAAACGGAAATCAAATGCCAAACTTAAAACCAAACTAAGAAAAATGCAAAATTATGTTTTATAGATTAAGTCTATCTTTCTGTTGCACTTAATCGCAAACGATCCTATTACTAAGTTATAAAATGAGCCAGAAGAATACATTTTAATTATTAAGCCTTTTCTATATACACTACAGCCAAACCATTTAACATTTCTTGTGCAGTCGAATTTCTCTAATAAGTTTTATGAGTTTTAAAGCTAAAAAATTTCTTTCAACTGAAACCGATGCTCTAGGTAGTGTTGGCTATTAAACATAACAATTTGTACATTTCTGATAAAACCTCGTTTAGACCATTTTTGAACATTTTGTTTATAGAGACAAAACATGTTAATCAATCTTACGAAAATTTTCATTTTTACATTTTAAATTAATTGCAGTGAGGAGATCTTACGAAAATTTTCATTTTTACATTTTAAATTAATTGTAGTGAGGCCGGGCCTCACCTGCCTCATGCTACCGATCGCCACTGATGCCGGGTGGCCTCTTCTTTTAAAAGTCTTCAAAAAAGAAACATTTTACCGCAGCTCCCGTAGTTTAATTCATTTTTAAATGGCAAGCCTATAAAAATTATAAATCGTAAATCATATAATCGGGCGAGGCACAAGTCGACCATTAGTCGACCTCTTGTGCCATGCAGTACCACTCTGCGCTGCTATTTTTTGTTTTGTGCGGCACTTTTTTTCTAACTTTTGTCCAACATTACTTCTTCATTTGTCGTTTTTATATTTTTTGTTTTTTGACATCTGCGCAGTAGACCAAAATGCTTACCACGCGGAAACCGAGCATGCTAGACATGCGTACGCAATTTCAGGAGATGTACTTGGGTATCCACATTCGAACCCATTCACTTGTAAAAATATATCAGTATAGTCAAGGTACCACTACGTAGTTAACTTTATAACTTTTTCCCCAAGTTTTTTTCGACTTTAATTTTCGTTATTTGCCATCTGCGCAGTAGACCAAAATGCGTACCTCGCGCAAGCCGAGCGTGCTAGACATGCGTACGCCATTTCAGGAGATGTTCTTGGGTGTCTACATTCGAAACCATTTACTTTGAAGAATATATCCCCAATAGTAAAGGTACCACCACGTATTTACCTTTATAACTTTTCCCCCAAGTTTTTTTCGACTTTATTTTTCGATATTTGCCATCTGCGCAGTAGACCAAAATGCGTACCTCGCGCAAACCGAGCGTGCTAGACATGCGTACGCAATTTCAGGAGATGTACTTGGGTGTCTACATTCGAACCCATTCACTTGCAAGAATATATCCCCAATAGTAAAACTACAACTACTTATTTAACATATTTTTACGATTTTATGACGTCTTACTTTTTTTGAACATTCTTAACTATGAGACATTTTGAACAACCGTGCCAGCCTTACTAATCAGTTATATTACGCACTGACTGATTTCCGGCATGGCCGCCTATTCTTATTTATTCAAGAATTAGCCTTACCATAGTTATTGAGACTTTTGCGTCCTGTGAGAAATTCACAATATTGTACACTGAAAAAATCTTCATCTAATTTGAAAATTAGAGTATTCTTGGAAAATTAGCCTTACATGAAGCGCTACTATTCTTGTGTCAAGCGAAAATTCGTAGTGCAAGTAAAGGCTAATCTTGAATCTACAAACGTTCTATTCTTGGCATCCAAGATAGTAGTAATATTGGTTTAAGGACTGCTACTGTTCAGTCAAGAAGAAGGGTTAGTTTAAGATGAAGAATAGGAGTACAGAGATTTTAATTGGTAATTTACATTGTCTCAAGAATAACTAAAGTTATGGCAACCAGTTTATATACATTGACATAAATATTGCTTACTCTTGAACAAAGAGATACACTTTTCTAGAGTTAGTTTTAGAAGTTAGTCTTCGTGGAAATACGTAATCGACTGATATCTTAGCGATCCTTTGGCGAAAGCGCTTTTTTCTTTCGCCAACCTTTGTAAAATCCTCCCCTCTACCCTAATCCACTAGTATTTTTAGTGCCCCTTTGGCGAAAGCGCAAATATGCCTTTTGGACACTCACCCTTCTAATCCACTGATACCTTAGCGATCCTTTGGCGAAAGCGCTTTTTTCTTTCGCCAACAATTTTAAAATACTCCCCTACTAGTATTTTTAGTGCCCCTTTGACGAAAGCGCAAATATGCCTTTTGGACACTCACTCACCCTTATGCAATATAGGCGAAGGAGGCATTGACACTATAGATGACCTTCTTACACCACCTACACAATTCCCCTAATACACACACACCCCATCAGTGCCTTTCTGACACCTTGACCACACTCAATATACCTACGTCACTGATAAATAGTTCTACTTCTCCGTGTGTGTATTCACTTCAACACCGGAGTTAAGTTAAGAAAAAGTTGAAATAAGGATTAAGTACTATACTTGGGTTGAGGTTACCTACTTTTCCATTACGACCGTATTCCAGTTCGTTTAAGAATTGCTATACTTATTTCAAGTTTATTTGCTTTTCTCTCAAGCTAAGAAAGTGCTTGTTTCAAACATTACAATACTTAGTTTACTCGTATTTAGTATTGAAAGAAGTATAGATGTGCGTATTGTTTTAAGAATAACCTGCCTTTTGGAAGGACTATAGTTGCTCTTGCGGATATACAAGACTAAGCTATCCTTCACTGAAGACTATTACTCTTGACTCTAGTATAGCTTTTTTTCAGTGTATATCTCACGGAACCCTCTAAGCGCGAGTCGAACTTGCACTCAACCGTCTTTTTATTTCATACAATCACGGCAACGCCCATCAATTAAATTATTTCTGTCAAATACCGTATGTACCTACTTATTTTCGGCATCGACGCCTCTGGTAACAGACCAACAGTGCCTGCCTTACTTATTACGTTACAAGGTGTTTAGAATGGCCACCATGAACTTCTTGGCTGTAATAAAGTCCGTTTTGGAACTCTGCCAAGAAGTAACATCTGAGAAAAGACCTTTAAAATGAGGTACCACACGGCATAGGGTTGCATTTAAAATTTTTGACCTCAACTCCCTAGCGTAACCCCCCAAGGGAATTTAAAAAGTCAAATTACACAAAAAAGTAGATTTATTAACCAATAAGATAAAACTAAAATTTGGTGTCTCTATCTTTATTAATAGTAAAGATATTTGCCCATGCTAAGACTTTTCAGACACCCTGTATGGTATTTTCTTATCTCGCACTTTCAAATAACACAATGTGGGTAAATAAATATTTGTATTTTATTTGCACATCGAATCCTGATTTTATTTCCAACTAGGTTAGAAGCCGTCTCTGGATTTACCCCCGTTTGCAAAACTTTAGTAATAATGTATTAGTATTCAGTAGTTTTTGCATGCCATAATATTAAAGGTAAAAACACTGGATTGTCCTTTAATGACCTCATTGTGATTTTGTCTCCGCCTCCGATAACGGTAGAAGTTAGCCTGAAATATAATATTATTGTCTATTTAGTCAAAGTATATGTCTGCCTTAAAGGGCGTTTTAGATTGTCCATGTGGACGTTGGCCAGGGACTGTGTTGTTACCGTTTTACGATGTTAAGGCGCGTATATGCCTGAGCACGAATGGGTACGAGGCAAAGGCGAGCCGCCGCTCACATACAAGTGTGTACGTATCACCGAGGAGAGGCAAACGGCCTTCGGTCGAACTCGAACGACGTGAGGAGCGAGGCCGTGCGATACCATCCGACGGGAGTCGGTACATCAAAGAGAATTTGGTTCAGGTGTGGACGGTGTTTTGCCATTTTTGCCTCGTTGAGTTTCAAATTAAAAAGTGAGCGTAGTGTGGTGTACGTATTTATTATTTTTGTGGTTTAGGCAAAGTTTAAAAAATTAATTTTGTAAACTTTGGTTTAGGTTTCAATTAAAAATGAGTTGGGACAATGAAAAGATATTGTGCCTAATAAAGGAATATGCAAATCGTCCAATTTTGTGGAAAAAAGATGACAAGTTATACTACAATATTATTAAGAAGGAGGATGCCTGGCGCGAAATGAGCGTCATATTCGAGGGAACCATTGATTTTTTAAAGAAAAAAATGGAGAGTCTTCGAGGCTCGCGTAGGAGGGAAAAGAACAGAGTTTTGAAAATCTTCCTCCATCATACTATTTAAAAATAATTTTCCTCGCGTGATAAGTCTATTTTGGTATATTCTGGTTGTCCACCAGCGTCTTTTTTTCCTTTTTTTTTTTAATAAACCCGCCATCACTATAAACACAACACTAGCTACTACCATATCGTCGGCGCTCTCCATACTCCGCAGCTGATCTGAACGAACTAACGAACGTATGGACGGAGAATGGGAACGGCGCCTCGTTCGGTGCCTTGGCGTTTGTTGTTCGCAATCAAAAAAAGTTAAAGCGAGGCGTTCGTTTGACATCATATGCCTCGTTCGCATCCGTGCTCAGGTGTATACGCGCCTTTAGTTTACTGTTTCAATTTCGGTTGGTTTTGAGAATTAATCTGACAGTTTTTGTCCCAAATGTTTTTAACGTAAGTTTTTTGATTAGGTTGAAACAGATTCGGTTTATTTCGATACTGATTAACCTTCGAAATTACTTTTTGTTTGTTTTCTGATAGTTCCTAATTGATATTAAAATACATTAGTTTAGACTTTTCTTTGTGAGCGTTAATGTAATCATTTAAGAGTAATTGGTCTAGTTTTAAATCGAATCGATCATTTGTAGTTGTAGAAATATGACCGTTAATTACATCTGTCGGCCTTACGTTCGTCGCAGAATGAATTGAATGATTATATGCTACTACTGCATAAATCATTTTACTAATTTATCGGTGTCTTGGCAAAATTTTGATTATTTAGTAAGCGAATGTGCTCCGCTAAAGTTGAATGAAGTCTTTCAACCACGCCATTAGATTGGGGATGATGGGGTGAACAAAAGTGTATTTTAATTTTGTGTAAATTGAGAAGTTCTGTTACAACATATTTTTTGAATTCAGTGCCATTATCGATAATAACTTGTCTTGATATGCTATGGTGGGAAAAATATGATACTAGCTTATCAACAATTTCTGTAGCGGCAAGTGATTAAAGTGCGTATGCTTGCGCATATTTTGAAAAACTATCGATTTTTGTCAAAAATTTAGTTTGTTCAAGTGTGTACATATCTAAATAATAATATCCAAAATTTCAAATGGTTTGGAAGCCGTTATTTTCATATTTGTAGAATGACGTTCATATTTGCTTTTTTGTCAAATTTCGCAATTATTTATAAAAGTTTGAACGGAGTTTTTAAGATTTGGCCAATAGTACTTTTGTGTTATTTGTTTTAGCGTCTCGTCAATGGGTGGTTCGTTTGTGATTCGTGATATTTTTGTATTACTTCGGAAATATCGTCTTTATCAGTGACATCTACTAATTTTATTAAACATCATTTTAATTTCAAAGATGGCCATTTAAAAGTTTTTCGAATTACCTCACAAAATCGTTCATACATTTCGAGCTTTTCAAAATACATATGATATTGTTTATCAGGAATTATTATTTCCTTTACGAAGTTTAGAATATCTTCATCGAAATTATTCTCGGAAATTTGAACGTTAAAACGGCGTTTTTTCTCAAATAAAATAGTCATTTTTGGTTTCGCGGAAGGGTATAACATTTAGGAAACGATTATTTGATTTGCTCCATAATTTACAGGGATATCACATATCGGAATGCCTTCAATAGGGTCTTCACTCTCATTAGTCTGTCTGTCATGTTTTCGTCTCGATCAGCTGATGCGTGTGTTCCGATGTCATTGACTTGTGCCGCGATGCCATTATCGTCTGCTTGTGCGATAGTGGAAATTTGATCAAGATTGTCCGTGTGTGGTTGTGACTGTCCTTGTAGTTCTTTGTTAAAATCTTCTACATATTATTTTAAACAAAAATTGTATTCTGTCTCTTTCGTGGGTCTTTCAATAAAGCATCGGCGTTCGTGTTAAGTTTTCCTTTTTTATACATTATATTATAGTCATATTCGTCTAGTTTGTGGTTTGTGGTTTGTGGTCGGTGATAAGGTTTATTTTTCTTCCGTATTTGCACCGTCGAAAATAGTTATTGGCCCAAACAATAGCCAAAACTTCCCTTTCTATGGTCGAATAATTTCTTTCCGAGTAATTGAGTGTTCCGGATGCGTACGCCACTGAAACGTCTTGGCGAATAGGTCCTTGTGAAAGAACTGCTCAAAAGCTAACCGCACTTGCATCTGTGGTAAGATTAAACGGTTCTGAGATGTTTGGATATTGCAATATCTGCTCATTAGTTAGTAAGTTCAGCAGGCTTCGAAACACTGTATACAAATTCCTGGTTATGTTCTCTTGTTGCACCTTTTTTTAAGCATTTAGTGAGGGGCTTGGTTAACTTGGCGAAGTCCTTGATGAATCTTCGATAGTATCCCAGTAACCCTAAAAATCCTTTAATTTTTTTTTATTGTTTTTGGAATAGGATAATGCCTAATAGCTTTAATCTTATCAGGATTCGGTTTTACACCATCTGCGGTTACCACATGGCCTAGGTGTGTAACTTCTTTCCGTAAAAATTCAGATTTATCCAACTGGATTTTAAAATTGGACTCACGAAGGCGTTGAAACACACTTCTTAACCTGTCTAGATGTTCTTGTAATGATGCCGAGTACACAATAATCTCGTCTAAATGCACTAGACATTTTTCTTTTTGAATTACACGCAAAATGGTATCCATTACCCTCTGGAAGGTTGCCGGGGCATTTTTAAGGCCAGAGGGCATACGTAGAAACTCATAATGACCATTCTCAGTATTAAATGCTGTCTTTTCGATGTCATCTTCGTGCATTTGGATTTGGTGGAACCCACTTGCCAAATCTAAGGTGGTGAAATACTGGCCTTTACCTAATTTTTCCAAGAGGTCGGTTATATTAGGAAGGGGGTACCGATCGTCAAGGGTTTTAGCATTAAGACCCCTAAAGTCGCAAACTACCTTCCTTTTTTTTTATCCCCGAAGCATCAGCTTTCTTTGGGACTACTCAAATTGGAGCGAGCTCCCCGGTGAGCTACTTGGCCGTATAATTTTTTGGTCTATCATTTTTTTTATTTGTTTTTCAACCTCTTGTTTATGTATAAATGGATAACGATAAGATTTAGTTTTTTTCCTCGTCATTAAGATGACCAGTCCGAAATTTGGAAAAATCGAATTTTGTTGTTTTGGGGAATCGTCAAAATTGTTTAAATTAATTTATTCCATTTCATTAGTATTAAATTTTTCTACGGTTATGGGTTCTGAAAAATCTAAAGTTACCGGATTACAGATAAGTATTATTTAATACTGTACGCCCAGCGGTAATTGACACTCGGAGAGAAAGGAAAAAAAAATCCTGTGACGCCGTTGTTAACTTTTAAAAATTCGGAATACCAAAAAACTATCTAGTACGCGTACGCCTATAGTTTTTTAGCATTCCGAATTTTTAAAAGTTAACAACGGCGTCACAGGATTTTTTTTTCCTTTCTTTCCGAGTATCAATTACCGCTGGGCGCACTATACTATTGTCAAGGCATAACTATTTCTAGCAACAGACAAACATTCTGGTATCTCACAATTATGCATTTTCTGATGCGGTATAATTACATCACCGTTTTTTATCGAAGTTTTAATTTGAACAAGTTGTTCAACACGAGGTGGAATAGTTATACAGTTTATCTCATTTCGAGTTTCATGGAATTGTAATTTAATGCGTGTATGTGGGGTTACAAGATATCCTTTGTCAAAGTCAAGATTAGCTTGTTAAATTTTAAGATTATCAAGTCCTAGTAAACCATCAAATACATCGTGGAATTTGAATAAATAAAATTTCAAATCTTTATTTTTTGATAATTTAAAAATTTTGGAAGCTGGAATTAAAGCACTATATTGATGAGATGATTTCTGAAATACTGCTGAAACTATAAAATTATTATTATTGGGTATAACATTTTAGCAATATTTAGCAAATACCGGACCTAGTTGATCCTGAGTCGATTAATATTTTTAAATTGGTTTCCGGAAAGACAATGTATACGTATGATAGCTCACTATTATTAGTTACATTTGAGATTACTTGAGGTATTATGTAATTTCTTTGTTTTGAGTAGCTTCGCGAAAATTTTTAATTTTATCGCGTTCGCTTTCATAAAAATTTTGTTGGGTTAGGTCATAGTCAGGTAGTGACGTATGTATATCAGGTTTAGTCTTAGGTTCGTAATATTCGGTGCTTGCGTATGGGTAACAATTTGTTTAAATTTGTTAAAATATTGGGCATATGGAGTATATTGATTCTCGTCATAAGAAAATTGTTCTAATTGATTTACATTTTGCATTTCGGTATTATAAAGTTCTTCAAAAATAAATTTTGGAGGGTTATAATTAGATGTGTTAGGCAAAGGTTTACAAATTGACGTTTCTACGCTAGACATAGCTGAAGGCTGTGTTAATTGTTTTTGCTGATTGGGTTTAACAACATTAGTTCTATTTCCCGGTTTATTAAAAACTTGTGAAACAGTTAAAAATCTTTGTTGCGGTCTGTTAAAATTAGGTCTAATATTCATAAGCTGTGATGGAAAACTAGGCCTAAAGGCATTATTTGGAGTATGGGTATTAAATACATGATTTGGCCTTAACATACTTTTGCGCTGAATTGTATTAAAATACGGATTTTGTTGAATATATTTAAAACTATTATTGTTAGGACTTGAAACACTGGGTTTCGTTTGGTTTTGAAAGTAGTGAACATTATATTCTTGTGTAACAAACTCTAATGCCTGCATTAAGTTAGCTGGACGCATGCACCTTATGGTGGTGCCAAGGGGTTCCTTTAACCCAGATAAAAATATTATAAAAGCAAGATCGTTATATAAACTTCTTTTTAGATTTTTTGCTGGTGTGGTTCTTTCGTGAGAATCAATGAATGAACAAAACAAATTTAAAATATGTAATACCAAATCATAAAATTGATTTGGCTTTTCGTTAGGTAATTGTTTCATGATGACCAAATCTCGATTTGGGCAAGCTTCGTCTCTTTGATCGGCAAAATTACGTCTTAGGGTGTCTTTTAACACAACCCAAGTACTGATATTTTGAATATTTACAAAAAGTTTAGCTTGGCCAGTAAGTTTGCCAACAAGAGAATTCAACAAATACACATTTTGAAAAAAATTTGGATTCGTAGCTTCATAAAAGGAATCAATAATTATTGATTGATAAGTCGATGTGCAGCGAGTTAAGTCATTTGGGTTTCCATCGAAAATAGGAACACAGTTTAGATATTCTGTTTTAAATTGCGCCATATCGTTTTTAGTTAGATTATTCAAAATTTGATCGATATATATGATTGTTAGAAGTTACGTTAATGTTTGAAGTTTCGCTTAAAATTTCTAAATATTCTTCCAAATTTTGATTAGAAACAGAGCGAGTTGAAGGCGTCTGTAAATTTAAATTCTGTAAATTTCTAATGATACTTTCAATCGACATGGAATCAATTGCACTTACACTAAAATCAACAGGCCTACTCTGGTCATTTTATAGGGACAAGGCTTGGTTCGGCGATTGATGTCCTCTCCAAAATCTAGGTCCCTGCGAAGATAGGCGATTCAGGTCCTAACATCAGATGATTGGTTGATCGATGGTAATCCACAGATCTTCGATAGATTGGGAACTTTTCGATGTTCGGAAAAATCCACTCCGCTTCAACACCTCCACCAACGTCACAACACATTGTTCGTTTTTTCGGTTAACCGTTGAACCGGAAAAGTCCTATACAATCGATTTGTATCGATTCACGAAAAATCCTACCGATTGCGCCAGTTAACTAACACGACCGAGGTAGTCTGTTTTTAAAAACTATTTATTTTCTAAGTTACAGAATTAATATCAAAAATACTATTACAAAATATATGTTTAATAATTTAAAGTTTTCAACTGACTGACTCATCCTGGCTTTGGCTGCATTCTATATTGTCATCCGATATGCATATTCAGCATTATCTCCGCCTAGGTGGTGATATAGCTCGTGGTCAAATAAAATCAACTCTGGCAAATTATATTATTTATGTTTAATCAATTCAATGCAGTTTTTGACATAATATGCCTATCCATACTTTAAATAAATATAACAATGAGAAATGATTATTCTTATCGAATAGTAGTGCAATCACTATTTTCACCCTATTGCTATTTGCAGGGCTCCAGGAATTGTCTCTGATATATTTTTGGATTTAATATGCAATTTATTGATTTCTGTAATTATTGGACTAAGGTCGTAATAATGTATTGTTTATGTTTCTCACGGTAATTTTTTCTTCATATCCGAATGTTATTTGAAGAATTCTGAAAGGAGGGAATAAAAATACTAGTTAGAATTATTAAAACTGTACTTCTTTCTCAGGGGACGTTTTATATTACTAAGGTGTACCTCTTCCTCTTCATGAGAGTTTGTTTTTGCCGTTTTGCGTTTTGTATTCAAAGAAATTAACTTTATTGGTTTAAAGAGTTTGTCAGCATTTTTCTGCCTTATATGTTTTTTCATATACACATCTTGTACAGGTATAAAAATTTCAGGTGTTTCCCTATTTTCGTTAACTTTGCCAATTATTTTTTCTTTGCCGGATACTAATTTTTCGTTTATTTGAGAATACAATACTTTTGTTTTTTCTTTATGGTCATTAACATAGTCGCTAAGTAATAATTGTTCCAGATTTATATCAGAAGGATTGTCGTCTGTAATATGTCCATTTATGACATCTATACGTTTAAGTTTTGTTGAAGTATGTATTGAATTATTATATGCTAATATTGCATAGACCATTTTCTGCGTAATAGGCTTTTTATTAAAATTTTGGTTATGTAATATACCTATATGTTCTGAAAGTGTCGAATGTAGTCTTTCAATAAGTCCATTAGACTGTGGGTGATTAGGAGAGCAAAAATCTGTTTTTAATTTATGTAATTGTAAAAGTTCTGTGACTATCGAATTTTTAAATTCGGTTCCGTCAACTATTATTTGTTTTGGTATTTTATGATGTAAAAATAAAATAAAAGATTGTCTACAATTTCTGAAGCATTTAGAGATTTTATTGGGTATGCTTGTGCGTATTTCGGAAAGCTATCAATGGTTGTTAAAAAATTTGTTTGCTCTAAGACTCTAAGGTTTAATGGATAATTTCGAAAGGTCTTGTTGCCGTAGCACACTGTGACGGATCGGCAATCTAGCGGGATTTAAGTCGGAAATTCCAGGTTCATGGAATTAAGTGCCATTAAGTAATTAGCATAAAAACATTCCATTTAGGTCCACTCGACACCAGTTTAATTGTTAGGTACAAGGGCGTGGTCATAATTGCGTGGAGAACCCAAGGGAATCAGGTATGCATTTGTCTAGACTATTTTCAAAAGTCCTTCATTCGCGATACTTATTTTAGAGTGGATCGTTTTTTGTCTGATATTTTGGCATTTGTGTATTGTTCTAATAATTCTTAAAGGTAAGTTTTTCTTAGTTTTGAAATTGCTTATATTAAAGTTGGGGAAATACTATAATGATGTCACAAATTGTGCACACTATCACTTTTCTGTAGACTAAAACTTTCTTATATGGGCGAATATGGACTCCTACTGTTACTCTAACTTTTAGTTAGACTTTCTACGTTAAGACCATATATAAGGTTTTTGCGTTTGCTTGCGTCTCTGAGAAATTTTTGGTTTTTTTCAGAATGGCTCCTATAATTTCTCGGCAGGAAATTGTTGAAGTTTGGGTGAACAAAAGTAAGCGATACTGCGGTTTGTGACTTTGTCATAAGGAAATTTGATCAAGTCATATTTCCCGATGATGTTATAGTTTTAGGGACTTCTTTAAGAAGTGTGTCCCAACAAATGGCGTTAAGGTGGAGCAAAAGTTACCGAAACCGCAACAGATTTTTAAATAACAATTTTCAGTGGCTTAAAGGGACAATTGCCTGGCTGTGTGGTGTCACGCCAAAAGACATGAATAAGCCAGAAGTAATTGCAACAAAAGAAATTAATTTAAAATTGGCTGCTTTTGGTTTATCACCATTATATGCATGGATAAAATTTATGGAGTGCTTATTACACATTGCATATAGATTAGAAGTAAAAATTTGGCAAGCCCGCGGGCCTGAAATCAAACGTAAAGTTGCCAATAGAAAAAAATTTATACAAGATAGGTTTAAAAAAGAAATGGGTATCTTGGTTGACATATCTACACACCAAGCAGGTAATACGAATGACGGCAATACAGCTCAAAAATTTTTCAGGAACCCTGAAAAGTCGTCCGACATAACGGGAATAAATTTAAAGTTAATTAAGTAATTTCATGTAATTTTAGCGGCAATAAATTATGGGTTTTCATTAAATGCAAATGCATTTGAAGATTATGCTATAGCCACAAGAAATTTGTATTTAAAAGAATATTATTGGTTTTATATGCCAAGTAGTGTACACAAAATTTTCTTTCATAGCAAGATTGTTATTGCCTCTTGTATTCTTCCGATTGGTCAACTCTCTGAAGAAGCACAAGGGGCAAGAAACAAAGATAGCAGAAGGTATAGAGAGCAGTTTACAAGAAAAGGCCTACCTAATACATAGACTTCTAATTTCATCCCTTTAAGCATTCCCCTAAGGAAAAGCGAGGAAAAATTACGAAGGAAGTACTTTCTCTACTCTCAGTACCTCAGTTGTATTCTGGTTCAAGTAGTGAGTGTTCTGAACTTGAATCAGATGAGTCAGATTAAGTTAATTATTTAAGGAATTATTGTAACCATAGAAAAATATTGTTTTTTTCGCTTTTTAAACACTAAAAAATGTACTGTCTAACGCACAAAGCTTTATTTTATTTGAAGTATTACTATAAACCACAAAAACTTTTTTTGTGCATTCGCCCAGAATTTTTTTTAACTGGAATATGCAATTTTTCCGGTCTTGAAATCATAATTATTGTTTGTAATTATATATTTTTTAAATTTAACTTAATACGAAGAAGGCACAAAAATGTCTAACGCACCGCGACCTAAAAGAATTTTAACCTGACTAGCAAGCTTTGAAGCCTCCGCATACGGCGCGCCGCGCCGGACTAAAATAGGGTGGCTTGCCCTTAAAATTCCACTTTTCGGTCTTAATACGTAAATACCTAATAAAACATGTTTATAACATACACTATGAAGTAAAAAAATAAATAAATTTTTTATGAAAACATTTCGTCCCGCTACATTGCCGATCCGTCACAGTGTGCGTAGGTGTAATATTTCCGTTTTAACAGGATTGCGGTCATATTTGCTGATTTGACAAAATTCACAATCATTAATGTAAGTTTGAATAGAACTTTTTAAATTTGGTCAATAATATTTATTTTTAATTTTTTGTTCGGTTTCGTCTACACCTCTATGGTTAGATTTACCTTCGTTATAATTTTGAATAATTTCGGGTGTCTTGTTTATCTGTGACGTCAGTTAGCTTAGTTAGACGGCGTTTGAATTTTAGAGACGGCCATTTAAAAGTTTTTTTGATTACTGCGCAGAATGGTTTATATGTATTTAGATTTTCAAAGTATCTTGTTCAAAGTTATTTTTAGAGATTTGGACAATAGTTCTACGTTTCTTTTCGAATAAAATTGTCGTTTTAGGTTTTGCTGGAGAATGTAATACATCCTGTATAAGAATTTGATTAGCGCCATAATTTACCGGTATTTCAGCGATAGGAATGCCTACGATATGTCGTTTGAACGTACTGTGACGTCATCGTCAGCTGGTTCATTAGGGATATCTACGGGTCCATTGTCAGGTAGTACTAAGGTTGATATTTGATCTAAGTTGTCCTTATCATTTTGTGTATTTATGTCGTCATTATGAGTACTAGTTTGTGGATCTTGCCAAGAGTACCGTGTTACTTCATTGGTATATTGTCCTAGGTCAAAGGTGTTATTTGTTTCATGGAGTTCAATTCGCGTTTTATGAAAAGATAATTTTATCTTAGCATACGGAGTGATTAAAAATCCTTTGTCAAAATTTAGATTTGCTTGCAATGTTTTTAAATTATCAAGACCTATTAGTCCATCAAATACGTTATGAAATTTAAATAAGAAAAATTTAAGATTCATTTTCTCTGGTAAGTTAAATATTTTAGATGCGGGGATCATTGCACTATATTCATGTGGTGATTGTTGGAAAACAGTTGATACATCATTTTTTATACAATTTGGAAAATATTTGAACGCTAAATTTGGATTTATTTTTATATTGTGTCGATCCTGAATCAATTAAAAATTTTAAATTATATTCGGGGAATACTATATAAGATAGTTCGCTAGTATTGGTCGTATTAAAGGATATTATTTGATTTGTCACATATCCGTGTTCTTCTGCGGGTCTACTTGAAAATTTACTGGTGACTCATCCTCGTCAGTTTGAACTGTGAGTCGGCTTGTTCATTATAGTAACTATTTGTCGGGTATTCACAATATCGAGAATCGTATGGTCGCTCAGGGTTAGGAGTGTCATTTTGAAATTCGTAAATTGAGTTATATTCTGTTTCTTTAGACTATGGATTTGCATCTGTGTTATATAGTTCTTCAGATGTAAATCTAGGTGTTATAATTGTTTCTGTTATAATTATTATTATAATTAGTATTATCGCTAGTATTAACCCTAAAAGTTTGTCTAGTTGACACTGTCATTGTTGTTGCCTAAGGCAATGGTTTATTTGGATCAGGTTCAAAGACATTTCTGGGTTTGCTAAATACTTGAGAGTTGGTTAGGAATCTTTGTGGGGGCCTATAATTTTGGTTTGGCCTAACTGTTATAGGTTGTGAAGGAAAATTCGACCTAAATTGGTAATCTTTCCATATTATGATTAAAATTTTAATGATAGTTGATGGGACGTGTTCCCAAATTTTTTGTGTTAGTTTTTATTTGACATGTGTGATTTTGATAATATTTTACATTTCCTTCTTGAACTACATACTGTATGGCGTCTGATAATGTACTTGGACGCATACATCTTATGGTGATTCCTGGAGGTTCCCTAAGACCTGATAAGAACGTTTTAAGAGCTAAATTTTGGTAAAGTTCTCTTTTTACAGTGGCTGCTGGTTCAGCCTCATCTGCATCTACATAACTGCATAATAAATTTAGTAATTCTAGACAGTTATCATAGAAATTTTGAGGTGATTCATTTGGTAATTGTTTTAACATTACTAGATCTCTATTAAGACAACTTTCGTCTTGGCGATCTGCGAAATTTCGATAATGTGTAGCCCAATTTGTAACATTTTGAATATTAATTACCAGGCGGGCCTTGCCTGCAAGTTTACCAATCAAAGAGTTTAATAAATGAATATTTTGAAAGCTTGTTGGATTAGCAGTATCATAAAAATTATGAATTATGGTTTCACAGGTTGCTAAATATTTATTTAGTTCTGTGGGATTCCCGTCAAATGTTGGAGCACAATTTAAATATTCGGGTTTAAATGTGTTAGCCATATTTTCCTGTTTTATAGGTAAATTACTGGTTGAATTTAATTCAGAGTTTAAATTATTTTATAGACTAGAATTTGTATTGGTATTGCATAAATAATTTATTAAATTTTGTACATCTTTTGATTCTTGTAATGACACTTCCGGTTGGGAATGGGAAGTGGAGTCAGAGTCCGCTGAAGGTTCTATATTTAAACTTAAATTGCTTAAAGAGTTTACCAAATCATCGGCAGACATTTATCACTTAAAATTACACTTGCACATCTAGGTAGATTATCCTTGGCATTTCTGTTTATAAGAAAAATTAATGACTCAGCAATGTTTGTCTGAAACCAACCAAACATTTTCTTGCGAAAAGGAATATTCTTGTTCCTTCTCTGTGGTCTTCGCTGAAGATGGTGGGTTGCACAGTTAAACAATGGATTGGGTTTTCTGATGTTTAAGAAGTCATTCTGTATAACGCACACCTCCACAACTCAAAGAGTTCCAATGTGCGTTCGATAGATTAATCGGTGTCCGAACTTGATATGTACGATACAAAATCAATTCTATCGATCCGACCCGACTGCTTCAGTCAACTTATCGAAACCAGGAAATCTGTTTTTAAAAAGGTTTTTATTTCTGAAGTTTACAAAATACGTAAATTAGTGCTTTATAGCTTATGCCCTTTCATTACGAATGCAAAACGCTGACTGAACTGTAAAACATTATTACAACAATGAAAGTAAAAATGATGCTGTGGTTGCAATTAAATATATTATGTCTATACCTCAGGTGGTGGTTGTGTGACATAACTCACTGCATAAAAAGTGATTTTAAGGTAGCCTAAAAAATTGTTGTATTTTGTCTTTTTAAAGCGAGCTCGATTTTGCGTGCTCATTTTAAGTTCATTTGCATTTTTGGCGATCGAACAAAGTTCCACAAAGCCGCTGGGGCTTTGCTTTCGACATACGTACCCTCTTTTAACTGCCATTTTAATTTTGTATATTGCTGGATTAAAGCGCTAAAACGCAGTTGACAATAATTATAACTTTTAGAATTAGGGATGAAACGACATATTAAAAACAGACTGTTTTAGCTAATCGGGGAATTTTGGTTTTAATCTTTTTCTTGCTCGGGATAAATTGTATTTTTTTTAATATTTCAAGGTTTTGGCATGCAATTCTTGCTTTTGTATTTTCTCAAAACCATTATCTGACATCTCTAAAAAAGCATATATCTGGTATGTATAACGAGATACAGACTGTTTTGCAACAAGCCTAAAAGCGTTTTCTAAATATGGAAAAATAAATCAATAAATTAAATTCACAAATATAACAAACCTTGTTTTGGTTAATATATACTATGTAAATTAGTCGAAATCGGTATTCTTTTCAAAAATTACTATAACAAGCTTTTACTTTCCTGAAAAAATCATATCTCGATATTGCTTTCACATCTTGACGTTGTGGGATCTCTATATAACGAAAAAGATGGTAACTCATTTCGGAAGGTATATTTGTCGATCTGTCTGCAGGAGCCAAAACCTAAAACTATTTGACCAAAAATTGAAGTTTTGCAAATAGATTATGCCTTATTCTGTTCTCAAAACCAGCTACAACTGCCATAAAATCCATATACAGTAAGCACCTTAAAAAATGTATTCCTAGTTTTTCTTGCTTGAATTTAAAACCGATTCGTTTTCCAAAGTTTTATTTGGTTTATAGCTAAGAAGGCTTTTATCGTTGTTATATAAAAAGGCACTTTTGATCCTCAGATACAGGGTGGACAACTTAAAAAAAACTATTTTGTCTGTTTTTGCTCTAATTTTTAGAATTCTTTAACTTTCTTCTTTTCTTGCTCCGGATAAATTGTATTTCTTTGATATGCCAAGGTTCTGATATGTAATTCTTGCCTTTGTAATTTTTAAAAACCATTATCTGTCAGCTCTACAAAGCATATAGTATGTATAACGAGATACAGGCTCTTTTCCAACAAGCTTATCTTTTCTAAATATGCAAAAATGAATCAATAAACTAAATTCACAAATATACCATAATTTATATTGGTTAATAGATATGTAAATTAATCGATAAATGGGTATTCTTTCCAAAAATGACTATAATAACCTTTTACTTTCCTGGAAAAAAATCATCTTCCGAGATTCCTTTCATATCTTTACGTTGTGAGATCTCCATGTAACGAAAAAGATTCTAACTCATTTCATTTCCGATGATCTATTCTGTTTGTCGGTCTGTCTGCAGGCGCCATAACTTAACAGCTATACTTTCCAAAAAATTGCATACGGATTATGCTTTATTCTTTACTCGAAACTAGCTACAACTGCCATGAAATCCATACACGGTAAGCACCTTAAAAAATGAATTTATATTTTTTTTGCTTTAATTTAAAACTGATTCGTTTTCCAAAGTTTTATTTCCTTTATAGCTAAGAAAGCTTTTACCATTGTTATATTAAAAGACACTTTTAATTCTCAGATGCAGGGTAGACAGCTTAAAAAAATAGAATTTTGACTGTTTTTGGCCTACTTCAAGAATTCTTCATCTTTCTTCTTTTCTTGTTGAAAATAAATTGTATTTATTTAAAGTATCAGGATTTTGGTATGTAATTCGAAAAATACCATTGTAATTTTTCACAAGCATTATCTGAGAGCTATAAAAAAACATATATAAGGAGTACAAGTGCTTTATCCAACAAGTCTAAAAACGTTTTTTTTTAAAATGGAAAAATAAATCAACAAACTAAATCTATAAGTACAACAAATTTTATATTGGTTAACGAATACACTATTGGACAAAAGTAAAGCAACAAAATGTTCAAAAATATTAAAGTTTTAATTTACACAGTATTTGTGAAAATATCCACTATCATAGAGAGTTCTTTGCTGAATATCTTATAGTTGGCCGTGACTAAAGTCTAAAAAAGCGTCTTAGATATCGAAGCTATCCTTGGTTTTTAGCATTTTGGTTTGCCATTTGTAATCTGGACAAAAGTAAAACAATAATAGCTATTTACTTAACAAGTGCGAAAAGTGATACTTTTCCGCACGCGACTGCAGTTGATCGAACGACGTTCGGTCAGCAGTCGAGTGCGGAAAAAACACTTTCCCCGCGTGTTGGGTACAATGTTTTTTCTACGAGCTTGAGGAAAATAATCTAGTTTGTTATTTTTTTTAAATAAGTATGTTATTTCAGTATAGACGTCAAAGTGAAAATACAATTCAAAATTCAAACTTATATTATTTTCATTTGTTAGTAACAATATTAATGATAAATGAACAGTTAGAGTTCAGTTTATGATAAAACTAAGCGTGTGGACATTTTACAATCACAGATCACATCAACAGATTGGTTCCTTGGAAAAGCCCTAGATCAGTAGTGGGTTGGTAGTGGGCCATATCAAGCTGACGCGACAGGTCGCGTCGTTTTATTTTTATTTGCTTCGGTTGGGTGTTTTGTGTTTCTGATGTTGGTGTTTTTTGTATAGTGTGTGTTTTAAACATTTTACTTTTGGACTTTATAGATTTCAGAGACTAGATTTTCTTAGTGTTTATTATTTAAGTTGAACGGTGAGTACAAGTCCGGTACTGTGTTTTTAGCCAACCTCTAAACGTAAAATAGACCAGACTTCAACAGGGTGCCATGAATGACAAGTGACCTGGCTACCATATTGCGAGATCTAACAAAAAGTTTACTATACTTGCATTTGTTAAATTTAGGGCTGAATCTATAGAGAGATTGCGATGTTCGCAATCTTGGCTTCTTCGAGAATGTCTTCCGGTACTCCATCAATCATATTCTCTTCGATTTCTTCCTCGATCTCCATTTTCTACTCAAAAGCTAGATCAAAGTCGAATATCCTTCGTATTTCCACTTTGACGTCTATATTGATAATCAACAAATAGGTAAATAACAGAAACTTAATTGCATAGCAACGATGTAAGTAGAGAGGCCCTGTAATTATTCAGCGAATTCATAATTTTTGGATGGTTATTTTTTTTGTGTTTCTTACCAATATTTTACTTAATATGTCAAATTGGACCTCTTCGGTCTGGGTCCAGTGACGTTAATTAGTACACGAAGTCTAATTAAGTGGCGATATAGGTATGTTATTGTTGATTTTTTTTTATCTTCTTACAACCCATGAAGGCAGCAAGCCTAAGTCCTAAGGTACCGTGGGTTGTATATCGTATATGTATTGTTTCCCGCGTCAGTGCTGAAAAAAACATTCAGCACTAGTGCTGAAAATATTATCAGCGCTAGTGCGGAAAAGTGCAACTTTCAGCGCGCATATAAGTGCGGAAAATAATTACTTTTCGCACGCTCGTAGAAAAATCATTTTTGTAAAGTTTTCTTACATTTTCACATTAGGCACAGTTTTTGAATTTTGTACAGCATTGCTTTAAATTAATTTATTCTCATTTAATAACTGAGAATGCCCAGAGGGTATGAGACTTCGATCCAGTTAACACGTTTAGTAATTGATGAGAACAAGCGTGGCAAAGAACACACGGCCATTGCACAATGTTTTAGAATAAAACCGTACACCGGCATAAAATAATTAAAAATTTTAATCTTCGATAACACTTAAACTCAATTTCAAAATCATTTAGACCCAAAAACCCACTGTACAAATGGACACAATGCTAAAATGAACATCAAAAAACCCCCCTTTGAAAGTCATGCACCCGGATAAAAGCAGAGAATCCTTACCTCAAAGTCTGCAGCAGATTAATTTAACGAAGAGTAGTCAAAGCAAAGCTTTTTAGCAGACGTCTCACCAAAAAAAAAACGTCCATATCACCAAGAAATAGAGCATCCAGATTAATGTTTGCAAGGAATCATTTACACTGGACTGTAAATGATTGGACGAAAGTATTATTCAGTGATGAAAGATACATTGTGTTTAATTCCGATGATATACGTCGTGTAAGAAGGCCTGTTAATGAACGTTATAACCCATGTGATGTTACACCCACTATAAAACACGGACGCGGTAGCGTTTTCCTATGGGGACGCTTTTCTGTTAATGGCATGGGCCCCATTCATGTTGTCGATAAAATCAAGGACCGATTCATTTATAGAGATATACTGCAAGACGTTATTCTTCCATATTATGATGACTGGAAATGCCATTTAGGTTCATATTTCAGCAGGAAAACGAACCAAATCATACCTGTTTATTTGTGTAAAATTGGTTTCAAACAAATAATATTAGGGTGTTGGATTAAGCCGCC
This sequence comes from Philopedon plagiatum, assembly GCA_963971165.1. Classification (NCBI taxonomy): domain Eukaryota; kingdom Metazoa; phylum Arthropoda; class Insecta; order Coleoptera; family Curculionidae; genus Philopedon; species Philopedon plagiatum. Next base: position 33,359,205 of record OZ020198.1, on the reverse strand, counting down.
AAGTCACCGGCGCCGGACTCAAATCCTATAGAGAATTTATGGGATGAGGTAGAAAGGAGAATTAGGGTTGAAACGTATCATAACAAGCAAGTTTTGATAAACAAAATCATTGAAGTTTGGATAAATCTTTCTTTAGAAACTTTGAAGAACTTGGTTTCAGCAATGCCCAGAAGGTATGCCAAAGTCTTAACAAATAATGGATGTGCTATTGGATACAAGTTAATATTTATTTAATTACTAGGTTTTGCTTTTTAAGTTAAAATTTTTTAAATTAAGATTAAAATTATTTAATATATTACATTTGTTGCTTTATTTCTGTCTCATTTGTTTTTCACATTTTTATATAATCTAAAACATGAAGCAAAACTTAGGTAATGAAATCGTTAAATTATCTTGTTTAATTAGCTTTAGGTTACTACTTTTTAGAATTAGACAATATATTATTTTCAAAGACGGTTGAATGAATTAGGGCAATTTTAGTATTTTGTTGCTTCACTTTTGTCCAATAGTGAATGTGAATTAATCCATAAATTGGCATCCTTTCCGACAATGATTATATAACCTTGTACATGTCTCGAGGTTTTTTTCACATCTTCATGTTGTGGGATCTCCATATAACGAAAAAGATGGTAACCCATTTCAGGAAGTTTGGTTTGTCGGCCTGTTTGCTGGTCTGGCGCCAAGACTTAAAAACTACTTAACCAAAAATCTTAAATTTTGAATATAAATTATGCTTTATCCTTTTTTCAAAATCAGTTGTAAGTTTCGTGAAATACATTTGCACATGGTGAGCACCCACCTTAAAAAAATAATTTCTAATTTTTCTTGCTTTAATTTAAAAACAATTCATTTTACATAATTTTATTTCGGTTATATCGAAGGCTTTTACCATTGTGGTATAAAAAAAAGCACTTTTGATCCTTAGATACAGGGTGGAAAACTTAAAAAAAAATGAATTTTGTCTGGTTTTGCTCCAATTAGAATATCTACTCTACTCTAATACTTACCGATTCACGAGTTGGATTTTACATGTAAGTTGGATATTGCATAAGTAGGCTGCCAGTATTTATGACGTACGATGCGGTTTCATACAAGGTATGCAATTTTAAATAGTGTTTCATGTTGTTGCATGAGGTCGATAACGTTAGTTGGAAAAAAATATTTGAATTCACCTGTACGTATATTAGTTCACCTACAGTCTTCAGTACAATTTAGATTTTTCACAAAATAAAAGTAAAAAGTCGTGATATAAATCTAGAACGTTCTCTTAAAAACACTATTTTATACAGGTATGAGGGTTTTAAGAAGAAAATAAACTTAAAAGAGTAAACTCACTACTGCTTCGACCGGTCTAATTTGACATTCAAGAGAATACATTGACAAGTGGAAGAACAAGACAACTAAATTTAGTACTATATAAGATTTTTTACAACTCAAGTCTGCACTTTTCATAATAATGGAAGTAAATTCTTTTTATCCACAAGATTCAAGATAAAACCCACTTGGAAAATAAGCAAATAATAACTATTAAGTTTTTAATGATGACTTATTAACACTGACATTACCAAAACTTGTCAAAACCTAATGATTAACTAGAAGATTTACAAAAAAACAACACTAACGTCCAGTTGCACAAACAATTTAATCAAGAATTAAACTAATGGGACACTTGTAATGGGACTGCACTCATGTTTATATCATTGTCAAAGATGATTCTAAATGTCAGTTAAATTTATTACGTGATTAAAAGTTTTGTGCAACAGGCTGCAAGTCTTACACCTCTTTAGTGATTCCAGTCTCCAGTACGGAAATAAGCTTATATACAGGGTGGGGAAAAATTTGTCTGTTCTTATTTTGAATGATGTTGATGATTGTAATACTACCCAAGCATATATTTAGGTACTTCGGTGTTACTGTTGACAGAAGACGAAATAGTGTGCAGTTTCAATTTTTATTATACTGACTTAACTTCATTTCGCGAGGGAAGTTCCGTCCAAAACTTTTGCAGATTATTATTATACTTTATTCTGGAAAAAATCACCTCTCGAAATTTTTGTAGATATTCAGATTGAAACCGCCAAAAACATGGTTTCCCATTTCCATTAGTCTGTTGGCGCAAAAACAGAAACTACTTTACCCAGAAATAATTAAATTTTGCACATATGTAGATTAGACTTTACCCTGCACCCTGGCTCGAAACCGACTAAACTTTCGGTGAAAAATATACAGAGTGAGCATCCCGAAAAAAATAATGTCTATTTTTTGGTGTTTTATCTCAAAGACGATGCGTTTTACCAAAGCCATATTTTGTATATAGATAGAACTTGTACCGTTAATAGCAATAAAGGCACTTTTGGCCCCTAAATACGGGGTGAACAACTTATAAAAATTAAATTGTCTGCTTTTGCTCTAATTATAACTCTACTTAACTGACACAAATACTACTTATTCACTAGTTGCATTTTGCATCAGTGGGCTGGTATTATTGAAATTAGGTGTTTTATATAATATTTATCCTGGGGGTGTAACTTTAAATACTAAGTACTTTTCAATTGCTGCTTAAATTCAAGAACTTAAACTTAAAAAAAGGATTTTGATGTAATTAAAGCTGTCACCAAAGATTTAGATTTTTCGACAATACACGGCGAAAGAATAAAAAAATCTTGTCAGATTTGCTACTGCCTTCTAGTATTTTATACATGCAGAGCTGAGGATTTTGTGTGAAATATAAACTTTTAATGTTCTATACATGTTAAAAAATTTCAAAACATAGCAACTTAAAATTTGAAATTTGTTGGTTTTTGCTGTAATTGAAGCACTATTTATTTTGAACAAATTAATATTACCTACTTATATAGTAGCGCTTCGTGCAAGCAGATTGTTATTACTTATGAAATTAGGTGTACTTTCCGACAGGGCGTACAATTTTTATATCATCTTTTCTTATATTTTAAGTAGGGAATGTATATTTTTACACAGGGGGGAGATTAAGAAAAAAATGTTGTCCATTTTTACTATGAATGTATTTAATTATTGCAATAGTACCTAAATATACTACAACTCGACTTGTTATTAGAGCCAAGTAGTTAATGTAACTTATAAGGTGTTAAAGACAAAATAGTGTGCATTTTTAAAAAACACAATTATCCATGATAGACAGTACGAATTTCGTCGCCAAGGAACCACAGCTGATCTCCTTACCTGTGTCACACATAACTGGAACAAGTGTCTCGAATTTCATGGCGATTGTTGCTCTTGATATTTCCAAGGCCTTTGATCAAGTATAGCATGCCCACTCCTCAACACTAACTTCCTACGGTCTTCCCCCTGAACTATGTACCTGGATCGGTAGCTTTCTCTCGGCGCATATCTGATGTGGTGGACGGTCACTCATCTAACTTCCATCCTATCAATGCTAGCGTACCCTATGGTTCAGTCCTAGCACTAACCCTATTCCTTTCTTCAACTACCAATCCCATCCACAGTTACGCTTTCGATAGAACTCTTCACTCCAACATTTAATTTTCTAGACAAGTCTTTCCCAAGATCTTCAATTAATCTTAGACTGGGGTGTCAGACACTGTGTTCAGTTCAACGCCTCCAAAACCCAGTCTTGCTCCCCGTCACGCAAAAAATCCGGCAAAAGTTACCCCATATGGATAACCACTGCATAACAGTGAAACGTTCGATCTTGTTGGCATCGCTTTCGAACATGATCTCAGCTGGTACAAACAGATTACTTTAATAGCCACATCAGCAGCTAAAAAGCTTGAAGTTGACTCATCAATAACCCAGTCGTCACACGAAAACCCCCGCTCTCGTTCATCGCCGTTGGGAATTTATCCCTTTTTACCAATACTTCCACGGATTTTGCTCTGTAAAACTAGTTGCTATAATTTCTTCCTTGACAGTTCCTAACAGAACAACAAGAGGCGCGTTACGTAGGCGTTACTATCCAGCTAGAACAGCCCACTTGTGTTGCTTATTCATACCTAGGGTCTCCTGATTATGGAACAAATTTCCTGCAGATGTTTTCTCTTCTTCCAACCTCCAAGTCATTAAATCCCGTGGTAATAGATTACACTTCCCTTCTTTTCAAATGCCCACGGTACATTAGTACTTAGGCTTGAAGTCTACGTGGGCTGTCTCAGATAAAAAAATTACTACACTTAACTTCATTTCGCGAAGAAAGTTGGGTACAAAAATTTTTGTCGATTTTTTTTTATTATTTGTACAAAACTTTTTGTCCAGGGTGCAACAAGAAATTGGTGCTTTATACCTGGTTGTATTTTATCAAGAAAGATAAAGGTTTTCCTGAAAAATAATTGAATTCAATTTTCCTTTAGCAGGGGACTATCCAATCCGTGGATCCATGTTTTTACATGTCAGTATCGTTAAACAAACGGTGTCAGAATTTGCGGTCCAAGCTGAACAAACACAGATAGACGGCGCAGGGGGATAGCCGGATGATAGTAAAAGGGAAAACTTGGTAGTCGGCCGTTATTTGAGGCCCTGCCGCGTATTTTCTCAAACAACCCTCAGCTTTTACGTCAACTACAGATTTATTAACAGGTAACCGTTTTAAAACTATATTTTAATTATAAAGTTAATTTGCGAAAATTTTTATACTTTTACCAACGTCTTCAAAAGAGTTCTTGCATGAAACTCCCTCCGCGAAATGAAGTTGCAAAAATAACGATACCTACACTGTTTTATGTGCTAATTTGAGATACAAAATATTGTACAATATAATAATAATAATAATAATAATAATAATAATAATAATAATAAATAATAATATTTATTTGCCAACAAAATCGTACTAGTTATACTTAGTTCCTTTTGCATCACCCAAATCCGGGAGGGATTTTATCTTGTAATCTATGACGTCATATCTCGAACACCATGGCGCATGTGTCAATTTCAAGTACGTCATCGGAGTCTACGTCAGCGGGGCTTACGTCAGCAATATAAATGTCAGCTGTCACTTGTCATAGAAGATCTGTCAAATGTCAACTGTAACTTGTCAAATGTCAAAATCGAAAACTGACATATAGAACGTGTTCAGGATGACGTCAGACATCGTTTAAAGAAAAATACGGTAATCGGCCCTTCGGTTCCAGTAGGTCAAAGGTCAGCTGTCACTTGTCAAAGGTGACAATCGAAAAATTGACATATGTCACGTGTTCAGGGCGGTGTCAGAAGGCGTTTAAAAAAAGAATGACGTTGATCGGCCCTTTGGTTCCGGAGATATAGTTTTTTGCGATTAGTGCCCTAACGGTTAAGGGTGGAAAGGCGAAATTCGGGTGTTTGATAGAGATCGAAAATACCATTCGATTGATGAAAAAAGTTTTCGAAAATTTCTACCAACAACGTTGCTAGCGGCCTTAATGTTGTCGAAAAGATACTGTTCATATTAGTGCCCCCCAGAACGATAAGAAGGAGGTAGGGGAAATTCGGATGTTTGGTAGAGAGAGGCTGAAAAGACCTTTGGCTGATGAAAAAGTTTTAAATCTTTACTGGTAAAGATAATTTTTACATCACCCCGTATAATAAATTTTGTGTTAATTATATATAATATGATGAATATTATTTTAGGTTAAGGTCAATAAGGTTATCACTTGTTTTTCAGCTCGGGCATGGTAACAGCATCGTAGTCAGTGGATGATAAATAAAACTTCGTGTGGTGAAAATTATGTTTTTATTTAATCATGTTGTCTAATTGTCTTAAAAATATTAAATATGAGATTACTGAACAATAATGAACAAGCTACAGTTATAAATATAATTAAATTAAAAGCACTGTTCGATAATGATGATGGCGTGGTAGTTAATGTATCTTCACTAATTAATGTCTTCCAATCTATTTCGCCAACGGTGTTATCTCGAAAGATGAACTTCACTTTGTATCGAAGAAAGCTGTGGGATTCTGTTGCAGTAACCTTCATAGAGAAAACAGGTGTTTGCTGATTATCTATTCTTTCACAAACCATCCTTAACCGTGTATTATTGGAGGGAAAATCCTTGGTTTCAATCATGATGGTTGCATCCTTAATATTATTTGGCATGTATACCTAGAATAAGTTGTGCGTTAACGCAACTAGGAGAATGTAGGGCCAACTTAACACGGCCATGGCTAACGTCAAAATGATTCAAAACTGAGAATGATAGAGATTTATAAGGTCGTAGATGTGTATAATTCCACTGAATAATAATACCAAACGCGGTATTAAGAACAGAGAACTAACATGGAGAGTTCTGAGCGGTTTCTGTTGTTTTATCTCCTTCCTCTTCAAGCTGCGGGATGTAACTATCTTTTTCAGTTGACGATACTTCCACAATACTTTAGCTAACTGACAATATTTGAAGTACTTGTAGTGGTCGGCTAGCGGATCATCTCCTTCCTGCCAATCGATAAACTCACAATGACAACAGACACATTGAACTATATCTAATCGCTGGGTGTAATAAAAACCAGCTTGTGCTAAGTCTTTAGGGCTAACTTTCTTGGGCCAGTTTGCAAACGTGATCAGTCGTTCTTCAAAAGTACGCATGACGCCAAGACCATCGTCTAAGCAATCAGTACCATTTACAATGCGGCTAGCCTTGTTACAACGTCTGTCTACTTAGAATAATCTAACTATACTAAGAAATAAAACAAACAAAATATGTTATATACTTTTATTCCAGATCATTTAAAAAACAATGTCGGAAATTATACAATAACTTAACATTATTACAGGCGCAATGCCAAACATTAAAGTCCTTATGGTGAAAACATTCCACAACTTTCTTATATTTACTTAATGTAGGCTCAGTCTTTAAAGGAATACTAAATATAAGACAAGAATCTAAAATCTGCTTTAAACAAGTTGCCTTTAGATCGCCCTTAGGGCAGTCATACTAGAAGCCTTTAAAATACTAAAGGTACTGGCGATGGAGGTGGACCGCCGGCGACGCCTTCGGAGGTGCCCCCCCCCCCGGGTCTTCGGCGCCCCGGGGGAGGGGGGATATTGTTTATGGCGTTAGGTGGCGGAGCGACCTAACGGCCGCCGTCGAACAACATTTTCCAATAACTTTTTTCGACTATTTCACTGGAAGTGTCTAAAAAGTAATAAAATTGGTTTTAACTTTTCCACCAAACTCACCAAGGGGCGGAGCTAAGGTCTTTAAAAGCAGCCCGACTCGACTTCTTACTGCATTACATTCATTCATCTCAACATGGCAACTTCAGATGATGGATATTCGAGCGATGAAGGACGCAATGTACCTATGAATATAGGTAATGTTGCAATAAGGCGGAGGAATGTTTTCACCGTCAGATCCCACAGGTTGTGTAGGATCTTAAACCTGGTGCGTGTGGGTGATGATGACCTGTGTGTTGGTTGCTATGCAGACTGCAAATAAGTCGGCTGGTGACCAATTGACCAGTTATCATGTAACACAGGATTTCGATAGTCACATGCACATACCGACCTGTAAAGCTTGTGGAGTACAGCTTGGTTCTCTTCAGCACAAGAGTGCGTGTCTTATTTGTAATCGGGTCTGATTACAAATAAGATATACCCACAACGACCAGACCTTGAAAAACGGTCATTTTCAGGGCCACAAAATATTTCATCGCAGTTGTAGTTACCTAATGCCATAGTACCTATATGTGGCATTAGATAGAAAATTATAAAAGTCCAGATGGATCGAGTATAGTATTACACCATTTTTTTTTTGGGGGGAACTAAAAGCAGTTTTCGACAGTGAAGTCCGCTGGTATCATTTTAGATCGAGTGCATTTGTATAATAAACTGTAGTTTGTTAGAGGTGAAAAGGTGGGGATGGAGTGGTGGAGGGGGTAGATTATCTCTATTTAAACGGCTGCGAGCGAGTCACAGAATCACTTCATTTTTAAATCTGATAGTAACCAGATCTAATAATGAATCCGTAAAGACCATTAAGTCGTGGTTCGTCGGTTTGGAGCGACGAGACGGTCGATATGAACGAAGTCGATGTACAAGTGCTTGATGACTTTGACGACATACAGCAGATCATATTGGATGCTATCGAGTGATGGGACGAGGATGATCTGCGACCACTCGAAGAATCCGAGTTCGATTGGGGAGTCGAACTGCCCAACGATGATGCAGAGTTGCCGGTTGAAGCGGTGGAACCGGACTCCAGCACTGATTGGGTGCTACCGCCGCCGCTGGAAGATCTCGACGGCCCGGCCGATTCATCCACTTGATGGATCATGGGGATCAGGATGAAGATGGCCCAGCAGACTCCACCAACTGATTCGTCTATCCCAGGAACCACGAGCTACCCTGACAAAAAAAAAACAGTCCTAGTCAGGGCTATAAAATATCTGATCGTAGTTTTTAATTAATTCATGTTACATCCCAAGTAACATGATTTTCTCAAGAATTAATTTCTTGTTGAAAATATTGTGTTATTCTATAAAGACATGCACGTTCTTACCATACGTTAGAACTAGCTAAATTTCTCATACAGTCTCATACAGAGTAACACAATTTCTTATTCAAGAAATTCATTCTTAAATAAATATTGCTGATAGGCGGATTTTGTATTGGCGTGTTTGGTTTATTATCTTACTTGTAGTAAAATTCAGATTTTATTACAAATAAGACGCACATTCTTAGGCATTCTAACGAAAAGCCTCTCTTCATGGACAAAACACTTATATCCCATACCTAAGTTGTGTGTGTATTTCTTACGCATACTCTACATAGTTTACATACTTTAAGCATATTTTATCTAGAACAGTCCACTTCTCTCGCTCATTCATACTTAGGGTCTCCAGATTATGGAACAAATTGCCTGCAGATGATTTCCCTTCCCGTCCCAACCTCCAATCTTTCAAATCCCGTTCAAGAGACTACATTTCCCTTCTCTCCAGGCACCCACGGTGCGTTAGTACTTAGGCTTGTAGTCTACGTGGGATGTCTTAGATAAAAAGAAACAAAAAAAACACTTACACTACAGAATGCCTGTGCATTTAAGAACTACTCGTCTAAAATTACAGCCCTACATTTTTTCGTCTATTCTTTTTTCTATTTTACGCTTTTACATTTTTTTTTCTTTGTGTGTAACTTCCGCATACTTATTTTAGAAATAAAAAATATTGTTTCATTTAACTTTTTTTTTATTATCACATATACAAAAACATTTTCTTTTACTTATATTACAATACTATTACAAAAATAACTTAACTCTATATTTACAATAAAATTCTAAATTAGTTATATGGAAAATTGTCCAATAACTGAAGTCTTTTTCTACACACTTCCCCTTTACTTTTACACTGTTCAATTTTTGCCTGCAGTTCCTTAATCTGTCTCTCATATTGCGCCACATCACTATCGTTCTTTTTTAGTTCGTCCACTATTTTGTGTCTCGCGCTAAACGCCGCGGAGAAGGCACACTTCTGGCTTGGCGAAAACTCTTCCAACCAGTCCGGTATGGGCACTTCTGCAGAAGAAGCAGCAGCAGGCTGACGGGGTTGACTAACCGCCTCGAATAGCCGCTTGCACCGCTTCTTTAATGGTTTGCGGCACATTCCACGCTCAACTGTCGGTGATATCGACGCACCCGCTTGATTTATTGGCGATTTTTCGTCAGCGTCGGCCACCAACACAATCGGAGGCATGGACTTCGGCAGCTCGGGCGTTGTCAAGATGGACTTCGGTGGTTCGGGTGTTGTTGAGATGGACTTCGGCGGCTCGGGCGTTGTCGAGCTCGGGCCATCAATAACTACGACAACCGGTGATACAGGCTTCGGTGGCTGTGACGTCTCCAAAAAATCGGGGTACTGGACTGGCACTGTTGGTCGCTTGATTACGAATTTCTTCATCTGTTCACTGTTCACAATTTACTTTTATTGCTGCTGACTGTCTTTGGCAATTTCAACAGTTTTTCTAACTTTGTAGTGGGTTTCCTTCTTTACCACCATATCACTTATGACATTGATTCGCCCGCCGTCCTTCTCAGTCCAATTGTTTATGTAATCAACCGCCGAAGATATTTCTTTTTCACCCACATTCACTTCTTCCACAAACGCCGTTTTTAAAACTTCGGCATCTTGCCACTCTTCGAATACACCCGGGGTCAGCAGGTCGAGAACTTGCTGCTCCATCAGCTCTGCTTGGGTACTTCCATCAAAATTGAATGCACTCAACAGCGATACATTCTCGGAATTCATTTTCACTTACTCACTGCACTTAACTGACAACTGTACTTACTCGGTGAACTTTTCTGGCGAACTATGAAATGCTCTGCCTAACAAACCAAATTTATCCTTCTCACCCCACCATAAAATCCCCCACCCTATCTGAAGGTTGAGGCTTTGGAGGCCAAACAAGTTAATTCAACCTCGAAATTGCGTTCTACGACTAACCAGCGATTCAAGGACATATTTTCAAGGTAACCGTGTGTCCTTACTTCTGTTGTTGTTTGTGTTCTCAAGGTTTTCTGATGCAGTAACCCATATTTATAGACACTCTCTTTCCTTCGATGACTATTATCAGAAACTATAATGTTGCCTGCAGATCAAGATAACAGTCTTTCAGCTGATAATAGCAAATAATAATTTCTGCTGTTTGCTATAATTGTAAAAGACAAATATATATTTGGACTGCCACATGCAATCTTACAGTTACATTGAATTGTTGAGAGTCAGGATTGTTAAGTGTCATTACTGTGGAACGCTGATGTGTCGACGAGGGCCGATTAATAGATCTGATATGTTGAGAAGACAATGGATGCTACGAGAAGTTTACAAGCAAGACATTAAACAATTTTTATTTTTGTAACTTCATTACTATATTGTGAAATAAAACAACGTATTATTGAAACAATTATCTATGTATTTTACTGTCCTGCGTTATAAAATTTCAACTATTGCTATTACTGTAGTGGTTAGTAAAACTACGTGACATTGAAGTTAATATTTTTTTTTATTTTTGTAAAACATGGACTCTATAACATTTTTCTAATTATAACTATTATTTTCGGGTAAAAAACTTTGCATAGCTTGTATTAACATATTTAGGTTATCTTCAGGGTTTGTTTCGTAAAGCTTTATGTCTGGGTGTCCCCAAGGTAGAGTTTTTGTATAACGTTTATCGTCGTGGTGAGAAAAGCAACTTTATTAATTATTTCGGTATGAACGTCGGGTTTATAACTTCGAAAGGTTTTCATTTTTCGAAATATCTGACCACCACGTTCTACGATATTCCGATAACCTTCCAGGTGAAGCTGTTTTTCGATTACATGTTTTTTTATACCTTTCGCTTTTTTAATTTCGCTACTCATTGAGTTTATGTAATAAGCTTTGGCTCCAGTACCATAAAACTTATTATTGGATCACCAGGAAATTCATCCTTCATTCTACCTACTCCTGACTGACTTTTTTATGTTAAAAATATTTCCTTCGGTATGATTGGGTGTGTCGAATTTATCCGGATTTTCTGCAATTATGCGATAAAAAATTTCGGTGTAAACTTGTAATATTAACGAATCTGTGTCGGTACACAGTAAAGAAGCATTTTTTCCAAATTTTGCTTTAATGAAGGAGTAGAAACAATCATAAATTACTGTTTTCGACATGTCCAGTATGGAAAATCCGATATAAATTGGATTATTATAAGTTACTTTTAATTGATCCATATTAATGTCAACGAATTCTTTATTAAAAACCGTTGAACTTTTAAAATAAGAACGAGAAATTAATGCTTTTGCCCCAATTTTATTCCTGTCATTTTCCCATCGTGTAACTAGTTTTATATCATTACGATTCTCCACATTTTTCAGGGTCTTGCCAAAAACAGCATTAATGATTAATTTAAAAGTGTCTTTATCAAACTTTGTTGTTGCCCTATTGCGCAAATCTGTATTTAAGTCGATATATGTCTTTAACCATGGGAATTGACTAAATTTTAAAATTCTGTGTGTTTGCATAGCCATTAGGCCGTTATTGATTGCTTTTTTTAATGTTCGGTAATGAATGATGTATTTCTTTTTATCGTTTAAATTCGGAATTAACTTTGAAAATGTTGCCGATTCCGTGGGTGGTACAATATTTTCAACTAAAACGGGTAAGTCGGAATGGTCATCATATAGCGTATCCGGATAATGAACGTCAACTTCCAAAACGTATCCTTCTGGGTCATTATCTCCACATCCATAATATTTAAATTTAAAATTTCATGCTTTGATAACCATCTAAAGCCACCAAATTGTAATGCTTGCGACATACTATGACCGTACAGATTTGTTGCATCAAGATAAATAATGAAGTTTGGTACATATGTGTTGTTGGCAGCATGCATCCTTTCTGAACACTGACTTATACTGCTTCTAATACCTTTTTTGAAAAAATGAAGCCTGTCGATATCAGTCAATAGCTCTAACTCTACTTTAGAAATACGCAACATGCAATCAAATGAATAACTTGGAAGGGTATGATACTGTGCGGGATCCAGTTTATACGTTTCTAAACAAGTATCGCGAAACTGTTCAAAAACATCGGTTAATAATAAAACATCAGATTTCAAATATAAATCCGAGTAGTCCTTAAAATCTTACAATTAACTGTCCCACACCTTTTCAGGTCTATCATAATCTTCATCGCTAATGTGCTCCTCTGACAAACTATCATAAAACTTATTTTTTGAATCGACAAAACTATAAGGAAAAACACCTTTTTGCGTATTAAATTAAACTGCTCATTATCAGAAAAATATTTTCCTGTTTCCCTGAAACTACCCACAGCTAATCTATTACCCAAATTTTCCAGCGAAGTTGATAGAAATTTAAAACTATCGATGAACCGCAATTTTAAATACTGTTTCTTTATTGTCCTACTTTTATTATCGACATAATTGTGAACGTAAATACTTTTCGCAAACGAAATATACTTTTCCTTGCTTTGAGCTAAAACATCGATCTTGTCTCCGTGACGACACAACTCTTTAATAAACATGTGACACTCCTACGCGCTCAAGTTATGAAATATAATTGGAATAAAATCGGGTAACTTATAATTTAAATTGCAAATCGAATGAGCAGCACGAGGTCTTTTTTTCCCAGTTATGTGACAGTGGTCCTTTACTTTACAATTATTATTTTCAAAAGGTCGTTCACATATACACATTTTGTAGCATTATTGAACTCCACTATTTGGCCCACCGTTAACGTTTCCATTGCTTCTATATCTCTTAAGTATGTATTGTAAAGAGATCTTAAATCAAGTCGAGAAACGAAAACCTGGGCTGCGTCGTTTTCCCGCTAGAGCTCAAATTTTGAAATCGAATCGTCAAAGGAGCACATTATTAAATACGCAAAAGAATACGGTTCATGTCTAATGCTTTTGACTAAGTAAGAATTTGTGGGATTTGGTTCCACTGTATCCAGTGGTTTAAGCACCGATTCAAAATCCGCGTAAATAACAAACGGTACACGCAATTGCTTTTCTATGTTTTCAAATTTTAATATATTTTCACTTACACTCCTTCCAAATTTATCTATTTTTAAATTTAGTGATGGTGTTAATGAATACTTGTGGTTACAGTCATTTTTTTGGTGTGATATCATCATCTTTAATACTACAATCCTTTGTTATTAACAAGTTTTCATGTCTGTTAAGTTTTCTACCCGAATACCTTAATAAACCGACAACTTCATACTTTAAGATATTATTTTCAAAAATTTTTTGCAAACCATAAACGTTAACTGAAATATTATTCATTTCTTCAAATTTTGTATATCACGCAATTTTACTGGAAAGTCTATACCTGTAAAATTCAGCACTTTTGAATAGTGTGGATAAGATTGAATCTGTGATGCCATTCTAGTGGCAGGACACAAAGCAGACACGATTGACCATGCAAAAACAACACTCATCTTGATTAACCACATTGATGATGGCTTTTTCAATTCGATGAAACGGGGTAACTTTATATGAAGATCCACCAAAAGGGCATTTACTTTCAGGTATAGAATTTTTTCCAGAGCCCAACCTACGAAAACAAAAAAGAATGACATAAGTATTTATTTTATTTTTAGTCGTTAATTTATAACATACCTGAATCTTTTTCCTGAAACTCAGTCGATTGAGTCTTCATGGCTTCCACCAATGATTGATATATTTCTTCAAAATCGCTTCCTGAAGTAACAATTTCATTGCGTGTATTAAATAACTTATCACTGTACACATTATCTTGTGTTGGTAAAAGATGCCGACCAACAACCACCATATTAACTTTCAAAGCACAACGCACTCTTACTAGGTCACTTACTACCTCTAACACTTTTGCTTTAATTTCATCAAAAAATAATGAATAGTCAGTATGTTCATTATCACTTGATATACGGTATGTGGCAATCCTATTTCTAAAAGCACAGGAAACGAGGTCAACACCAGCTGATATTGGCGAACATGCATTACTTTTATGGTGTATTGTTCTTTGACGAGCTGCCATTCGATTTGCTGGTATGGTTATATTGCAGGAAGCGCAAGTACGCACCTCAGATGTTGATGCCCCATCGTCAACTTTTCGCTGTTTTCTACCATGTATGTTTGCAAATCGTGCTACGCACGATTCCATTTTGTGTCGTAACATATTATAACTCCGACTAAATAATTTACCGCAATCTTCACACGCGTACGCCATGACTTTCAAATTAACTTGCTTGAACCGTTTTACTCAGCACAATGTTCTATACCAAAATTTAACCCCCCCCCCCCCCCCCAGCCCTTATATATACCGAACCACATTTAGACCCAACCCACTCGATCTTCATACCAAAACATGTTACACCCCAATAGTAACTCAAGGTAAACTAACATCAGAAACGTAACCTTGAAATAAGCGTCGTACACCTGGTCATCACCAAACAAAGAAATAGCTGCTCGCGTTCATCGAAAATATGCACCGCAAATGTAACCTTGAAATATGTTTCGTATACCTGGTCATCACCAAACCAAGAAACAGCTGCTCGCATTCAAGGCCAAGTTCTTGGCCATGACCTTGGAATAACACCTGCACATATCAAGGCCAAATAACAATAGCACAGCTGGGCGTTCAACGTCGACCTTACTGCGCATGCGGAGACTCGAGAACGGTCATACACCTCTACTCAGAGAACATCTTTTTCGAAATTAAATTTTTTCGGATAGTGTTAATTTTTTCAAGCAACAACTTTTTGAAAAAGTAATTTACGAGAAAGTAACGTACCAAACCTAAGGAAACCTGATCAAACCCAAAAAAGGTTAGTTTGGGTTTGTTCAGGATCTGTTTTCGTCTTTTTATCATTAACATTTTCCAAGCTACTAGAGTTCATAATTTAATTTTCTAAATATTGCTTTCACAAAAATATATTTTTGAAAAATGCACCTGTTTTAAAAATTATTTGTTTGGAGACATTTTTGAAAAAATGTACTTTCGAAATACGGATTTTTGGAGAAAATATTCTCAAAATATTTGATAAATCTGTTTTCTAAAAAGCATCTTTGAAAAAGATGTCATGACATTTTTGAAAAAATGTAGGTTCGAAATATGTTTTCGAAAAATATTTTTGAAAAATTTCGTTAATCCATTTTCGAAAACATTTACTTTCCAAAGAGATGTTTTTGGAAAAAAATTTTAAGTTATTTGTATCTATTAGAAGCCAAAATTATCCGGCGCAAATTTTGATAAGATCGCAGTGAGATGTGTAAGCAATGTTTTCAGAAACAGTCTAAGAGCATGTAAATCAAAAATGCCAAAAAAAGGCTTGCATTTTTTATATTTCATATTAATATTGATCCATTATTCATATTTTTTTGGTATAATTCATTTCAAAGACCTTACATAGACGGCAAAATGTTTGTTTTTGTTGTTAATATTTTATAGAATATGTAGAAATGGTTAATATCTATGTAATATTTATTTTTATAAAATTTGCTATTGAAATCCTTTTTGACCAAGGCTATAGGGGGGGAGGGGCTGCGCCCCCACTAAATCCGCCACTGCAGCTAATAGTCTGAATTTGCTGTTAAATGACTTTATGAAAGAAAATGTATTTAGAAAATTAAGTAAACAGTCTAGAATCATATGTAAATATTTTAAACGGCAACACATAATGCTGCATTTAAAGATGCTTATGCAGAAAAATACCCAAAAAAATAAATAATTTCCCTGAAGTAACCTGCAAGAACAAGATGGAGTTCTGTATTTATGTCTGTAGATTGTATGTTCTGTATTTATGTCTGTAGAAACAAGGAAGCTCTGTAGTGTACTGTCTCGTGGAACATCTGGATGTAGATCAACACATAAAAAAATTATATTAGACGATACATCCTCAAAAACCCTACAATATGCCAAACACCCATATAGCAAAATCAATAAATCTAGTAGAGTCAGATAGACCCCTATTATCAGAAGTGCCTTTTGTATTTAAGTATATAAAAGATGAACTTTTAGACATCCCAGAAGAAGTTGAACCGAGTATTCATTTTGCTGCAAACCTTCTTAAACCTTCTTAAAAAACCGTTTTAAAGGAAAACAATTAAAACAAGACCAAGTAATAATTTGTTTTATCTAGACTAACTTAAAGATATTGCGAAAATATATTTACGTAATTTTCATTCTATTGATGTTTATTTTAGCAAAAAATATCCTAAACTCATTATAACAAGCATAATTTCAGGTTTCCGTTTTTATTTCGAATTTATTTTGATTCTTCTTTTTTTAATTTTTCAAATGTTCGAGAAAAAATCGGCCTCGTCATATTAGAACGTCTGCGTAGGGTTCGAAAATTGTCTTTAATATAGTCTAGCTAATAACGAGAACATTTTCAACACTTGCTAAAGTGAACTTTCGAACTTTGTTAGGTGACTGAAAATAAATTATTAATGACTGAGTCTTATCATTCTTTGATCATTACTTATTAAGGAATCAACCAAATTTAATTTTTAAACATGATTATATCAGTTAAATTTCAAGTTTAGTTAAATCAAGCGTAATATTTAAAAGCCACGTAAGTCACATAAAGCCATCCCTTCATACTCGTGTATGTTTTGCCACAGAATGCTTTAGATTTATAATTGATTGCAAGCAAACTTCTTTAGGGTAAGTAACATACAGGGTTTTTGGTAAATCAATAGAAACTTTTCACTGTTTCACATTCAATTTCAAAAAGTTAAAATACTACAACACAAAATCCAGAGAACAGCTGTTCAAAACAAGAGTAAAATTTTGTTCAACTATACCGACCAGAAATTCTTGGAAGAAAAAGAGTACCTAAGTTATAATCCCGTGAGAACTTAAGCATATTTAGTATTACGCAATCTAATGAAATCCTTATCTGTTTTCTTAGCGTCGTTCCCATGCTTTGTCAGCAGATTAGAAACTTATAAATATATGTAAAGTGCATAATAAAGTCAGTCATATTGTACACGCCTCTGGCATAATAGAAAATTTTTAAAAATAAACTCTCGAGAATCGAGTTGTTAACTGGCGCAGTCGGGTCGGATTTTGTCAACGGTTTGCGCATCGTGCGTGTCCTTCGTCTTCGTATCAACGATTAGTGGCAAAAACGAATAAAAAAACAAAAATTTTCGAAAATCCTGTGGGTGCGTGCAATATCGCTCACTGACCAGGGAAAAAGGAACAAGCATCGTCCTACGTCCTATTGGTACGAGTCAAGGGAACAAGCATCGTCCCAAACCTCATAGAAGTTAGTTCCAGGGAGAAGACAAGCATCGCTCCTCCTATTGGGCCCTAGTTTTAAGAAGAAAAGAAATCAATGAAAATCACCACAACCTTCATTGTATCACTGTAAGTGCAGTCCTTTCAATTATTCCCGCATTTATTATTTTCCCGAATTAATTTATTGATATTCTCTGTTTATTAGTGTTATTGTTTTATAAATCTTTAAAGTGGAAGATCTTAACGAAATTTTGGCTAATCTATTTTTGAATCAAAACATGCCTAACGCTAATCAACCAAATTACCAACTAATTAGATATCAAGCGGATAATATTCCAACATTCGATGGAAATCCGAAACAAATAAACAGGTTTATAAATGCTTGCGAAAACTTTTTCAATAATCCCAAAGATCGAACAGATAATGGTGCAACCATAAATGTCTGTCTATTCGACACTGTCTTAAATAAACTAATTGGCAGAGCAGCCGATTTAATTGCCTCTAGAGTAGAATTAAATACTTGGCCTTTGTTAAAAACAGCAATAATTTCTACATTTTCCGATCAAAAATCTATTGATTGTTTATTGCAAGATGTAATAACATCAAAACCGGAAAGAAATGAAACACCGCAACAATTTGGTCTGCGTCTACAAGATGCACGTAGTTTATTATTCTCAAAAATTAATATGTCAAATGACACAAACGAAATTAAATTACTAAAAATCACAGAATACGAAAATTTAATTTTAAAAACATTTATTAATGGTCTAAATTACCACATGCAATTAGTAGTACGATTAAAAAATCCAACAGCTCTAGAAGAAGCAATGAGTTTTGCTTTAGAAGAAGAAAATTTTATTTACTGTAAAAATAGAAGTAATTTAACCAACAAAACTTCTGTAAATTTAAATGTACCTAAAAATAAATTAAATATGCCTCAGCAAACGCATAATTATACCCGCAATTTTTCTCAAGTACCCTCACAACAATCAACACCACATTTTAATAATTATACACCCAATTATTCAACTAATCGTATGCCAATCGCCCAAAATGAAAGTAAACCCCAATTTTTAGGTTACGGACAATTTAGACAACCCTCTAATGTCTTTAGACAAGGACCTGTACATCGTCCAAATTTTAACAACCAAAATTTCAGACCTAATTTTAATACTAGACCAAATTCTAATTATCAGCATAATATGCATAACAAATCTTCTGGAATCTCTAGGCTGAGAAGACCAATGGATGTTTCTTCAGGCAATACTATATTAAACCAAAATACACCACCCAAACGCGATTTTATTGTTGAAGAATTATTTAACCAAACTGTAGAAAACATTAACAATGAATCTACCGAATGTGAAAATAACCCTGATGATGACTCTCAGTATTATCAAGAATTTAACGAAACGTTGTACCCATATAATAACCCAACATACGATTTTTCTCAAGAAGAAAATAACGAATACGAGAACCCATACGACTACAACGAAAATTTTCACGAGAACCCGAGTTCAACCAACCCGACATAATATACCTCAATAATTATACTAACTCCGATTTACCAATAATTTATATACCGGAAATAAACGCAAAATTTTTAATAGATACAGGTAGCGGTAAAAGTTTTATTAAACCAAATCTTGCTTATCAAATTTATCCAAATTTTATATTTTCTGAATTATTCTCTGTTAGAACAGCTCATGCTACGTCACTCCATAATGAAGTTATAAACATTCCAATATTTCCTTCATTTAATTTTTCTGGAGATCATAAATTTTATCTTTTTGATTTTTCACCGAAATTCGACGGACTTCTAGGAATTGATTTTCTAATACATATAGGAGCCAATATAGATCTACAAAATAGCGAATTAAGAACGCAAAATACTATTCTAACATTATACCACGAAAATAATATACCAGCGTTATACAACTTCGAAACTGTCAAAATTATGATACCCCCTCGTACGTGTCAAAAAGTTAAAATACCCGTAAATTATTCTAACGGTATAGGTATTCTTAAATACTCAAATTTCGGATGTGCAGAAATACCTGAATCTTTAGTCGAAATAAAATATTCTTTAGCGACAACCCTCGTAACGAATACCAGCGAAAACCCAATAAAAATAACTTTACTGAAACCTCTAGACATTGAACCCTTAGACGAAACGGAAGTTAATTTTATAGAAAAAATGGAAACACACCGAATTAAATGAATATTTAGACAACTTACAAAAACAAAATTTAAAAAATTTAAGATTATCTCATTGTAATAAAGAAGAGTACAAAGCGATACGTGACCTCTGTTATGAATATCGAGATGTATTTTACTGCGAAGGAACCCCTTTGACATTTACAAATCAAATTAAACATAAAATCAATTTAACTGACGAAACGCCCATTTTTACTAAAACATATAGATACCCGGAAATACATAAAAAAGAAGTTAAAACACAAATGGAGAAAATGCTAAACGACGGCATAATTCAACACTCAAACTCGCCATGGTCTAGTCCAATTTGGGTAGTACCAAAAAAGTTAGATGCCTCAGGAAAGCGCAAATGGCGCATAGTTTGCGATTTTAGGAAACTAAACGAAAAATCTATAGACGATAAATTTCCCCTTCCGAATATCACAGATATTCTTGACAAACTCGGAAAAGCCCAATATTTCTCTACGTTAGATCTTGCAACCGGTTTTCACCAAATTGAAATGGAACCAAACGATATTCCTAAAACAGCTTTTTCAACCGATACAGGTCATTACGAATTCAAAAGAATGCCTTTTGGACTTAAAAATGCCCCCTCTACTTTTCAAAGAGTAATGAATAACATTCTTCGCGGTCTTCAAAATGAAATTTGCTCAGTATATCTAGATGATATTATAATTTTCTCAACATCTCTTCAAGAACATATAACTAGATTAAAAGCAGTTTTTGATAGGCTTAGACAATCAAATTTTAAAGTCCAGTTGGACAAGTCAGAATTTTTACATAAAGAAGTCGCTTATTTAGGACACAAAATAACAAAAGATGGCGTAAAGCCCAATCCCGATAAAGTCAATGCAGTAAAGAATTTCCCAATACCAAAAACACAGAAGGAAATCAAATCATTTTTAGGTTTGGCAGGATACTATAGAAGATTCATAAAAGACTTTGCTAAAATAACAAAACCTCTTACACTGTGTCTTAAAAAAGGAGCAAAAGTCACACATTCGCCCGCTTTTATTGAATCATTTAATCATTTAAAAGAATTATTAATAAATGCCCCAATATTAAAATACCCTGATTTTGAAAAACCCTTCGTCCTTACTACAGACGCTTCAAATATAGCCCTTGGTGCAGTACTTTCTCAAGGAAACCCCCCAAACGATAACCCTATTGCATTTGCATCACGAACTTTAAATGAAACAGAACAAAAATATTCTACTACAGAAAAATAACTTTTAGGTATAGTATGGGCTTGCAAATATTTCAGACCATATTTATACGGTAGAAAATTTAAAATCTACACAGATCATAGACCTTTAGTTTGGCTATTTAATTTAAAGGAACCCAACTCAAAACTTGTACGTTGGAGACTTCAATTAGAAGAGTATGACTATGAAATACTTTATAAAAAAGGTAAACAAAATACCAACGCCGACGCACTTAGTCGTATCCAATTACATGCAATCGAATCAGAATCAGTAATTAATAATCCCGGAGATATAAGTCGTGATATCGAAAACTTTTTAAAAGACAGCTATAGTCAATTTAACCCCGAAAATTTAGATCCCGATGATGCTAGCAAGCAGCTGGAAAAAGTCAATGAACCCAGTCAAAAAATTAAAATTTTACAAAATATACAAATAAAACCCCCAGATAATAATTCCGATAATACAATACACACTACAAACGCGGAAGAACACTATTCTAACATGACTATATTAGACGAAATAATTAATAACAAAGCACGTCAAATTATTGTCAAAAAATCTCCTTATGACGCATATATTAAAACTGAACGTGAAACTTTTGATGGTCACCAAATTATTCATACAACTTTACCTACTAATATGTCAATAATTATTAATTTCCTAAAGGAATACCTGACAAATAAAAATACTTACATTTACTTCTTTTCAAAAGAATTACGGCCTTATTTCCAACAAGCCATGAACAATCATTTTAAAAATCTTAAATTGATAGACTGTACCAAATTAATAAATAACGCCCAACCAGAAGAACGAGAATTACTAATCAAATATCGACACGAAAGTAAAACAAATCACCGTGGAATCGAAGAAACATGTAAATTTTTAAAAGCCAATTATTATTGGAAATCTCTTAAACCCGATGTAACGAAATATATTAATAATTGCGAGATTTGCCAAAAAGCAAAATATAATAGAAAACCACCTGATCAGCCTCTCGTATTAACAGATACCCCAAGTAAACCATTCGAAATAATACACATCGATACCTTTATTATTGCTAAACAGAAATTTTTAACTATCATAGACAAATTCTCAAAATACGCTCAAGCGCTTCCTTATACCGGAAATGCAGTGTCGTGTTGTGAACAATTAACTAAATTCTTTTCATTTTTACGCGTGCCAAAACAAATAGTATCAGATAACGGCTCGGAATTTCAAAATGAAGTAATCGACGGCTTATTAAAAGCACATAATATTAAAATTCATTTTACTACCCCTTATCACCACGAATCAAATTCCCCTGTAGAAAGACTACACTCTACCCTTATCGAGCATATACGACGCATTTTAAGAGAATCAGACCCAAACGCAGACGTAATAAAATTAATGCCATACGCAATTATTGCCTATAACAACACTATACATTCAAGTACAAATTATACCCCTTATGAACTTGTTTTCGGACATACCGACTCAAGAGACCTTATGGACTTAATACCCTCTCATGTATATACAGAATATATAAATAATCACAAAAATAACACACAAATTCTTTATGAAAATATTGCAAAGCAATCTACGGAATTAAAACAAAAAATTATAGATCAACGAAATAAAGACAAAACCCCGAAAGATCTAATAATAGGTTCACAAGTTTACAAAAAATCCGATAATAGATCGGGCAAAATTAAAAACAAATTTTTGAAAACCATACACCCTAACGAAAGTCTTAGAAAATAATAAAATCGAAATTGAAAACCGAAAAACAAAACGTAAAGAAATTATTCATATAAACGAATCTAAAATTATGCCCCTTGTTCCAGATGGAGCTGGACCATCGCATCAGGGATAGTAAAATTCCACGATTTAAACGATCATCCTGGAATACTGCCTTTTAGACTAGGAACTGCTCAAATAGAATCCAACAGTTGGACCTTTATCCAAAATTTTGACCTTGCACCCTTAATTATCAAATTTGAGACAATTAAACAACAAACACAAGATCTTTCTTATAGCATTAGAAATAATAGCGAATATTATAAAGGATATCTTAATTCTTTTAATTCATTATATACGCTTGAACAAAGAACTGAAAACTTAATAAAGCAAATTAATCCTACAAAATATGTCCATAGAAACAAAAGAGGCCTATTTAATCCTTTAGGCTCATTTATTAAATGTATCACTGGAAATTTAGATCAAAATGACGCAGAGCAAATCAATGCAAAAATTAAAAAATTACAAGAAAATCAAAATAAAATAAAAATTGACGCAATAAATCAAATTACACTATTGTAGTCTACGATCAGTAAATTTAAATCAATGATATCAAATATCACACACAATGAAATGATGTTAAAATCACACGTCTTGAAAGTAGAAGAGACAATAAAACAAGTCGAGATTCACCAAACCAATACAACACAATATTTCTTAATATATATAGTTATTAATCAAATAACAACAAGGTATCAATCAATTTATGATACCTATTTTGAATAAAATTGAAACTTCAATTACTTTTGCGAAAATTAATACTTTACATAATACGATACTAGATCCAAACGAATTATTAACTGAAATTCAGAATATTAATAGCCATTTAAGTACAGATAAACTACCACTAGAAAGTAACCCTCAAAATATACTTATATTTGAAAAAATATTAAACATTAAAAGTTACATAAAAGATTTTACTATTGTATTTGTAATAGAACTGCCTCTTGTTGAATCAGAGATATATCAATATTTTAATTTATTTCCTTTACCAATTCCTGATATTCAATCATTTGTCGTAAATATCCCGTACAAACCCTACCTAGCACTTAGCAGCTATAAATACGCCTATATGCACCAGGGATGTCAAGAAATTCAACCCCAGAACTTTCTATGCAAAGAAACCCATTCCAGTTTCATCGAAAACAGCCCTTCCTGTGCAGTTCGACGAATTAAGCATCATACAAATGTTACTTCCTGTCACCCCTTTAGAACGCAACTTCACGAAATTCAAGTAAGAAAAATTATTGATGGAAAATGGCTAATCACCGCACCAAATCGTCTAATTGGTACAGTCAATTGCCAAAAATCATTGGACAATGTACCCTTGTTTGGATCCTGCCGGGTGGAATCCCCGACCGACTGTAAAATACAAATAAAATCAATCATATTGGAAACATACAAGTCAAGCCGACTTAGCTACTCCGAAGTCAATCTTCCAGTATTGAACTTCAGCAAGATTGAATGGCATCGATCAACCCAGTACAACCCTCCTACTATGGACCTCAACTATGTCAATCTAAAAGCAACGAAAGAAATCGAAACCAAACTAGAAGAACAGAAGAGAAACCTTCAAGAAATGTCATCGATAATTTATATTAATCGAACTAGTTTTTGGACAATATTTCTATATATTATTATTGCTTTAATTATTATCCTTATTATATATCTTAAATGTAAAAGGAAATCTAAGAATATTATTATTCGTAAATCAGATATTGAAAGTAATGAACAAAATCAATCAATTTTCTAAATATATTTATATTTATTGAAATCACGTTTTTTAAAAGGTACGTGCTTTCCACTAAGAGGGGAGGAGTTATAATCCCGTGAGAACTTAAGCTTATTTAGTATTACGCAATCTAATGAAATCCTTATCTGTTTTCTTAGATTTTCTTAGCGTCGTTCCCATGCTTTGTCAGCAGATTAGAAACTTATAAATATGTAAAGTGCATAATAAAGTCAGTCATATTGTACACGCCTCTGGCATAATAGAAAATTTTTAAAAATAAACTCTCGAGAATCGAGTTGTTAACTCCTATACAAACATTTTGGTTCCAAATTAGCTTTAAACAAAAAACTCCCAACACTTAAGCATGCACTTTTTTTATTTGCCAATTTTAAATCATATTTAACAAAATATTTGGCATTTATTAACAGGTTTATTTATATCGTTTTTAATTTTTAGGCGAAATTCCTCACTACTAAATTAATAATAAACTTTACCTTCATACCATCTTCCAGTAAGTCAAATCAAGATTTTTTTAATACAAGGAAAAGTTGTTTCAAATAGCGTCATTGTATTTACACTTGCCTAGCGCACTTATGTACGACAAAAAAATTCAAAAACTCGACAAAATAACTATAAAAACGAACGCACTTCCAAACGACGCATTACGAGGCTCTTGACTGGAAAGAAAGTCCAAAATGAAACGAACATTCTCTGTCGGACTCGCACGCTGTTCAAACAATAATAAAGTTTATTACTATTACTACACAATACAACCCAGCCGTTTCGTTAAAACATGAAAGTCCAACAAACACTACGAAATGTTTTGTTTTCTTATAAATAGCCAACACTATAAACACATACCATAGCACCATTAATAATTTCAAAATGTTAAAATACTGCCTATAACACAAATTTAATAAAACTCTCTAGAGAAAAGCTGTTTAAACCAAAATAAATACCCGAACTTCAACTAAATTTAAAATGCACTTCACTAAGCGACGAAACGACATTTTGTTAATATTAAACAGCTTTAACTTTTGTTAATATTAAACGGCATTAACGTTTTCTTTCACAAATTAAAAAATAGATAGCAAAAATAATGTAAACCGTATTATTAAACTGGTCATACACAGCTGACAATGACGCATGAGTTCGGTTCGGCCAATAGGAATCACTCTAGCGGTCGGAATGGGGTCAACAACCCTTTAGCGTGGCTTCGGGTACATCTATTTGTCTAGCAAGCTTCGCAACCGTGGGTTATTCCAGGGACGGCTCTAACCTAGTTGGAAATAAAAATAGGGTCCGATTTGAAAATAAAATACAAATATTTATTTACTCACATTGTGTAATTTGAAAATGCGAAATACGAAAATACTTCGGTAAAAGTAATATAACATACAGGGTGTCTAAAAAGTCTTAGTATGGGTAAATATCTTTGTTATTAATAAAGATAGAGACACCAAATTTTAGTTGTATTTTGTTGGTTAATAAATCTACTTTTTTATGTAATTTGACTTTTTCAACCCCCTTGGGGTGTTACGCTAGGGAGTTGAGGTGAAAAATTTTAAATGTAACCCTATGCCGTGTGGTACCTCATTTTAAAGGTCTTTTCGAGAATGGAAGATGTTACTTCTTGGCAGAGTTCCAAAATGGACTTTATTACATTCTAAACACCTTTTAAGGTAATAAGTAAGGCAGGCACTGCTGGTCTGTTACCAGACGCGTCGATACCGAAAATAAGTACGTATGTACGTATACGGTATTTGACACAAAAAATTTTATTCATGGACGTTGCTGTGATTGTGTAAAATAAAAAACCGGTCGAGTCCGAGTTCGACTCGCGCATATAGGGTTCCGTACCTCCGTAAGATTGTGTTTATATATTTTTAATAAATTTGCTCATATTTCATCCCATATTCTTGTTGTGCGGTGTCACAATGTCACAGAGTTAAGAATGTTCAAAAGAGTAAGACGTCATAAAATCGTAGAAATATGTTAAATACGTAGTTGTAGTTTTACTATTGGAGATATATTCTTCAATAGTAAGGTTAGGTTGGGTAGGTTTGAATGTAGACACCAGAGTACATCCCCTGAAATTTCGTGCGCATGTCTACCCGTCTTGATTTGCACGTGGTACGCATTTTGGTCTACTGCGCAGATGTCAAAAAAAATAGAGAAGTCGAAAAAAACTTGGGAAAAAAGTTATAAAGTTAAATACGCACTGGTACTTTGATTATTGGAGATATATTCTTAAAAGCGAATGGGTTCAATTGAATACACCAAAGTCCATCTCCTGAAATCCCTTGTTCATGTCTAGCACGCTCGGTTTGCGCGTGGTACGCATTTTGGTCTACTGCGCAGATGGCAAAAAATGAAAAATATAAAAAACGACAAATGAAGAAGTCCAAAGAGTTGGAAAAACGATAGAAAAAAAAGTGCCCCACAAAACAAAAAATAAATGTGCGAGCAGACTGGTACTGTATGGCACAAGAGGTCGACTAACGGTCGACTTATGCCCCGCCCGATTATACGATTTACGATTTATAATTTTTATAGACTTGCCATTTAAAAATGAATTAAAATACGGGGTTTGCGTTAAAATGTTTCTTTTTTGAAGACTTTTAAAAG
The DNA here is from genome assembly GCA_963971165.1 of Philopedon plagiatum. Taxonomy (NCBI): domain Eukaryota; kingdom Metazoa; phylum Arthropoda; class Insecta; order Coleoptera; family Curculionidae; genus Philopedon; species Philopedon plagiatum. The sequence goes on along the minus strand of OZ020198.1, from coordinate 33,331,948 downwards.
AAGGGACCACACGGCATAGGTTTGCATTCAAAATTTTTGACCTCAACTACCTAACGTCACCCCCCAAGGGGGTTGAAAAAGTCAAATCACCTAAAAATGTAGATTTATTAACGAATAAAACACAACTACAATTTGGTGTCTCAATCTTTATTAATAGCAAAGATATTTACCCATACTAAGACTTTTTAGACACCCTGTATGTTATATTACTTTTACCGAAGTACTTTCGTATTTCGCATTTTCAAATTACACAGAGTGAGTAAATAAATATTTGTATTTTATTTTCAAATCGGATCCTAATTTTATTTCCAACTAGGTTAGAGCCATCCCTGGAATAATCCACGTTTCCAAAGCTTTAATGATATCAATACTGTTTTCTTGTTTAACTTGAGAAGAAAGTTTTAATTAATTAGTGTAGTGTGTTCAACAAAGTATTTTTTTTAAGCTGACAATTTTTACTTTTGCTCATTAACAATAAAAAATACGTTTGTATTGGATTCCAGTGTTTATTAAAATAATCCTAACAAATATCCTTCAACTGGTTCTGGACAATACGCGGCGGACGCACGCTTGTTTGGAAGCAAATAATGGAAGACATCATACCTATTCTCTACTAGATAAGTATCATTCTGTGAAACTAAATACTGAATAAATACTAAATACTATGTAGTTGTGCTCAGTTAGTATTTTTCGTTTTGATTTTTTACTTCTTAGCAGAAAGTTTAAGCTGGTAGAAATAATGCTTATCTTATTAGTAACGTAATAATAGGGTGTTATAAATATTAGTTAAAATTAAGGTTACTGACAAAAAGGATTGATTTTGCAGTGGTCTTTTTACTATTTTGATTTTATTTTTTCTAAGAAAAAGGTTTAAATTTGTTTTACCTTTGGCTTAAATTACGGTTAATAACAGAAAATAAATTATTCTTAAAGATTTATAATATGTCTGGCAACGTTACAACAAATTCAATTGTTTTAAGTTTTTCGCTCGTAATTTTCTGTCAAGCGCTATGTCGGACCATGTGCTCGCTTAGCCTGGTGCGGCGAATATAGACTGGTTTTAGGGTATTTTTGAAAATTTTTAAAATGTCCGATTTAAGAAAAAAAAAGTATTGGATATGTCTGTAGACTATCCCAGGAGTCACCCATTCCTATATATTAAATGATTTCCATAACACAATGTATATATATATATATATATAGTGGAAGTTTATTGTCCGTACAATATATAGGAGAGAAAGAAGAATATCGGCTTTGCGGACTGTGGAAGTGTGTTCTTCTTTTGCAGATTCGCATTTTTTGCAGATTCGCCCAACCCGTCCGCACTTTTCGCGCAGATCAAGGAGGGGGTCACGAACGTCCTCACCAGAAAGGCGCGTAAACCTTAACAAAAGGCCAAGTAAGAGTAAAAAGTAGAAGTTTATTGTCCGTACAATATATAGGAGAGAAAGAAGAATATCGGCTTTGCGGACTGTGGAAGTGTGTTCTTCTTTTGATTCAAAGTACGGGGAGACCAAGAAAATGGAAATGGAAAATTGTCCATTTTCCTAACAAGGACGAAACAGCTGTCATGGTCTACCCGGCCCGGGGTTGTCCATTTTCTTGGACTCCCCGTAGTTTGATGCAAAAGAAGAACACACTTCCATAGTCCGAAGAGCCGATATTCTTCTTTCTCTTTTATTTATATATATATATATATATATATATATATATATATATATATATATATATATATATATATATATATATATATATATATCATCATCATCATCATCATCATCATCATCATCATCATCATCATCATCATCATCATCATCATCATCATCATTTTCAGCTGTTTCAACCATTTACAATTATGGTGTAGCCTCCCTTACATATTGATTTTTCATTTCGGCCCATTGTTGTCTGTTGTTGGCTATGCGGGCCTAGGTTAATCCTGATAAATTTTTTATATCATGGTCCCATCTCAAATTTGGGCGTATTCTTGGTCTTTTCACGCCTCTGGGGTACCATTGTGTAATTCTTGTGGTCCATCTATTGTCAGTTCTTCTCGCCAAGTGTCCTGCCCATTGCCATTTTAGGGACTTGATTCTGTGGACGACATCTATTACCTGGGTTTTCTGTCTTATCCACTCTATTCTCTTGCGGTCCCTCCTAGTTATTCCTAGCATGCATCGTTCCATAGCCCTTTGTGCTACCTGGAGTTTTCTTGTTATGTCTGTTTTTAGTATCCAGGTTTCACATCCGTATGTCATGACTGGTAGTATACATTGATCAAACGTTCGCTTCTTTAGGTAGAGTGGCATTCTAGATTTGAATATGATGGAGTTTCTACCGAATGCTCTCCATGCTAGCTTTATTCTTCTGTTGATTTCTGGTAGTAGAGATCCCGAGATGTGTATTAGTTGACCCAGGTATATGTATTCTTCTACTATTTCCAGTGTGGTGTTGTTTACTTGTATGTCTTGTTTGTCTACCAGTTCATTGTACATTATCTTTGTTTTGGCTAGGTTCATCTTCAGACCTACTTTATTGCATGCTGTATTTAGTTCGTCAATTTGCTGTTGAAGTTCATCAGGGTTCTTGGCGATTAGTACAATGTGATCAGCGAATCTTAGGTGGCTGAGGTGTTCTCCGTCTATGCATAGACCTTTGTTGTCCCAGTCCAACTGACGGAAGATTTCTTCAAGTGTTGCCGTGAAGAGCTTTGGAGATATTGCGTCTCCTTGACGTACTCCTTTAGTTGTGGGAAATTCCGGAGATCCTTCGTATATCATGACTCTGGCTTTGGCTTCTTTGTATATGTTTGCCAGAGTTTCTATATACGGTTTGTCGACACCCTGACTACTTAGGGCTTCTATTATAGCCTTGGGATATATCGAGTCGAACGCCTTCTCGAAGTCTATGAAGGCTAGTGCCAGTGGTATTTCATATTCTTTTGTTCGACTGATGACCTCCCTTAATGTATGTATGTGGTCGATTGTGCTGAAGCCACTTCTAAAGCCAGCTTGTTCCCGTGGTTGTGCAGCATCTAGCGTATTCTGTATTCTGGTATTTATGATCTTTGTGAATACCTTGTATATAATTGGTAGAGGACTGATTGGTCGATAGTTTCTTATGTCTTCTTTACTGCCTTTCTTGTGGATTAGAATTATATTGGCGCTATTCCAACTTTGTGGTATATGTCTTGATCTTAGGCAGTTAGTGTAGATTTTTGCTAGGATTTTCCATGTTGGTTTACCTGCGTATTTGATTAATTCGACCATCACACCATCATTGCCTGCTGCTTTACCATTTCTCATGCTATTAAGCGCCTTCTCTACTTCTTCCACGAGAACTTCCGGGGTGTCGTCATTTATTCGTGGTGTCGTTACCTGTTCCTGTATTGTCTCCGGGGCCTTGTATAGTTCACTATAGAATTTGGTTACTAGGTTTATTATCTCTTCTCTATTTGTGACTCTGGCGTTGTTATTTGTTAGTGCCACTACTTGTTTCTTGCCTATGAGGAGGGATTTCTTAGCGGTCTTGTAGCTTTTTCTGTTTTCGATTGCAGTTTCTACTAGTTTTTCGTTGTAATTTTTGATGTCTTCTGCAATCTTCTTTCTTATTGTCTTGCACAGCTCAGTGTATTCTATTCTTTGCACGTTGGTTGTGGCCTTCATTTCCCTTCGTTGTCTTAGCAGCGTCCTAGTTTCATCAGATAGCTTCTTGTGCTGATTATGTTTTTTTGGACCAGCTATTTCTTTGACACAGCTTAGGATAGTTTCCATGAGCTCTGTGCTTTCTGCCTGGTCTTGTAGTCTGTTGTTGAGTAGCGCCTGGTATTGCTATATATATATATATATATATATATATATATATATATATATATATATATATATATATATATATATATATATATATATATACCGGGTGTCAACGAGATCACTTTTCGGCTGCCATTTCTTTAGTATTTAATCGAACAAGATGAAACTTGGCAGGAGTCATAGGATAATAAAAAGTCACTTTTCGAGGTAGGTGTCAAATTTCAACGACACCAACTTTAGATTTTCAAATGAGACACTCTGTATATTTCTTGATTTTTGGAATCTAGAGATCATTTTACGTACAACTGTATTCTTTTTATTACTTTTTGTGTCAATTTACCATTTTTAAAACAAATTTTTTGTTTTAATCTAGAGTGCCATGACCCACCTTAAATCGTTCTAATAGACGTTTACATCTGCACAAAAATACCTACACAATTTTATCACCTTTCATTTGTCTTATCAGAGCGTTCAAAGTTGACTAAATCACTTTTTTGATAATAACTTAAAAAAATTAAATACAACTATAACACTTTCATAGTATAATTAGATGTAGTTTTTTATTACGAATCCAACGGTGCATCACAACATCAAAATTCTATTGGACTTTCTAAAGAAAACTACATTTTATTGCAATAGCCATTTTATATGGTTTGATCAAACATGCAACTGCACGACGATCAAATATTATATCCACTTAGCAAAACAATATACAAAACTGAATAATAATAATGGGTGCCTGTAGACAATTCGCCACAAACCAGAAACATAATATTAAACACCAGAAAAAATAATTGTTTACAAATTTGTAAAATTCTAGCATTTATCCTGAATTCAATTGTTTTCCATGGCAAACTTAACAATATTTTGAACTCTTCAAGCTGGTTTTTTCGAGGTGATTTTTTCCAGTAATAATAAAACAAAAAATTTAAGCCTAACTCATTTAAATTAAAAATTTCTCGATAAATAAAAATAAATTACATGGCTCCAAGAGATTGCTATCGGATGGGGCCGATGACGTAAATAACATAATACAAATCCTTACCCAGGGCCAACACCAGCCCCAGCCACAGCCTGGCTGCTTCCCTCTGGCAATTGTATAGAAATGTACATATTGTCATGTAACTGTAAATATATTTAAGTAAATAGATGTAAGGAAGTATTATAAATATTAATGAGGAAGAAATAAATGATGTTTGAAAGTAACAATATTTTGAGGCTTCATTCCGATATTTTTTAAACAGCTATAATTTAATTGTTTGTCATGGCTAACTGGATATAATATTTGATCGTCGTGCAGTTACATGTTTGATCAAACATAACAAATATGGCAATAAAATGCAGTTTTCTTTAGAAAATCCAAGACAATTTTGATGTTGTGATGCACCGTTGGATTCGTAACAAAAAACTACATCTAATTATACTATGAAAGTGTTATAGTTGTATTTAATTTTTTTAAGTTATTATCAAAAAAGTGATTTCGTCAACTTTGAACGCTCTGGTAAGGCAAATGAAAGGTGATAAAATTTTGTAGGTATTTTTGTGCAGATGTAAACGTCTATTAGAACGATTTAAGGTGGGTCATGGCACTCTAGATTAAAACAAAAAATTTGTTTTCAAAATGCTAAATTGATACAAAAAGTAATAACTGTAATACAGTTGTACGTAATATGATCTCTAAATTACAAAAATCAAGAAATATACAGGGTCTCTCATTTGAAAATTCAAAGTTGGAGTCACTTCCGGCTAAACCGGAAGTCGTCGAAATTTGACAAGTACCTCGAAAAGTGACTTTTTATTAGCCTATGACTCCTGCCAAGTTTCATCTTGTTCGATTAAAAACTAAATAAATGGCAGCCGGAAAGTGATCTCGTTGACACCCGGTATATATATATATATATATATATATATATATATATATATATATATATATATATATATATATATATATATATATATATATATATATATATATATACTTTATTGTTTGTTTCTTGGGATTAGGTTCATTATAAAAACATTTTTTTTTATTATTTTTTATTAAAAGTCCATTGACGTTTCGACCCCTTTTCGGGTCATTTTCAAAATGTTTTTTTTTATTTGGTTTGTTAAAAGACCTAAAAATACATTATTGGTTAAAATTTTTTTTTACAAAAACACAACAATGCGACAGTAAAGGATTAAAATTTGGACATATTATTTTAAAATTCTACGTTCTTAACAGTAAACATTTTTCTACAATTGGAAGATATTTTTATTATACGCACCTTGAAAACTATAAGGTCTTAGAAGGACTAATCTGTTATTTGTTATCAGACACATTAAAACATACCAGAGTATTTTACGTGGAAAGAGAAAAAGCCGTCGTGTTTTTTTTTTATTTATTACATTTTTTATAAAAAGAAAACGACGGCTTTTTCTCTTTCCACGTAAAATACTCTGGTATGTTTTAATGTGTCTGATAACAAATAACAGATTAGTCCTTCTAAGAACTTATAGTTTTCAAGGTGCGTATAATAAAAATATCTTCCAATTGTAGAAAAATGTTTACTGTTAAGAACGTAGAATTTTAAAATAATATGTCCAAATTTTAATCCTTTACTGTCGTATTGTTGTGTTTTTGTAAAAAAAAATTTTAACCAATAATGTATTTTTAGGTCTTTTAACAAACCAAATAAAAAAAAACATTTTGAAAATGACCCGAAAAGGGGTCGAAACGTCAATGGACTTTTAATAAAAAATAATAAAAAAAAATGTTTTTATAATGAACCTAATCCCAAGAAACAAACAATAAAAAATCTATATTATAAATGGTTCAAGAAAAGTAACAAAGTATATATATATATATATATATATATATATATATATATATATATATATATATATATATATATAAGAGAGAAAGAAGAATATCGGCTTTGCGGACTGTGGAAGTGTGTTCTTCTTTTGCACCAAAGTACGGGGAGTCCAAGAAAATGGACAACCCCGGGCCGGGTAGACCATGACAGCTGTTTCGTCCTTGTTAGGACTCATTCACACAGCCATAACCCAGTCGCAACGAGGCAAACGATGCTACTGTATCTTAAATCCGTTTTGCAAAACACAAGCAGGAAATAACATACCATAACGCCACCTAGCGGTTGCTGGCTCTAATGCAAAAGCAGAACACACCGAAAAGGTAGAAATCTAAGGGCGAACACGGCATCTCTGGTTATGAGAAACGCATTTTCGCAAATTCGCCCAACTCGCCCGCACCATTCGCGCAGTGCAAGGAGGCAGTCACGACGTCCTCACCAGAAAGACGCATAAACCCTTATCAAAAGGCCAAGTAAGAATAAAAAGTAGAAGTTTTTTGTCCGTACAATATATAAGAGAGAAAGAAGAATATCGGCTTTGCGGACTGTGGAAGTGTGTTCTTCTTTTGCACCAAAGTAGGGGGAGTCCAAGAAAATGGACAACCCCGGGCCGGGTAGACCATGACAGCTGTTTCGTCCTTGTTAGGACTCATTCAGACAGCCATAACCCAGTCGCAACGAGGCAAACGATGCTACTGTATCTTAAATCCGTTTTTCAAAACACAAGCAGGAAATAACATACCATAACGCCACCTAGCGGTTGCTGGCTCTAATGCAAAAGCAGAACACACCGAAAAGGTAGAAATCTAAGGGCGAACACGGCATCTCTAGTTATGAGAAACGCATTTTCGCAAATTCGCCCAACTCGCCCGCATCATTCGCACAGTGCAAGGAGGGAGTCACGACGTCCTCACCAGAAAGACGCATAAACCCTTATCAAAAGGCCAAGTAAGAATAAAAAGTAGAAGTTTCTTGTCCGTACAATATATGAGAGAGAAAGAAGAATATCGGCTTTGCGGACTGTGGAAGTGTGTTCTTCTTTTGCATCAAAGTACGGGAAGTCCAAGAAAATGGACAACCCCGGGCCGGGTAGACCATGACAGCTGTTTCGTCCTTGTTAGGACTCATTGAGTCCTAACAAGGACAGCCCCTGAGATTGTCGGATTGTGATACTTCGTACTTTTTGTTGGACGAATTGCCATATATCTATTATTTTTATAATAAATATCTCTTTTTATGATAAATGTTGTCTAATTTTCTAATGATTGAACACCTTTATAATGCCACGTACAAAAAAAATCAATTAGAATTAGGAATATTATTTAAACCCAGTCTTAACTCAATGCAGCTGGCAGCCAAATTACTATGCATTTTCTACAGGCGGCATGTTTATTTTATGAAGAAGTTTTTAACATGTGTTTTTAGTGTTCCGTGCTAAAATTAGCAAAATGGAATCACTTCGGTGTCCGTCTGTCACAGGCGATTTTCTCTGAAAACATTCGCCGTAAAAATTTGAAATTTAGCACAGACATAGAGTGTGGTGGCCCAATCATAGATGTGAAGTATAAAAAGTTGAATTTTTATTCTAGGGGAGATTGGGATATGAAAAAAAGGGCATCGTGTGGAGTGTCAAATGAAAGCTTATTGAAGCACGAATTCAACGTTATATATGATGTATTTTTTATGCATTTTTTAACAATTTTCAATAGAAACGCTTAAAAATTGCTGTCCCCCACCCTCATGACCAAAAGAATCGCTCAGAAAAATCTGAAAAAAATCATGAACATTAAGAATCAGGTGTGGATTGAGCTAAACTTATCAGGTTTGAAAAATTCTTGCGCGAACAATTGTTATAAACAATTAAATTGTTTATTTTCTTATAACAGCTGAACCATTGGTTCTAGAGAAAAAGTTTTTCGACAAAAAATATTTCTCACGATGTAAGGAACAACTTTTGTTGTTACACGTTGTTTAAAATTTTTAATTTGGCTCACTCGACACGCTTCCCCAGTTAGCTCCGTGCATACGCGATCTGATACGGCGTTGGTGCCGTCGGCAGCGTGTAGCGCGGCAGATGGACGGAGAACGGGCGGTCAAGATTTGCTCAGGTTAAGTGGGAGGCTGATGGCACGGAATACTAATTGTGCAAGTATAGCTTGCACTTGACCGAATTTTGTCTGCTTGTAATTATTAGTGTATTTGTATAAATCACTACAAATAAAATCTTTAAAAATATATAGGTATTACTATTTTTTTATTTTGCCCCCCCCATGATAAAAAAGTCTGCGGGCGCCCATGCCAGGGGTGTCTCTACACTATTTGTAAATAAAATTTGGATCCGATTTGAAACTAAAATACAAATATTTATTTACCTAAGTACATTGTGTAATTTGAAAATGCGAAAGACGAAAAGCCTTCGGTTAAAGTAATATAATATACAGGGTGTCTAAGAAGTCTTAGAATGGACAAATATCTTTTCTATTAGTAAATATAGAGGTATCAAATTTTAGGTGTATCTTACTGGTTAATAAATCTACTTTTTAGTGTTTCGTGAAACGGAACACTTATGGAATCACTTCGGTGTCCGTCCGTCTGTCACAGGCGATTTTCTCTAAAACTATTCAACGTCAAAAATTTTAAATGCAACCCTATGCTGTGTGGTACCTCATTTTAAAGGTCGTCAAAAAAGAAACATTTAGCCGCGAACCCAAGGTCTGTATCTTAATTTGTTCTTAAATGGCAAACCTTTACAAATTAAAAATCGTGAAAAAAATTTAAAATTTAAATACCTTTATAACTCTTGTAACTGTTGTTCAAAATGACCACTATAAACTTCTTGGCAGTAATGAAGTCGATTTTGGAACTCATTTTTGAGAATGGCAGGTGTTATTTCTTGGCAGAGTTCCAAAATCGACTTTATTACTGCCAGGAAGTTCATGGTGGTCATTTTGAACAACTTTTAAATTTTTAATCTTTTTTCCCCATTTTTAATTTCTATAGGCTTGCCATTTAAAAAAATTAAGATACGGACCTAGGGTTTGCGCCGCGGTAAAATATTTCTTTTTTGAAGGCCTTTAAAATGAGGTACCACGTGGCATAAGATTGCATTTAAAATTTTAGTTTTCTGTGCTGTGTAATACAGAGGGGGAATTTAAAAAAAAATCTCTTGCTGGTCAGTCTCGCGGTCTAAATAAAAAACCGTTAATTTATGATTATAGGATAAATGTGATTGTTAGTCATTGTCAAGATAATGACAACAATCGTTGTTATTGGCTATCTTTCATTTTATAATCATGTTAGAAAAGTTAAACATATTTACCCAGTTGCACAGACAATAATTTCTCCAGACCAACGTCGAAATCGTGTTATCATTGATGACTGTCCGCTTTCTTCACGTGACAAAATGTCACAATAAATGCCAAATAAACATATTATTGTCTGTGTAGTGTTTTGATATATCAAACTGTGACGTGTCGAGTACTTGCAAACGTACGATTTTTGATCCTCGGAGGCAATGTGCCAAAAATAAGAAATAGAAAATCTTAATAATCAACATTTTAGAAACATAGAAATTGAATCGTATAGAACTGAAAGTCAATAAATCTTAGAAGTTCTTGTTCTAGGAGATACAGCATTTAAATAAACTTAATAATTATTAATTAATTTTTGTTTTACTAACTTTACTTTCAGCGAATAACTTTCTTTTTTTCGAAAATTCACTTTGTAATAAAATTATCGTATTTTTTTGGTTCACCGTATACATTTCAGTTTAGCTATAAGTATAGTCAAATCTCCCTTAAGAGTTATCATCTCTACGTTTTTGATTTTCTATTTACATTGCTGCTGCTTAGTTATTTGCTATCAAAAACCAATGACTTTCGCACACACAAAAGAGACAAAATTCATCAAAAGAAATTACAATTTTGTTTTGTACTTTCCCTTTTTGTACCGTGTCCCGCAAAAATTCTATAAGTAAGTAAGTAATGGAAAATTACCAAATAAAACTTTAATTTCTTTAATTAATTATGTTAGGTCATGTCTCTTTTGAATGTTTATGCTGAAAAGTTTTTTTTTCCAGAACTGCAAGGCTAAAAGAAACAAAATAATAGGAATGGTAACTCTTAGGCCGGCCGCACATCAAAGAAACTTGAAACGCGAAACAGGAAACATGAAACTCTCCTGTTTTCATGTGCGGCCGGCGCCGGCCTAAAGGTCACTAGAAATTAAAAAATGTTTGCGAAGAAAAATAACGATTTTAAAGCATTTTATTTAGCAAAGAATTTAGTATTTGAAAATATGTTAAAAAATAAAGTTAATCGAATGCATCAGACAAAATTATTATTTTTTTTAATTTTAATAAATTAAATATTTAATAATTTTTTCTGGTCTTGTGGTTAATATATGTAGGTTTCTAGATAACAGAAAATTCATTATGTAGACTGCCAAATAAATCTCTAGTAACGGATAAATTCCCCTTGTCAGGATATTATGTTATGCGGGAGGGGATATTTTACTGTACAAGGTGATATTAAATATGTAGAGAATATTTCAGAATGTGATTCCTAGGCTGATTGTAAGTTAAAGAAGTCCATATGTATGTCCTAAAATGCTTCGTTTTCGGAATACAGGCTGATCAAGACCCTTTGACTAACCAAAACTATTTTTTTTGGAACAGACCTGAATTACCTTGATACTCGGCTATATTCTGCGCTTTATTTAAAAACATTTTTCTTGCTTTTTGTTTAATAGGACATCGCCTTTTATATATAAGTATTTAGCCAAATATCCGTTGGTATTTGCCGTTTTAAAACTTTTTAAAATAAGCGAATGACTAATTTATTACATAATTTCAAAACGATGCAAGATATGGAATTTACCGAACAATAAATTTAAAAACTAAATAGGCGTCCTAATTTGTTACTTAAAAGTAGTTAGTGGTACAGTAAAAAAAGCTTGGCATAACTAGCTTTCTCCCGCGACTTCGTCCGCGTGGTATGGGTGATAATAGTGTAGTTTTGATGTCATGATTATGAATATATGAAACATGAGTTAGGTTAGGTTATGTTAGGTTAGTTATACTCGTATCTAGAGGAATTTCGATATAACGTGACGCAAAATCGGGGTCGAACACATGGAACTGATAGAAAAGGTAGGTAAATGCAGTGGCGGCACCTGAAATTTTAGATGTGTCGTATCTCAGTTCCTACGCATGGAACTTACACTAAATTATAGGATGTTACTATTGGGTACCCTATAAACATTTTCGTAAAGAATATTTAGATTTAAAATTTGCGAAAAAAAGTTAATTTTTTGGGCCGCTTCGCCTGAGACCTGAGAAAGTTCTGAAGAAAACTTTAGTTACCATATCTTTTCATAAAGTATATCAAATTTTATCGACAAATTCCAAATTTGGTGAAAATATTCTAATTTTCCTTAAAGAAATGACATTTTAAGTTATTTCTTAGACAAAATATTTTAGGGTCAAAATTTTAAAACCTAATTAATCAGGACATTAGAGGTAATTCAATGAAATTTGAATTCTACCGATAAAATCTGATTAAAGTTATGAAAAAAACATGAGAGTAAAATTTTCTTCAGATCTTTCTCAGATCTCAGGTGAAGCGGCCCAAAAAACTTTTTTTCGCAAATTTTAGAATTAAATATTTTTTTCACGAAAATGATTGTAGAGTACCCAGCAGTAACATCTTATAATTTGGTGTGGGTCCCATGCGTAGGAACTGAGATAAGACAATCTGAATTTCCAGGAGCCGCCACTGGACCGTAAATGAAATGAAATTAATATTAGATTTTGCCACGTTGTATTTATGAATTATTGCTCCTAAAAATATTTCTATTTTTTCGCAAAATGAACCAACTTCACCAAAGGAAAAGCACTGAAAAGTATGAAATAAATAATATTCGTCAACTTAATTTTGTTCATTTTTATAAAATATTTATTTTTCCTTTTTAGTGCACCCATTCTTCCCCTCTCTCTTCATCTTATCTCCCTCTCTTTGAATTTATAATAGTCATGTTATATTAGCTTTTTTGACCTCAATAACCCCAAAAATGACATGTCAGTTAACATTTTAGACGAAATTCCAAAACCCCGCCCCGCAGTTAATTTTTATAACATCTCTTACACAAAATTAGCTTTTCTGATCTAATAACCCCGAAAATGTTACACTGGTATATTGTTGGACAAATAATTGCCAACCGCCCCCCCCCCCCCCCCATTAATTTTTCTTAACATTTTTCTTAACACATAATTATATTTTTTGACCTTTATCTCCCCAAAAATTACATTTTTGGAAAAAATGTTAATCGCTCCCCCCCCCGCCCGTTAATTTGTTAAATAAAATTAGATTTTATGACCCCAATAATCCCAAAAATGACACGATTAACAATTTTGAAAAAATTTTCAGCTGCTCTATATTATCCCCCCCGTTGATTTTTTTAATATACACTAAGCAAAATTACATTTTATGACCTCAATAATCAAGAAATTGATATTTATCACTTTTGGAGAAATTTTCAGTCGTTCCCTTTTATCCCCCCTTCCCGAGAACTTTTTTAACATCTGCTAGACAAAATTGAATTTTTTACATCTATAACACCGAAAATTACATATAAGTTCACGTTTTTGATAAAATTGCCAGTCGCTTCTTATTCCCCCCCCTTCCCACGTTAAGTTTCTTAACATCTATCACACAAAATTAGATTTTCTGACCTTAATAACGCCGAAAATGGCAAATTTTTGGAATAAATTTTCAATCGCTCTCTTTTTATCCACCGCTTTCCGTTATTTTTTTTACCATCTGTTAGACAGAATTAGATTTTCGGACCTTAATAACCCCAAAAATGATACATCTAACATTTTTGGCGAAATTCCCAGCAGCGCCTTTTTATCCCCCCCCCCTCCCCCGTTATATTTTTTAACAACCGTTAGACAAGCTCAATATCCCCGAAAATCACATTATCTTGGAAAAATTTCCAGCCGCTTCTTTTTATTTATACCCTCCCCCCACGTTAATTTTCTTAACATTTATTACACAAAATTAGATATTCTAAAATTTTTCAGAGTATTTACGTAGCTAAAGTAGTAAACTATTCTTAAAAACAGATCTTATTCCCTGCAAAAAAATATTTGACAAATTATAGGAACAAACAAAATTTTTATTTATAACATGTTTTTCGGCAGACTCTGTGTATAATATGCCTCCAAATAACAATTATTATCTTAATTAAGCATAGTTTTATTTCACAAAATTATCCTTTGCATTTTATTTTCACGTAAATAAATAGAAAGCAATTGTTAGAAAATTTACCAATCTCTATTTTAAATGAATTTATCCCTTTATTTATATGATTATTTTAAATCATATAGGTACTTTAAAATTTATATTATAAGTAGAAGGCAAAGTATAGTGCCGGATAAAATTTATATAAAACCTCCTATAACTAACGTAACTCTAATTAGTCAAAGCACCATCATCTTTATAAGATCTCCCGAAAGTGGAAATAACAAGAATAGCACATTTGTCTTCAATTTATCGGCAATGTTGCCATGATTCTTGGAGGCCAGGTTAGCCGCTATCTAGATTGCTCATGTATATTGGTGACCGACGACAGAGCCACCAGACGGTAGACACACCGGACTACGATGTATAGTTTTATACAGATTTGGCCTAAATTGGGCTCCGGCCAATTCCACCATTTTCTTGTTACTTTTTAGTCATATACATATATATATATATATATATATATATATATATATATATATATATATATATATATATATATATATATATATATATATATATATATATATATATATATATATATATATATATATACGTATGTATATTATATTATATTGTGGGCATGTCCGCTAAATGAACAGAACAAAATGATAAGCAAGAATGGTAACCTGTACGACATGTGTTTCTGCTCATTGGCTTCATCAGGCCCACGTATGTGACCGTGCCTCTCAACATACGTCGAGACGCACACGTCACATACGCAGTTACGGGTGTAACCTTAAAAAAAGAGAAAAAGAAATTAACAAGGACCACAAACAGGAACCAGTACACCCATTTGTGGCTTCAGCCAAAAGACCCCTTTTTTGGGGCAACAATTAGCGTCGCCGACGGAGGCAACTATAGCCACCTGCCGTGGTATCCTATAAGCCCAAGCAAAAGAAAAAAAATGCTAGAAACTAGCGCGGATCGATACATAAGAAAAAGAGGAGAATTTTGTGTGCATATCCGCTAAATGAACAGAACAAAATGAAAAGCTAGAATGGTAACCCGTACGACACATGTTTCTGCTCATTGGCTTCATCAGGCCCACGTATGTGACCGTCCCTCTCAACATAAGTCGAGACTCACACGTCACATACGCAGTTATGGGTGTAACCTTAAAAAAAGAGAAAACAAAATTAAGATAGACCACAAACAGGAGCCAGTACACCCATTCGTGGCTTCAGCCAAAAGACCCCTTTTTTGGGGCAACAATTAGCGTCGCCGACGGAGGCAACTATAGCCACCTGCCGTGGTATCCTATAAGCCCAAGCAAAAGAAAAAAAAACGAGAAACTAGCGCGGATCGATACATATAAAAAGAGGAGAATGTTGTGGGCATGTCTGCTAAATGAACAGAACAAAATGAAAAGCTAGAATGGTAACCCGCACGACACGTGTTTCTGCTGTCGTATCGATCCGCGCTAGTTTCTAGCATTATATATATATATATATATATATATATATATATATATATATATATATATATATATATATATATATATATATATATATATATATATATAATATAAAAAAATGCTAGAAACTAGCGCGGATCGATTCATAAAAAAAGAGGAGAATTTTGTGGGCATGTCCACTAAATGAACAGAACAAAATGAAAAGCTAGAATGGTAACCCGTACGACACGTGTTTCTGCTCATTGGCTTCATCAGGCCCACGTATGTGACCATGCCTCTCAACATAAGTCGAGACGCACACGACACATACGCAGTTACGGGTGTAACTGCAAAAGAGAAAAAAAATTAACAAGGAGCACAAACAGGAGCCAGTACACCCATTTGTGGCTTCAGAAAAAAATGCTAGAAACTAGCGCGGATCGATACGACAGCAGAAACACGTGTCGTGCGGGTTACCCTTCTAGCTTTTCATTTTGTTCTGTTCATTTAGCCGACATGCCCACAAAATTCTCCTCTTTTTTTTATGTATCGATCCGCGCTAGTTTCTTGCTTGGGCTTATAGGATACCACGGCAGGTGGCTATAGTTGCCTCCGTCGGCGACGCTAATTGTTGCCCCAAAAAAGGTGTCTTTTGGCTGAAGCCACAAATGGGTGTACAGTCTCCTGTTTGTGGTCCTTGTTAATTTTTTTTCCTCTTTTTTTAAGGTTACACCAGTAACTGCGTATGTGACGTGTGCGTCTCGACTTATGTTGAGAGGGACGGTCACATACGTGGGTCTGATGAAGCCAATGAGCAGAAACACGTGTCGTACGGGTTACCATTCTAGCTTTTCATTTTGTTCTGTTCATTTAGCGGACATGCCCACAAAATTCTCCTCTTTTTTTATGTATCGATCCGCGCTAGTTTCTAGCATTTTTTTTCTTTTGCTTGGGCTTATAGGATACCACGGCAGGTGGCTATAGTTGCCTCCGTCGGCGATGCTAATTGTTGCCCCCAAAAAAGGGATCTTTTGGCTGAAGCCACAAATGTGTGTACTGGCTCCTGTTTGTGGTCTTTGTTAATTTTTTTCTCTTTTTTTAAGGTTACGCCCGTGACTGCATAGGTGACGTGTGCGTCTCGACGTATGTTGAGAGGCACGGTCACATACGTGGGCCTGATGAAGCCAATGAGCAAAAACACGTGTCGTACGGGTTACCATTCTAGCTTTTCATTTTGTTCTGTTCATTTAGCGGACATGCCCACAATATAATATAATATACATATATATAAATATATATATATATATATATATATATATATATATATATATATATATATATATATATATATATATATATATATATATTATATATATATATATATATATATATATATATATATATATATATATATATATATATATATATATATATATATATATATATATATATATATATATATACAGTGACCGGCAAAAAGTTCGCAACATATGGGAAAAATTTTTATTAGGAGAGTATCGGAAAAACTTTCCCAGGGGATCGGTTCTGCATGTCCGATAACCTAAAAATCGATTTTGACATACGTCACGTGACCACTGGTATAGCGTCAAATTAAAAAAAAAATTGTTAATTTACAAAAAGTGAGGTTAGTTGACGAGATATCAAAAAAAGTTATTTGAAAAAATTGCTTAGAATTAAATTCTAGGTCCTTGTGCAAAATTTTAAGATTTTATTTAAAAAAATTGGAAAACTCAATTTTTTTTAAATATTTTTTTATCGATTTACAAATTTCCGGTTTTTTTCGTTTAGATAGCTTGGCTAATGTAAAGCCCATGTATCTGGATGAAAATAAACGAATGTAGTAGTTTTTTCTACAATTGACAGGACAAAATTTAAAAAAAACAGGGTTTCGCCGGACGCTAGCTGTTGCAATGATTTGTATCTAGCAGCAGTGTCAAAATTTTAGAGACATTTCAATGAGATTACATTGAGAAAACCTTAGTCGTCTTAAATATATCTGAAGTTCGACTTTTGTAAAGTTAAGGGGATTAAAATAGATAATAAACAAAAAATTACCTGTTTATTTAATCGAAATTTTATAAACGAAAACCAATGTAAGAAAAACTTAAAAGTAGTCAAATTCTGTACTAACAACACAAAAAATCATTGTTTTTCCTTGGGTGCACAAAATTTAAAACTCAGTATGACCACCATTTCTGTCCATACATACTGTTGTTCTCGAGCGCAACTCTCGATTAACATTTCGGAGCATTTTACGATTTATTTGCAATACACAATTTATAATGACATTCTCTAAATTTTGTATATTCCTAAAGGGTCGATGTTTGTACACAGGGTTCTTTAGGTATCCCCACATAAAAAAATCTAACGGAGTCAGATCTACAATTCTACAATTGACAGGACAAAATCGAAAAAATAGGTGTTCGCCGGACACTCGCTGTTGCAATGGTTTGAATCTAATGAAATGACTGTATCAAGATTTTATTAAGATTTTTCGCACATAAATTTAACAACCAGGTCTATTTAGTTGTACTTAAAACTACCAAAGCAGGCTCTGAAATTAAAACAACCAAATAATCTAGTAGGTTAAAAACAACAGAAAAATGTCAAACAAATTATAATTTGTTTGATTTCAACCTATGTCATTGGTTTATGTCTCGCATCTTACTAAGTTTGATATTTTACATAAGTTTATTAATATTTTATTCCTTAAAATGGCACCCACACTACTTCTTCAGGAAAAGATAGAAATTATTTTAATTTCTGGAGATAATTACAAAAGCCATAGAGAAACAGCAGCAATTTTTAATGAGAGGCACCCCGATAAATCCCTCCATTATTCCACAGTATCTCGTCTAGTCAATAAATTTAAAGAAACGGGATCGGTAGAAAATCAGTATAAAGTTTCCCATGAAAAACCGGTAACAGGTGACGAAGATTCTCTGGATGTGTGTTTGTCGATCACAGAAACACCCCAATTAGCAGTTAGTCAAATATCGGAGATCACTAACATTCACGAAAGATCTGTGCGGAGGATATTAAAAAGAAACAAATTTCATCCGTACAAACCTAAATTTGTACAAGTATTAAAAGATAGGGATTATGACGCCCGCTTCGATTTTTGTGCCTGGTTCCAGGGTATGATTGAGGAAGATTTTAATTTCCCAAAGAACGTTCTTTTCTCGGATGAAGCTACATTTACCTCTAACGGAACCGTCAGTTCACAAAACTGTAGATGGTGGGCCACCGAAAACCCAGACTTTGTAATTCAGAGTAAAGACCAATATAGTTTTAAGGTTAATGTGTGGTGCGGAATTTTCAACCTCAGAATAGTGGGACCTTTTTTCTTTAGAGACAATTTAAATTCAGAACGATATTTAGAATTTCTACAAACTGAGATATCTGACTTTTTAGACAATTTGTCATTAGCCGAAAGAAGAAATTTATACTTTCAACAAGACGGAGCTAGCATTCATTCCACAAATGAGGTGAAGAGATGGCTGGATCAAGAATTTGGAAACCAGTGGATAGGACGGTTTTCTGAAAATCCGTGGCCTGCGAGATCACCAGATCTGACTCTGTTAGATTTCTTTATGTGGGGATACCTAAAGAACTCTGTGTACAAACATCGACCCTTTAGGAATATACAAAATTTAGAGAATGTCATTAGAAATTGTGTATTGCAAATAAATCGTAAAATGCTCCGAAATGTTAATCGAGAGTTGCGCTCGAGAACAATAGTATGTATGGAGAGAAATGGTGGTCATACTGAGTTTTAAATTTTGTGCACCCAAGGAAAAACAATGATTTTTTATGTTGTTAGTACAGAATTTGACTACTTTTAAGTTTTTCTTACATTGGTTTTCGTTTATGAAATTTCGATTAAATAAACAGGTAATTTTTTGTTTATTATCTATTTTACTCCCCTTAACTTTACAAAAAGTCGAACTTCAGATATATTTAAGACGATTAAGGTTTTCTCAATGTAATCTCATTGAAATGTCTCTAAAATTTTGACACTGCTGCTAGATACAAATCATTGCAACAGCTAGCGTCCGGCGAAACCCTGTTTTTTTTTAATTTTGTCCTGTCAATTGTAGAAAAAACTACTACATTCGTTTATTTTTATCCAGATACATGGGCTTTACATTAGCCAAGCTATCTAAACGAAAAAAACTGGAAATTTGTAAATCGATAAAAAAATATTTAAAAAAAATTGAGTTTTCCAATTTTTTTAAATAAAATCTTAAAATTTTGCGCAAGGACCTAGAATTTAATTCTAAGCAATTTTTTCAAATAACTTTTTTTGATATCTCGTCAACTAACCTCCCTTTTTGTAAATTAACAATTTTTTTTTTAATTTGACGCTATACCAGTGGTCACGTGACGTATGTCAAAATCGATTTTTAGGTTATCGGACATGCAGAACCGATCCCCCGGAAA
Organism: Philopedon plagiatum; assembly: GCA_963971165.1. Lineage (NCBI taxonomy): Eukaryota > Metazoa > Arthropoda > Insecta > Coleoptera > Curculionidae > Philopedon > Philopedon plagiatum. The sequence continues at coordinate 33,312,126 of OZ020198.1, read as the reverse complement.
AGTTTTTCCAATACTCACCTAATAAAAATTTTTCCCATATGTTGCGAACTTTTTGCCGGTCACTGTATATACAGCGTCTGCCCAGATTTGGTTACCAAATGGGAAACTTTTTTATTTTTGATTTTACGAGAAAAAGTTATTCTTGATAAAAAGTTTTGCTTGTTGTGAAAGTAAGATTTGCATTGAGAAAAAAGGATATGTTATACAGGGCGTAATAAAAATTTTCAAAAATGTTTAGGAAACTATTTATTTTAACTAACAGATCTTAAATACAACATTTAGGCCCGTTCTTTTTAATGCTCTTGATAAGATTTTTCTTAAAGCGGCAAACAGCATGTCTTACATGATCGGCTGGGATTTCTTCACATGCTTCTCGTATCCTGTTTTTTAATTGAATAAGATTTTCAGGTCTGTATTTGTAAACAATTTCCTTAATTCGTCCCCAAAAGAAGAAATCAAGAGGTGTGAGGTCGGGGGACCTAGGCGGCCAATCCGCAAAATTATCATCTTGATTCGACGTCCGCTCAATTCTAAAATTTGAATTTAAGCCAGGCTCTTACTTCTGCCGAGAAATGACAAGGGACACCATCTAACTGAAATATTAAATATTGCCTAGCATTCAGGGGCAGTTCATCAATAATATCAGAAAAGTCATTTTGCAAAAAAGTTTGAAATATTTGTCCGGTAATGTTATTATCGAAACAAATTGGTCCTAAAATTATTTTTTTAAAACACCACACCAAACGCTAACTTTCCGAGACACTTGACTGCGACATTCTACTACCCAGTAAGGATTAGTTGTACTCCAAAACCTCGAATTTTGCGATGAAAAAAATCCGTTCGACGGAAAACAAAATTTGAAACCCAAAATTTGGATGATCTTCATAATACCCCATTATCCAGTGACAATAATCAATCATATAACCATGTCTCCAGGAATCGCGTAAATAAATTTTGGTTTAAAAAATATTTCTGTTTGTTTTTCTTCAAAACAGTTCGGATAAATTTAATTAGGTAATACAATTCATGGGATCTTTGTTCAAGACTTTTTTTGGGATCCTGTGTATCATGAAGCAATACATCGAGCTCATCATCGTCAATGTCACCCTTACCTCTTACCTATTATGAAACCAGCACCACATACAGGTATGATAATAAAAATAAGTAATTAGATTTTTTACAAAAAAAAACTGTTTTCAGTCGTACAAGAAGTATTAAGACAGAAGTTTAATGAAATGTTTCATTAAAAAAGTACTTATTTGCATTTGCAAATGACATTACTAACGAAAATTCCATGCTATTAACGTTAACTACTCGATTTTCTTTATTTTCTTTACGCCCTGTATAACATATCTTTTTTTTTCAATGCCAGTCTTACTTTTACAACAAGCAAAACTTTTTATCAAGAATGACTTTTTCTCGTAAAATCAGATGCTGACCATTTGGTCTTAACCAGTGCCATTAACCTACATACACACACACACACTCGTAAAATCAAAAATAAAAAAGTTTCCCATTTGGTAACCAAATCTGGGCAGACGCTGTATATATATATATATATATATATATATATATATATATATATATATATATATATATATATATATATATATATATATATATATATATATATATATATATATACAGTGACCGGCAAAAAGTTCGCAACATATGGGAAAAATTTTTATTAGGAGAGTATCGGAAAAACTTTCCCAGGGGATCGGTTCTGCATGTCCGATAACCTAAAAATCGATTTTGACATACGTCACGTGACCACTGGTATAGCGTCAAATTAAAAAAAAATTGTTAATTTACAAAAAGTGAGGTTAGTTGACGAGATATCAAAAAAAGTTATTTGAAAAAATTGCTTAGAATTAAATTCTAGGTCCTTGTGCAAAATTTTAAGATTTTATTTAAAAAAATTGGAAAACTCAATTTTTTTTAATATTTTTTTATCGATTTACAAATTTCCGGTTTTTTTCGTTTAGATAGCTTGGCTAATGTAAAGCCCATGTATCTGGATGAAAATAAACGAATGTAGTAGTTTTTTCTACAATTGACAGGACAAAATTAAAAAAAACAGGGTTTCGCCGGACGCTAGCTGTTGCAATGATTTGTATCTAGCAGCAGTGTCAAAATTTTAGAGACATTTCAATGAGATTACATTGAGAAAACCTTAATCGTCTTAAATATATCTGAAGTTCGACTTTTTGTAAAGTTAAGGGGATTAAAATAGATAATAAACAAAAAATTACCTGTTTATTAAATCGAAATTTTATAAACGAAAACCAATGTAAGAAAAACTTAAAAGTAGTCAAATTCTGTACTAACAACACAAAAAATCATTGTTTTTCCTTGGGTGCACAAAATTTAAAACTCAGTATGACCACCATTTCTCTCCATACATACTGTTGTTCTCGAGCGCAACTCTCGATTAACATTTCGGAGCATTTTACGATTTATTTGCAATACACAATTTATAATGACATTCTCTAAATTTTGTATATTCCTAAAGGGTCGATGTTTGTACACAGGGTTCTTTAGGTATCCCCACATAAAAAAATCTAACGGAGTCATATCTACAATTCTACAATTGACAGGACAAAATCGAAAAAATAGGTGTTCGCCGGACGCTCGCTGTTGCAATGGTTTGAATCTAATGAAATGACTGTATCAAGATTTTATTAAGATTTTTCGCACATAAATTTAACAACCAGGTCTATTTAGTTGTACTTAAAACTACCAAAGCAGGCTCTGAAATTAAAACAACCAAATAATCTAGTAGGTTAAAAACAACAGAAAAATGTCAAACAAATTATAATTTGTTTGATTTCAACCTATGTCATTGGTTTATGTCTCGCATCTTACTAAGTTTGATATTTTACATAAGTTTATTAATATTTTATTCCTTAAAATGGCACCCACACTACTTCTTCAGGAAAAGATAGAAATTATTTTAATTTCTGGAGATAATTACAAAAGCCATAGAGAAACAGCAGCAATTTTTAATGAGAGGCACCCCGATAAATCCCTCCATTATTCCACAGTATCTCGTCTAGTCAATAAATTTAAAGAAACGGGATCGGTAGAAAATCAGTATAAAGTTTCCCATGAAAAACCGGTAACAGGTGACGAAGGTTCTCTGGATGTGTGTTTGTCGATCACAGAAACACCCCAATTAGCAGTTAGTCAAATATCGGAGATCACTAACATTCACGAAAGATCTGTGCGGAGGATATTAAAAAGAAACAAATTTCATCCGTACAAACCTAAATTTGTACAAGTATTAAAAGATAGGGATTATGACGCCCGCTTCGATTTTTGTGCCTGGTTCCAGGGTATGATTGAGGAAGATTTTAATTTCCCAAAGAACGTTCTTTTCTCGGATGAAGCTACATTTACCTCTAACGGAACCGTCAGTTCACAAAACTGTAGATGGTGGGCCACCGAAAACCCAGACTTTGTAATTCAGAGTGAAGACCAATATAGTTTTAAGGTTAATGTGTGGTGCGGAATTTTCAACCTCAGAATGGTGGGACCTTTTTTCTTTAGAGACAATTTAAATTCAGAACGATATTTAGAATTTCTACAAACTGAGATATCTGACTTTTTAGACAATTTGTCATTAGCCGAAAGAAGAAATTTATACTTTCAACAAGACGGAGCTAGCATTCATTCCACAAATGAGGTGAAGAGATGGCTGGATCAAGAATTTGGAAACGAATGGATAGGACGGTTTTCTGAAAATCCGTGGCCTGCGAGATCACCAGATCTGACTCCGTTAGATTTCTTTATGTGGGGATACCTAAAGAACTCTGTGTACAAACATCGACCCTTTAGGAATATACAAAATTTAGAGAATGTCATTAGAAATTGTGTATTGCAAATAAATCGTAAAATGCTCCGAAATGTTAATCGAGAGTTGCGCTCGAGAACAATAGTATGTATGGAGAGAAATGGTGGTCATACTGAGTTTTAAATTTTGTGCACCCAAGGAAAAACAATGATTTTTTATGTTGTTAGTACAGAATTTGACTACTTTTAAGTTTTTCTTACATTGGTTTTCGTTTATGCAATTTCGATTAAATAAACAGGTAATTTTTTGTTTATTATCTATTTTACTCCCCTTAACTTTACAAAAAGTCGAACTTCAGATATATTTAAGACGATTAAGGTTTTCTCAATGTAATCTCATTGAAATGTCTCTAAAATTTTGACACTGCTGCTAGATACAAATCATTGCAATAGCTAGCGTCCGGCGAAACCCTGTTTTTTTAAATTTTGTCCTGTCAATTGTAGAAAAAACTACTACATTCGTTTATTTTCATCCAGATACATGGGCTTTACATTAGCCAAGCTATCTAAACGAAAAAAACTGGAAATTTGTAAATCGATAAAAAAATATTTAAAAAAAATTGAGTTTTCCAATTTTTTTAGATAAATTCTTAAAATTTTGCACAAGGACCTAGAATTTAATTCTAAGCAATTTTTTCAAATAACTTTTTTTGATATCTCGTCAACTAACCTCACTTTTTGTAAATTAACAATTTTTTTTTAATTTGACGCTATACCAGTGGTCACGTGACTTATGTCAAAATCGATTTTTAGGTTATCGGACATGCAGAACCGATCCCCCGGAAAAGTTTTTCCAATACCCACCTAATAAAAATTTTTCCCATATGTTGCGAACTTTTTGCCGGTCACTGTATATATATATATATATATATATATATATATATATATATATATATATATATATATATATATATATATATATATATATATATATATATATATATATATATATACAGGGTGTCTAAAATAGGTGATACCACTATTGCTATCTCCGAAATGGTAAAAGATAAGAGGTCGGTTAAATTAGATAAAATGTGCCATGTTTAGTCCCTATTCATATTCCGTTTACGGAGTTGGCAAATTCTCTATAGTTTCTTATCTACAGGGGATTTTTTGAAAATAGTCAAAAATTTAATTCTTAAATATCTCGAAAACTATTATAGTTAGAGAAAAGTTGTTCTTACAGAAATCACATAATTTTTTACCTTCTTTAAAGTGACGTTATTGTTTTGTTGATATCGTTTGTTTTTATTGAGTTACTGATACTAACTTGTTTTTTTCAAATACGGACCTGGATATTTTGCTGCATTTTTTTAAAGAATACTTCATACCCTTTACAACTATGTATCACTTGATTATGGCTTTCGACGTTTTGATCAGGAATAATAACATCATTAGGATTTTCTATCGATACGGACCTGGGATTTTCCATGTTAAGGCACAATTTCACGGTAAACCACAGCGATAGGTTCATCGCTGTGGTTTAAATTATTCAACTGATTAATTTAATTTTAAACTATGTTCATGATTATTAACCAGAACCCTTTGGCCATTAAAGTTTGTCAAATTGCACTTAAGCCAATGAGCTATTGAGAGCAAAAGTTTAGCAGACTCAGATCAGATATTATATCGGATCTGAGCCTGCTAAACTTAGCGGCATTTATTAACAGCACCTAACTAGTGGTTACGTTTACCACATATTGTAAAAGGCATCCTTGATGATACGTCTTCATTATTTACGTTTTTAATATTTTCGTATCCAAAAATCACCTTTCAGTTTAAAAAATAATAATAAATAATCCTATTTTACCTAATAGTTTCATTTCTGCTGCAACTCCTTCTGCTGGTACAGTTGAATTACTATTTACTGGCTTTGAAAACAAACCATATTACATATCTCAAATTAAACACCTTTAAAAGTAACTATATTCTAGCATAAAACCATTGCCATATTTACTGGGTTCGGATTATAAGGAATTCGAATCTAAAATTCGTTGTCTACTTAATTTTTTGACATTGCGTTGAATTATAAGTATAACATATGGTCGGGCGGACGAACAGGTTGATGGACGCGATTGGACTGACCACACGAAGCCAATAACGCCTCTAAGAATTAATTATTAGGATTTGTTATAATTATAGCTAAGCTTATGCTTTTTTCAGGCGTTGGACCAATTTTACAAACTTGAGGGTCCTAGCTAGTAATCATGATTATAATTACAATTTACCAGTTAAAACAATTTAATCCATGGTTACTGATTCTGACCTAATTGTCGCCATAATAGGTCGTAAAATGGCGCATTAACTTGAAAATGCCAGGTCCGTACTTGTAGAATATCCAGATGATGATACTGTTCTTCACCAAAACGTCGAAAACCATAATCAAGTAATACACAGTTGTAAAGGGTATGAAGGATTCTTTCAACAAATGCAGCAAAAAGTCCAGGTCCGTATTTGAAAAAAAAACAAGTTAGTATCAGTAACTCAATAAAAACAAATGGTATAAACAAAACAGTAAAGTTACCTTAGAGAAGGTACAAAATCGTGTGATTTTTGTTAAAACAACTTTTTTCTAACTATAATATTTTTTGGAGATACTTAATAAATAAATTTTTGACTATTTTTTAAAAATCCTCTGTAGATAAGAAAGTATAGATAATTTGTGGAGTAAAAATGGCACATTTTCTCTAATTTAACCGACTTTATATCTTTTACCGTTTCGGAGATAGCAATAGTGGTATCGCATATTTTAGACACCCTGTATATATAGGTGTATATATATATATATATATATATATATATATATATATATATATATATATATATATATATATATATATATATATATATATATATATATATATATATATATATATAAGTTATATGTCAGTCACCTTCACATTCCACAGGTCAAGCACACCCGACAACAGTCGATTCAGCAGAATCAGCAAGATTGCATTATAGCGTATACGTTGAATGAACTTTATTTTAATTGTTAATAATTTTAGTCTTGAATTAGAATCGAATTGTAACAGTCGAATTTTTCAGTAATAAAAATTGTTTTTAAAAAAGGACTTTACAGAAAATAAAACTTAAGTGGCGCAGTCGGTAGGATGTTCTAACGGCATTAACGCATATAATACCGGTTTGTTTCAACAATTTATAGAATACCTGTTTTTCAAAATTCGTGAGTGACAAAAAGTCAAAAAATCGCGAGTTCCAATCCCCAGATCTTAAAATCCAGTTAAGTGAATTGAGTAGCTTAACGAGAAGCCCCGAGTGAATATCGACGGCAACTCATCGCAGTGACGTGAAAACTTCAAGTGAATATTGAAGGGCGTTACATGGAGAAGATACTGGTTTTTCTGTAAGTATCTATGTCATATAGAGGTCCTTTAAAAATATATAATTCTGAAAGTTCAGACTCAGGGACAAATTCTGATTCAGACTCATCAATCACCAATATTTCAACCTTGTATCGCACAAGATCTCCCCTAAATTTGACGCTATACCAGTGGTCACGTGACTTATGTCAAAATCGATTTTTAGGTTATCGGACATGCAGAACCGATCCCCCGGAAAAGTTTTTCCAATACCCACCTAATAAAAATTTTTCCCATATGTTGCGAACTTTTTGCCGGTCACTGTATATATATATATATATATATATATATATATATATATATATATATATATATATATATATATATATATATATATATATATATATATATATATATATATATACAGGGTGTCTAAAATAGGTGATACCACTATTGCTATCTCCGAAATGGTAAAAGATAAGAGGTCGGTTAAATTAGATAAAATGTGCCATGTTTAGTCCCTATTCATATTCCGTTTACGGAGTTGGCAAATTCTCTATAGTTTCTTATCTACAGGGGATTTTTTGAAAATAGTCAAAAATTTAATTCTTAAATATCTCGAAAACTATTATAGTTAGAGAAAAGTTGTTCTTACAGAAATCACATAATTTTTTACCTTCTTTAAAGTGACGTTATTGTTTTGTTGATATCGTTTGTTTTTATTGAGTTACTGATACTAACTTGTTTTTTTCAAATACGGACCTGGATATTTTGCTGCATTTTTTTAAAGAATACTTCATACCCTTTACAACTATGTATCACTTGATTATGGCTTTCGACGTTTTGATCAGGAATAATAACATCATTAGGATTTTCTATCGATACGGACCTGGGATTTTCCATGTTAAGGCACAATTTCACGGTAAACCACAGCGATAGGTTCATCGCTGTGGTTTAAATTATTCAACTGATTAATTTAATTTTAAACTATGTTCATGATTATTAACCAGAACCCTTTGGCCATTAAAGTTTGTCAAATTGCACTTAAGCCAATGAGCTATTGAGAGCAAAAGTTTAGCAGACTCAGATCAGATATTATATCGGATCTGAGCCTGCTAAACTTAGCGGCATTTATTAACAGCACCTAACTAGTGGTTACGTTTACCACATATTGTAAAAGGCATCCTTGATGATACGTCTTCATTATTTACGTTTTTAATATTTTCGTATCCAAAAATCACCTTTCAGTTTAAAAAATAATAATAAATAATCCTATTTTACCTAATAGTTTCATTTCTGCTGCAACTCCTTCTGCTGGTACAGTTGAATTACTATTTACTGGCTTTGAAAACAAACCATATTACATATCTCAAATTAAACACCTTTAAAAGTAACTATATTCTAGCATAAAACCATTGCCATATTTACTGGGTTCGGATTATAAGGAATTCGAATCTAAAATTCGTTGTCTACTTAATTTTTTGACATTGCGTTGAATTATAAGTATAACATATGGTCGGGCGGACGAACAGGTTGATGGACGCGATTGGACTGACCACACGAAGCCAATAACGCCTCTAAGAATTAATTATTAGGATTTGTTATAATTATAGCTAAGCTTATGCTTTTTTCAGGCGTTGGACCAATTTTACAAACTTGAGGGTCCTAGCTAGTAATCATGATTATAATTACAATTTACCAGTTAAAACAATTTAATCCATGGTTACTGATTCTGACCTAATTGTCGCCATAATAGGTCGTAAAATGGCGCATTAACTTGAAAATGCCAGGTCCGTACTTGTAGAATATCCAGATGATGATACTGTTCTTCACCAAAACGTCGAAAACCATAATCAAGTAATACACAGTTGTAAAGGGTATGAAGGATTCTTTCAACAAATGCAGCAAAAAGTCCAGGTCCGTATTTGAAAAAAAAACAAGTTAGTATCAGTAACTCAATAAAAACAAATGGTATAAACAAAACAGTAAAGTTACCTTAGAGAAGGTACAAAATCGTGTGATTTTTGTTAAAACAACTTTTTTCTAACTATAATATTTTTTGGAGATACTTAATAAATAAATTTTTGACTATTTTTTAAAAATCCTCTGTAGATAAGAAAGTATAGATAATTTGTGGAGTAAAAATGGCACATTTTCTCTAATTTAACCGACTTTATATCTTTTACCGTTTCGGAGATAGCAATAGTGGTATCGCATATTTTAGACACCCTGTATATATAGGTGTATATATATATATATATATATATATATATATATATATATATATATATATATATATATATATATATATATATATATATATATATATATAAGTTATATGTCAGTCACCTTCACATTCCACAGGTCAAGCACACCCGACAACAGTCGATTCAGCAGAATCAGCAAGATTGCATTATAGCGTATACGTTGAATGAACTTTATTTTAATTGTTAATAATTTTAGTCTTGAATTAGAATCGAATTGTAACAGTCGAATTTTTCAGTAATAAAAATTGTTTTTAAAAAAGGACTTTACAGAAAATAAAACTTAAGTGGCGCAGTCGGTAGGATGTTCTAACGGCATTAACGCATATAATACCGGTTTGTTTCAACAATTTATAGAATACCTGTTTTTCAAAATTCGTGAGTGACAAAAAGTCAAAAAATCGCGAGTTCCAATCCCCAGATCTTAAAATCCAGTTAAGTGAATTGAGTAGCTTAACGAGAAGCCCCGAGTGAATATCGACGGCAACTCATCGCAGTGACGTGAAAACTTCAAGTGAATATTGAAGGGCGTTACATGGAGAAGATACTGGTTTTTCTGTAAGTATCTATGTCATATAGAGGTCCTTTAAAAATATATAATTCTGAAAGTTCAGACTCAGGGACAAATTCTGATTCAGACTCATCAATCACCAATATTTCAACCTTGTATCGCACAAGATCTCCCCTAAATTTTAATTGTAACTGTTATACAAATTTTAATAATACAAAAATGGCTTTACCACAATTAAAACAAGAATATTTGGGCATGGTTCCAGAATTTCATGGCGAAACTGAACTACTCCCAAGATTTTTAAGTGTAGGAGAAAAATTGGTTAATAAATTCTACAACACAGTAGATCTCAATGACTTTCAGAATGAATATTTGATGTCTAGTCTTTTAGCAAAAATTAAAGGCGAAGCTGCTGTGAATATATCTTCTTGTATAATTAATAATTGGCACGATTTAAAAACTGCACTTCTCAATGCTTACGCAGACAAACGTGACATTTACACCTTGAATATCGAGATGACAGAGATGAAACAAGAAAATGAGTCACCATTTGATTTTTACAATAGATTACAACAAATTCTAAATGTACAAATTTCATATATTGCTACACACAGTGGAGCAAATGAAGCTCAAATCTTGTCTCAGTACTGTCGAAATTTAGCTTTAAGGGTATTATTAAGAGGGTTAAAAGACCCAATAGGTTCCTTAATGCGTACTAAAAATCCCCCGGATTTAAATACCGCTCTTAGTATGTTAACAAATGACTTTCAACTTGAATCGGCGCAGCATAAAAAATTTAAAAATATACAAAAACCTATGACTAAACCAAATTTTCCAAACTTCCAAAATAAACCAAAAATTACACCGCCTTTACAGTTAACAAATTTTCCGCATAATTCACAATTTTTACAAAGGCAAAACCAACCCCAATTTAGTGGAAATCCTGGGCCTAGACCAAATGTTTTTAGGCCTAATCAAAATAAAAACTTCTCAAAGCCAACACCTATGAGTACCTCGACAAGAAATACTTTTAGACCACCATTTAATAATGGCCAAAATCAAAGTTTTAATAATCACCCCAATTCGCAATTTAAAAATAAATTAAATTATATAGTAGAGGAATTATACAATATTGACGATCAAAATCATATTGACGACTCCACTGAATGTGAAGAGCAAAATCAATATGAGATTGATAGCCAAGAATCCCAACCATACATCGAACATCCTGTAGATTATGACAATAACGAGTTTTTTCGGGCAGAAGCCTCGGATTACCCAATTTCCAATTAATGAATCTCACCAATAATGAAAGTAAACTTCCCTACATTATTTTTCCCGAATTTAATTTAAAAATCTTAATTGATACAGGAAGTACCAGATCTTTTGTGAAACCCAAAATTGCCGAAAAATATTTTAAAAAATCCATAAAAAATGACCCTTTTCAAATTTCTACAGCTCACGGTACCACGGTAGAAAAATTTAGTACCATGATACCTTGTTCAAACATTTTTAATGTAAATAACAAACCATTAAAATTTTATATTTTTAATTTCCACGATTATTTCGATTGTTTACTAGGAATGGATAATCTAACATTACTTGGCGCTATTGTAAACTTGCATAAAAATATTATAAGTACTACAAAAGCAGAAGTAGAACTATTTTATCATAGCATATCGCATAACAATACAAACTGTATAGTGTTACAACCGAGATGCGAACAAGTTGTAAGAATTAATGTTAAAAATAAACAAAACGGCGATGTTATTATTCCTTATTTAAAATTTGATGATCTTGAAATACCGGAGTGCCTTGCAAAGGTCGAAAATTATCAGACATTTTGCCCAGTTCGTAATTTATCGGAATTAGAAAAAACTGTTGATTTTTCAGAACCTATAGAAGTGATTGATTTTGATAATTACGAGGTGCAGCCAAAAAATTGTAAAAATTTTAATAATTTAAAATTCGAAAAATATAAGTTTGATATTTCTAAAGTTAGGCATGAACGTTTGAAGCTAGAGGAATACGATTACGACATAGTGAATAAAAAAGGCGTTTTAAACAAAAATGCCGACGCACTCTCGCGTATAGAGTTAAACGCAAACGAAACGACGACAGGACCGGACTCCATTTTTAAACTTAGCGAATACGTAGATAAAATAAATCAAAACTTAGGTCAAGATCAAAACGAAAATCAATCAGTTATAGTTGAGACAGGCGATCTCGATAACGCAGAAAACGCAATCGAGGACAGTGACCAAACTGTACATTCTAACCTAGAAAATCCAATTATAGGCATTCCTATAATTGATTGCCCCGTAAATTTTGGAAAAAACCAAATTATAATTTCTGAAGTAAATTTTGCTCCTGCAGAACCAAGTAGAGTCACCCTGTATAAAACCAAACAAAGAACATTTATTCAGTTTTCAAAAAACAACCATGAACAAGAAATAATTAAATTTATTAAAGAGGTCATTGTACCAAAAATAAAATATTACTTATATTTTGAAGACCCAATTTACGAAAAATTTAGTTCTGTCCTCCAAAAATATTTTAAAAATTCCCAAATCAACATGATAAAATGCACTAAAAAACTAATTGACGTGACATCCGAGGACGAAATTAAACAAACCATACAAAACCACCACGAAGGAAAAACTAACCATCGAGGAATCGAAGAGACCGAAAAACGCATAAAAACTACATATTATTGGCCAAACCAACAAAAATCAATACAAACTTATATTAATGAATGTGAAATTTGTCAATCCACAAAATATGACAGACGACCTCTCAGGTTAGAGTTTAATGTCACCCCAACGGCCGTAAAGCCATTTCAAATTTTACACATAGACAGCATCACTTTAGAGAATTGTAAATTTCTAACAATAATTGATTCCTTCTCTAAGTACGCACAAGCATATAAACTTAACTCTTCTCAAGGTATCGAAGTAGCAAACAGCCTTGTTAAATATTTCACCCACCATTGCATTCCTGAATAGATCATTTCAGATAACGGCCTTGAGATAAAGAATTCTGTTGTGCGTGAGCTCTTGTCAACGCATAAAATTAAAATTCATTTTATAAGCTCGCAACACCCCGAGTCAAACGGGCTCATAGAACGTTTTCACTCTACCCTCGTAGAACACATAAGGTTGCTTAACAACCAAAATGAGTACAAAAAAGAACCCATAGAAATAAAAGTAAATTACGCACTTTTAGCTTATAATAACACTATTCATTCAGTCACAAATCTAAAACCTTACGAAATCGTAACAGGCCATTTTGGCACCGAATCCCCCTTTAATTTAGATATTAATAAACAACTTGTAAATAATTATGTTTTAAATCATCGCGACAAAGTAAAAATTCTTTACCAAAAACTTAACGAAGACGTTCAAAAGAAAAAAGAATGCGTCATAAATAAAGCCAACGAAAATAAGGAAAAACTACCGGAAATCCCCGACACTGTTTTTGTTAAAAACAAACAAAAGCAAAGTAAAACCCTTAACAAATACAAAAACGAAAAAATTAGATCTATCGACAAAAATTTAAAAACCGCGAAAATAAAAACTACACACGGTAATACTACAGAGAAAATTCACATTTCTAATGTCAAAAGACCCAAAAAGAAAACTTATAACTTTGAAAATATTTCAGGTTCCTCACGGTCGGACAAGGAATAGAAATAAGAAACATTACAAGAAATCTAGGTGTCCTGCCAATAAATTTGGGCCCTGCCAAACTACAACGCACGGAACACACTTTTGTTCATTATTTTAATTTAGAGCCTCTATTTAACGAGTTTAGCAATTTAAATATGCAATTTAGCAATCTTAAGTCTTATTTTGTAAATAATACAGTTTATAGTAAAGAATTAGAAAATTATTATAAAATGACAAGTTTTAGCCAAAAAAGTATTTTAGAAAAAATAGAAAATATTCGCTTTCATAAAAATAATCGCACAGAAAGAGGGTTAATAAATGGTTTAGGTTACGTAATTAAAGGTGTAACTGGTAATTTAGATGCTAGCGATGGTGAAAAAATCTATAAGATTTTAAATCATCTACAAAGCAATGAGAAAAGCATTGAAAATCAATTAAAAATGCAATACTCCTTAAACAGCCAAATTGTACAAAATTTTAACGAAACCGTTAAAAATATTATGCATAATGAGTATATTCTAAGGTCAAGAATAATGCAGCTGGGTCAAATTGTTAAAGACGGCGCTACACATCAAGATATGCTTTTTGCAAAAGATTTATTTAACCAACTAATTATTTTATATAATTCAATTTTAAATACGTTGCAAGATATAGAAAATTCGGTAACTTTTTGCAAACTAAATACCATGCACCCCAGTATAATTAAATCCAAAGATTTGTTTTATGAATTACAAAGAATATTCTCACATTATAAGAACCAATTTCCATTCGAACTTAAATATGAAAATATATTAGATTTTGAAAATATTATAAAAATTAATTGTAAAATCGATTTACTTATTTTTTACTTTGCCTACAGACTACGAAACAAATTTTGATCTTTACTATTTCTTATCGATCCCTTCTAAGTATGAGTCAGAATTTGTCACTATTATCCCTAATAGTAAATATTTTTTAAAATCAAAAAATGATGACGTAATTAAACCTCTAAATGGCATATGTACCCAAGGTAAACCTTATCAGTGCCCAAGTATCCTACAGTCTAATTTTAACACGTCCTGCGAAGAAGACATCTTACTTCACCAAAGCACCAGCAGATGCCGCTTCAGCAAACTTCAGATTTCAGAAAATCATATGGAGATCATCCCGGACCTTAATCAATTTTTGGCCGTCTTCCCAAAAGAAGAAAAGCTTGAAATTTACTGCAAAACCCAAATGGAAATAAAAGAACTAATAGGAATATATCTTATAAAACAAAATTATTGTAAGATAATATTCCGCAAACAAGAACTAGTTTTTCAAGAAATTAGTCATGGAAGGCCAATGGTTATAAATACACCGAAATTCCATTTTTCACCCGAAAACCAACCCAAATTCAATATTGAATTGGAAAAATTACGTTTTAACGTGCCGCCCATGAACCCAGTAATGCCTATAGAAAAATACACCCAAAACTACTATGTGCCCAGCTTATGGACCATTACACTTTATATTGCCGTCGCTATTGCAGTCACCTATTTGTGGCTTAAGAAAACCAAAATATGGAAAAAGACTCCGACAACAGCTACACCAGAAGAAAATCAAGGGGTAGATATCCCTCTTCAACCCCGATGCCCAAGAATCAACCTTCCAGGGAATGCTTCTTTCTGAGGATGGAGGAGTTATATGTCAGTCACCTTCACATTCCACAGGTCAAGCACACCCGACAACAGTCGATTCAGCAGAATCAGCAAGATTGCATTATAGCGTATACGTTGAATGAACTTTATTTTAATTGTTAATAATTTTAGTCTTGAATTAGAATCGAATTGTAACAGTCGAATTTTTCAGTAATAAAAATTGTTTTTAAAAAAGGACTTTACAGAAAATAAAACTTAAGTTAAATAAAGTATAATAAATTTTATTTGATTATATTATATATAAAACCACAAAATTAAAAAAAAAACTGCAAAACAGTAAATTATCAATTAAACCAGCAATATAATTTTATCTAACATTGTTTTACCTGTATTTTTAAGGTATACAAATAAAATGGGTCAAACTAGATGTAAAGTAATATTTAGACATGAAAAATATGAGATAGATGCATGTATCTACTAATACTTAAATACAAAAAGCAAGACAAGGTTAAAGGTAGATACATTTATCCACTAATACTTAAACACAAAAACCAAAACACGGTTAAAGATAGATCATTATTTATCAAGTAATACTTAAATACAAAAAGTAAAACGAGGTTAAAGATGCTGAAGCATATTTAGTTTATCACACTTTGATTTAATAGTTTCTGGGCAAGTTCACACAGGGGTGCTTATAGGGTATAGAAAGTACCTGAGGGCGAACTCCGTAACATCGTAGAGATAGACATAGAGAGGAAATAATATAGAAACAAATGTTCTTTCTATCTCCAGTTCCTACTCTCTACGTTTCTTTCCAAAACACTTCGGGTTAAATCGGCAGTATAAAATAGCGTATTATTGAACCTAAAAACATTCAGTCCCTCCTAGTGATATTTTAGGGAATTTTAAATTTCACTCTTTTGACATGTTTATTTCTAACCTGTGTTTCTGTTTTGGGAGTAATAACAAACGTATAATATGGGATATTCGGATATTGTTTAAGATTATCAACTATAACTTTCCACTGTTAGGAATTGTAGTTTTAAATTCTCGTTTTTTAATATCTAAATCAGATAGAAAAAAGGTAAAAAATTAACAATTCAAATTAGAGCAAGTGACACTTTCACAACAGACCTAATTTTTGGAAATTCTTTGTTCAGAATTCATAAAAACAAACTTTTCGCTTAATGGTAGTCCTAACTCTGAGCTATCTATACTATAATGCAACAATTTTTCACACGGTTTATTCAGTAGTATCACACAAATTACTACCTGTACCTGCCAATATTTTTTAATGGTAAGCCCCTGTAACCTGTTTATTATCATTAAAGAAAATTGAATCAAGCTGATTATCATTATCAATAAACATGCAACTTCGAAAATTGCAAAAGCAACAAAATCAAATCGCAATAATCGCATAACCTTAAAACCATAATGTAATGCGAACACATGGAAAAAACAAAGAAAAACTTATACAAAGAGTATGCTACAGGCAGAGATAGTAAAACTGCAAGAGCTTAACAACTCTTTCTATTTTTCCTATTTCCGACTGTTCTTTGAGACGTCCGAATCCCCTCGAACCTAACCGATTGATCTTAGACAGTACCATTTTT
Organism: Philopedon plagiatum; assembly: GCA_963971165.1. Lineage (NCBI taxonomy): Eukaryota > Metazoa > Arthropoda > Insecta > Coleoptera > Curculionidae > Philopedon > Philopedon plagiatum. The sequence continues at coordinate 33,295,273 of OZ020198.1, read as the reverse complement.
AAGTTTTCTCTATGTAGGCAAGAAATTCTCTTTCTATTAGGTTACAGAGTTCGCCTGCTGTTCTCTTATTTTTTTACCAACATTTGGCAAAATGGCAAAATCTTTAAATGACTGATCAAATACGTTTTCGCACTGGCCAAAATATTAAAAAAACTCTTGTCAGGACTTTGTAAATTGCCACATGAATCATTAGCCGTCGTTCGCTTGTCTTTGTCGTTTGACGCATGTTTCACGTACGTCGTATCCGTATCGTAAGCATTTTCTTGCAGCGTCGCCAATTTTTAATAACCCTAAACCCGAAGAATTTTGTTAACAATATTGGAGAAATAACAAAATCATATTAAAAATTACATTTCTAGGTTTTCTTAGACTATAAAATAATGCATACTATTCTTGTTACAATAAAACTACCTTTTTACCCCCAAATTAACCAAGCGAGAGCGGAATCCATGAATATATTAACGGAACGAGTTGTTTCAGTCAGGGTTAACAGATATGTTTTCTGTATTAAATTTGACTATAATCCTTTGATTACAATTATATAATTATTTTTAGTAATATAGAATTTACATGTTTTCCTACACCTATTTGTTAAATGTTCGTCGTGGCCACAATTTTTGCCGCCATGAATAAATTCAAAAATACGCAAGCGTCAACTAGGCAGGCCTGCTGCTATTGGTCCAAGTTCTTGGCCTCAACGATCTTGCTTCTTAGCAAGATCGTTGATCGGGCTGAATAGCCCGTTTCCTAAACTGTGCCAATATCATGATACAGGTAACGGTAAATATATTACATATATAACAGCATTGACAATTTCTGCAGATTCCATTGCTTGTACGTTTTATTTATTACAGCGATGTTCAAGGGCCTTGCTAGAGTCTTATTTGTTCAACTTGATGAAATAGACGTTTGTGACAAACCTCAGCAATCTTTTCTGAATCCGAAACGAACATTTTGCCAACAAGAAATGTTTTCAAGTTCGGAAACAAATTCAGCTTATTTGCCACATCTGGCGAATAAGGTGAGGGAGAAAGCAGTGAGAAGCCTAACTGATGAATTGTTGCCGTAACAGTTACTGATTTGTGGCAAGCAGTAATGTCCTGGTAAATCACAATTTTCTTCTGGGCTAAGCTCGCGAATGTTTTAGTTTTGTTCGTCAAATAAGCTCGCATAGTACTTTGAATTTATTGTGTTTTCTTTTTCAAGGTCATGTATGAGAATAATGCCTTTGGTGTTCCAAAAAACGGTCGCTATAACATTTCCGGCAGCTGTTGCTTTCTTAGGATATGATTCATTGCTCGCTTTTCCCTGTTTTGATTGTTGTTTGGTCTATGATGTATAATAGTAGTTCCATATCTCATTGACTGTCAAATTGGCTAAAAAGGTCAGTTGGATTTTGCTTAGACACTGTTAAACCATTCGCTGAAACGGTCATGTGGATGCGTTTTACCCTGGTGTCAGCAATCGCGGCACCCATAGCGTTCTCATATCTAAAACTTCCCATAAAAAATGGTGCTTCTGTTCTTTTGATATGCTCTTAACCTCAGTTATCTCACTCAACTTTAGCCGATGGTAATTCAAAAATATTTTATAAACTTTTTGCACAATTTTTTCGAATGATTTGTGAAAGGCTTTCGCGGCCATCGTCCAATGTTCGTGTGGTTTTGGGTTGTTAGGCCGTCGTCGGTTGTCTGTTACTCTTGACTATTCGCCAACACGAGCATTCGGCATCTACAGAAGCTGCGCTCAGTTTCACTGCTCGCGGTTGGGTTTGATTAACTGCGAACTACTGGAAATCGGAGCAAGAAATAAAGAAAAATAGTACAACCAAAAAACAACCGATCCAGCGATCAGAATCAACCAGCAGCCAGAGCATTTCTACCCTGCATTCCCAGAGTAACAGATAGAATTGGTTGTTGATTTTAAAAGTAAAATATAAAAACCATATACAAACCAACAAGAGAAATAAAGGAATGGCTAAGATCGGATAAATATAAGAGGAATCCTCTTTCAGCTTCGGGAGTATACCGCATAACTTGCACATGTGGAAGCTTGTACATAGGAACAACAAAACGGTCAATTAACACCAGAATTAAGAAACGCAAACCCAACTGCCGCTTGGGATAGATCGACAAATCTACCGTGCAGAACACACACACAAAAACAGATCATCGCACCAAATTCGAAAAAATACAAGTTCTCGCATTGACTTCTTGTTATCACGCCAGACTCTACAGGGAAGTCATTGAAAATCATAAGCATGCAGACAACTTCAACAAAATAGGCAAAGCAGTAAAAATACATAGAACATGGATCCCGATGCTAAAGAACACAAAAATCGCAAGATAACAAACGTCATAACATAGTTCGCGAGCAGTCAAACTGAGCGCACCTTCTGAAGATATCAGCTGTTCGTGTTGACGAAACGTCAATAATAAGAGACAACCGACGACCTCCTAACAACCCAGAAACCACACGAATATTTTTCAGAAGTTGCTGTATTTGGCCGGCCAGAACGCGGAAAATTTTCAGTGCTCGTACGAACACGTTTAAAGTCCACAACCCAAGTTTTAACTGTTTGAAATAAAGAAGCTGACTCACCTAAAGTAGCATCAAGCTGAGCGTTTGTCTCTGTAGGAGATAAACCTTTAGTATGGAAATTTTTTATTATAGCACGCGGGTCGCAATTTTTTCCATTATTTACAGAAAGTAAAACTTCATTAACTTTAACGATTGTAAAATACAAACTACTTAATGCACTCTCTTAAAACTTTAAAGGTGTACTTATAAAGAGATCTGCTGCGTAAACATGTCTCTTGTCAATGTTAGCATAAATTGCGCCCTCCATGGGGCAGGCTAGAAACTTTTATCCGATCGTCGTAAGAATTGCAACATTTTTTTTATAAATGTAATAAAATTTTGTCAGAACAAAACGATAAATTTTGAGGGATAATCTATTAAATTGCAAGGCGAAATATTTCCAACGGTCGGTAGGGTGTTGAGTTGGGCGGAAATGATAGCTTTATAAGATTAATAAGATTATTAGTGTTTCCGACCAAGCTTTGGTGCCGATAACCTTTCTCAAATAATGGGCTCCCTGTTTCTGGCCACAGACAGAAATTAGGAGATAATTTGCTAATAATAAGTTTTTGATTAAGGGTAGGATGGCAAGATAATTAACTAATACCAATAAGGTGACATTAAAAGGAGCAATCAGTTCGCATCTCTTCTATTTTTTTTAACATTTACTCAGTTACTTCCTACATATGTAAAACCAATGACTTTTCCTATTTAAACGCAAAGAAAAACATATGGTTAATTTAAAAAATCAGTGTTTAATTTTCTACAAGGAATAGTACAAAAGAAAATTTTGGTTTCTTGGTTTCTATGTGTTTGTTTTATTGATCTATACAAGAAAGTCGTGTTGTTTTTACAGCAAATACATGAGCAAAAACAATGTTAATAAGTCTTTAACAGTCTTTGCACGGATATTGCCTCCCGAAATGAAGTGAAGTATATCGGGTTTTAAAATGCAAAAATTTGGAAATTTTCTTTCCCCAACAATACCAAACAGGTTGCGTCAACTAGTCAGTTCTAATAAAAAGTCTAAGGGTAGTTAATTTATTTACTAATGAAATAATCAGACACATTCATAGTAATAATAAAGAACCTTCTTCGCAAAAAGAAAATCACGGATAAGTATGAAATAATGTTTTCACGTATTTATTACTCAGGTTAATGGTAAGCTTAACTTTGTTTATATGTAGGTAACTTGTTCACCAAAGTTCTAAACACTGATGTCGGTGCAATTTCAAAGTTTAACAACAATCCTTAAAGGTAATACATTAATAAATTAGTAACAGAGAGTAATCTTTTTGGTTATTGGTTACTGAGCCTAATGGTAAGCCTAATAAGTGTGTTCAACTTTAAGTAATTTGTGCACCAAAGTTCTAAACTTTGAAGTAGCCGCAATTCCTTATAAATTGTTTATGAATTATCATTACGGATCCCTATAGGTAAGTTGCGCCGACTTTAAAGTTTATAGCTTTTGTGTCCAACTTACCTAAATTTGAATAAAACTAAGCTTACCATTAACCTTAGTAATAAATATAAAAACATATTATTTCCTAATTGTCAGTGCTTTACTTTTTGTAAAGTCGGTCCATTTTTGAAAAGAAAAATTCTTTCTTTTAAGTGCACTTATTCTCGCTCCCCCTTCCTCTTATCTCCCTTCTTTAAATTTGCAAGGTCCATTGAATGTTAACTTATTTGACCCCAATATCACTAAAAATAATAAGTGTATTAGAAAAAATAAATTATTTACCGATACATTTTATCCCACTAGTCCCACAAGCTTAATTTTTTTATGTTTATTACCTTTTGTTTTGTGAAATTAGATTCCTTGATCAAAATTACCCCGAAAACAATATATTCTATAGCATTCTTTAAGAAATAACAAATTTCCTCTAACTCCCAATCGTTTAACATTTTTTAACACCTGTCAGACAAAATTAGATTTTCTGACTTCAATAAACCGAAAAATGATACATTAGTTAATATTTTTGATGAAATTCCCAGCCGCTCTGTTTTATCTCCTCTCGCCTTCCCCCCTTTAAGATCTGTTATAGAAAATTAGATTTTCTGACCTCAGTAATCCCGTAAATGACCCATTAGGTAATATTTTTGGAGAAATTCACAGTCGTTTCTTTGTATCTCCTTCCCCACCCCCGTTATTTCTTTAAATATCTAAGACAAAATTTGATTTTCTGACCTTAATAACCCCCAAAATGACACATAAGTTAACACTTTTGCCAGTCGCAGGGCAATAACTACTTGAATACAAGGACACAATGCTTATGACTTAACGTTATGTGAGGTCATCACCCGAAGTCATTACATATACGGATATCTATGCAACAACTCCTAATCTATGGCCATACGCAAAAACTCCTTTCAGGTCCAGCCGCCCGAGCCGTATTCGATTGACAAAAATTTGGATCGATCCGGATCACTTTCCGACACATTTCATCTCTTTCTACTACCCTTCCTGATTCAATTACGTATTCCTCTAACTTAATGTTTGTAACCTGATCCGGATCGATTAGATTTTGTCAATCGAATACGCTTTACGTCCAGCATAGTCAGCTGTGCGTCCAGACATGTGCTTGAAACAATATTGTCAGATTATCTATAATTCTTAATTAGGATAAGCTTAGAAATAACTTTTCTTTGAGTAATGTGTTTATAACTACGTTAACTTAGTTATTAACACAGGCCTAATATAATTTTACAGCAGTATTTTATTGGGAGTATTTTGAAGTTAAATAAAAAAATAACAATAATAATAAGTTTTAGTAAACGTGCAGTCAGCAGACAAAACGCTACCGTCGATCTGGCAACGTTGTACCATATGACATGCAGTTTTCCTTTTCGTGTTAACAATCTACAAGTGTTTTGTGTATTTAGTGAAAAAACAAAGTGTATTACCGGTTTCAATAGTGTTTTAAATAATTATTAAAATGCCTTATAGATGTTGTGTAGTCGGTTGTAAGGGTAATTACCCAAACGGACCAACAGTACGAGTATTTCGTTTTCCTAAGAGTGTCTAAGGGCAAGTGAAATGGCAGAACGCCTTACATCGTGAAAATTTTATTCCAAATGCTAGTAGCCGAGTATGTGAGCTTCATTTTACAGAAGATGATTTTATCAGGCAGTATAGTCAGCAAGACACGAGAACCGGTGAGGTCGTTTCTGTAAAGTTAAATATACCAAGATTAAAAGAGCACAGCGTACCTAGTAAATTTCCCAATTGTCCAAAATACTTATCAAAAACTTTAACGCATCGAAAAAGCAGAGAAGAAAAACTTAAAGAACTAGACGAATTACGATTTCAAAAAGGTATTGAAGAAAGCAAGCGTGAAATTTTAATACATAAAGAACTTACAAATTATAAAACTTTTGAAGAATTTAATAATTTGTTTAAAACATTTAGTTTAAATGAAGGGTGGTTTATTATTAATGAAAAAACTTCAAAGACTCTCTTTAAGATTAAGCATATTCCGGGGCCTTCAATTACGTGGGCTGTTAAAATAAATAATAATTTAGAAATAAGTACATACTTGTACGGACAACCAGTAAGTATACAAATTGATAAACTAAAAACGCCCTTTTTGTCAAGTAGTTTGGATGAATTGCGAAATTTACTTGATACCATTGATTGTTCGATGAATATTCTTCCTTTAGATTCCGAACAAGACAATAATAACTCTGAAAATAACTCGAATCCTGACCGCGATCCCGAATATGACTACAGAAAAAATAACATGGATATGTCAAAAATTAATGAAATTTTGAACTTTGTTTCAGATTTGCTAAAAAACTTAAAAGTAGACAATGATATTTTAGCACAAGCTTTGCAATTTATCTCCGAACAAATAAAATTAAGAACTTTGCCAAAAGAACGATACAGATATTCCACTACAACTATGGTATTTTGTTCAATTGTATATACAATCAGTCCTCATGCGTACAGATATTTAAGAAATCACTGGCCAATAATTTTACCCCATCCTGAAACTATCAAAGGCGTCTGTAATAATTTTTTAACTGATCCCCATATTGATGAGAAAAAAATTTTTTTGTCTTACGCACAAAATATTTTTAAATATTTAAATGATCAAGACAAAAATGTTTGTCTGCTAATGGATGAAATTCATATTAACCCTTATTTAGACTATAAAGGGGGAAACCTGGTGGGGGCATCAGTAAATAATAACGAATTGTTAGCAACATCTGCATATACTTTCATGATTACAAGTATTTGTTCAGATTTGGAAGAAGTTGTTCACATTGCCCCTATATCTAAAATTAACCATGAATTGCTTTTTCATTTTATCAAAACAATAATAACTCATTTAGAGGCTATCGGTTATATAGTTTTTTGTGTACTCAGTGACAACAATGCCATTAATGGAAAAGCTATGTCAAATTTTTCACCAAAAAAAGAACTTAATATAGTGTTCCCACACCCTGTCGATGCTAAAAGACCTTTATTTTACTTGTTTGATTCTGTCCATCTCTTAAAATGTATATTCAATGCCTGGCTAAACTCAAAACCTGATCAGACATTTACATATCCCGACTTTTTTACTGGCGAAGAAAAAGTTGCATGTTTTGCATCTCTTAAAAAATTGCATGACTTGGAACACAACATGTTACTAAAATTTGGCTTCTCTTTAAATTTAAAAGCTCTGTATCCGTCTAGCATGGAAAGACAAAATGTAAAACTGGCATTAAAAGTTTTTAATCCTTTTGTAATTGAGGGCTTACAAAATTTTGACAAAGATATCCCCAATGCTCAGGACACAGCCGAGTTTTTGAAAATAATAGTAATGTGGTGGAATATAATAAACGTCAAAACACCATTAAAAGGAAAGCGTTTGCGTGATATTTTCCAGGAACCTATTGTAAAAGGTAAAATAGTAAACGACCCAAAACTTGACTTTTTGAAACAAATGTTGATTTGGTTAGATAACTGGAAATCAGAAATTTTTTTAAAAAAATTAACACGCCAAACTCACACAGCTTTGTCCCATACAATTTATGGTGTGCTGGAAATTGTGAAATATTGTTTTGAGGAATTAAATTTAAATTATATTTTGTTAGGAAAATTGCAAACTGATCCCTTAGAAAATCGCTTTGGAAAGTATAGACAGTTAGCGGGTGGACATTATCACATCTCAATTCGACAACTGTATGAATCTGAAAAACGACTACGAATTCAATCAATATTGACACTAAAATCCCATAATTTTGGAGAGTTAAGAATTGAAAAATTCTACGAATCACCTGATTGTGACGAACAGGACAGTGCTGAAGACTGTTCTAAAGAAATTGACGAAATTCTTAAAAATATTATTATTCAAAAATCTGATATGGACAACTTTAAACCAGAACTGCCTGTGATTACGTATCTGGGGGGATATTGCAGCCATATTGCTTTAAAGAAGCTGAAATGCAATTATTGCAAAAATTCTTTGATATGCAATAAAGAACTTATTGTTGAAGATAATTTTAATCTCATAACTAACTTAAGCAGAGGTGCCCTGCAATATCCTAGAGATCATGTAATTGAAATAGTTATTGTTTCATATATTTTATTCCAGAAAATACTTAGTGACCATGAGAATACATTCTTAAACATTTTTTCTCAAAAATCATTTCTGACTAATCTCGTATTTAAATATATCCTTAAACAAGAATTTTTAATATACTTTGATGGCTGCAATACACACTCAGCAAAAACAATTATTGATATTTTACTTAGCAGTATTACCAACACTCTGCTCAAAAATTACTGTGCCAAGAAAAATAACCGATTAGGTAAAGGTCATAAAAGGAAATTAAATACATATACAAAATAATTGGACATACATTAACTTTAACTTTAAAGTGGCTAGGTAATCCAATGATGATTTTCAGTAAATTTTTCTCAGTACTTAGTTACTCGTAAATCCTCGAGTACCTAAATTTTTGGAAAATTTTGCTATCTGAGGATACACAATATCTGAGGCAAAATCTTTAGGATTTCTTAGTTTAATAGAAGATATTATTTTTTATAATTGGTATTAATACTCACCTTAAAATATGTACCTAAAAAAACTACAGTAAAACATTTTACACAAAGTAGTTCTTTTTAAAATCATTATAGTTTTTATCACTTATACATATTTTAGATCTTATTAACGCATAATTTGCCCAAATGCAAGTTTAAATATTTAAATAATGATGGTCTAAAGTGCAAATTTATAAGTCACACAAAAACATAAATCCAAAAAAAGCATATAATATAATATTGTATTCATTTATTCATATGACCACGGCTGATGACGTCACAGATAAGCATTGTGTCCTTGTATTCAAGTAGTTATTGCGCAGGGTCGAATTGAGAACCTCTCTTGTAATGTCGGTTAAAAATAGGCATTTTTTTAATTTCCCACCCGTACGTATAAAATTTTCGTTTTATACGTACAATTCTCGACTCAACATAAAATATTTTCTTTACTTTAAAGTTCTAAGGTTTCAGCAAAATTAAACGTATTTTTTATATTACACCCTGTATATTGTATGGAAAATAAATTGTAACTGAAAGTTTTAGGTACATCCAAGTACGGTTTTCAGAAGTACATTCCCGATTTACAGCAAAAATAAAGAAAAATCTATTTAAAAATGCATGTAAGAAAGCAGAGATAATTTCATAAATTATATAATTATGCAGAATACAACTATTGAATGTGTAATAGTGATTTAAATAGAGCATAAACCAGCAAGATTATTTTTTTTAGTTGCCCTCCCTGTATCCAGGACATCAAATGTGCCTTTACTTACATCAACGGTAAAAGCATTATCTGTACACAAAATTTAACTTTTGTAAAATTAATCATATTTTAATGAAAGCGCTAACACGAGAAATTATTTATTTGTTTATTTATAGCTTTATTCCATATAATATACAATGATATTGTCACAACGGGGGTTGTTGCGACTGAGACTAAATGATAGTCTCTGGGATCGTGTGGAGGGAATGAAGTTACAGCAGTTATAAAAATAAAATATATTAAAAACAATTGTAAATAAACATAATAAATGAAGGTAAATACTTACTTAAATTTTGCGTAAATACATGGCGGAAAAGGCGGCTCTTCTCCCGACCAACGGGCACATGTCTTAACTCGACATCTTTTCCGGAACGACTGCCTATCGTTTTGTCATTCAGCGATCAATGCCCGGAGCATTGCTAAGTCAGCATAACTTGGCTTCCTCCGTAAAGTTAAACAAAATCAAGCTGACCGCTAATGAGACTACCAAGTTCACTGAACGACAAACTGTCAAATCATCGTTAATATGTGAATGAATCTTTTAATAAAATGTTTTAAATAAACCAAACAAAAATCGATACAATAAATCAATGAGGAATTTTGACTCGTGACAATATCAAGGATGCGTAAATTATATAGTCAGTGACCAATAAAATTTAAAGACTAAAACCTAAAACCGGACTACAGAATTTTTGCGAGCATAACACAAAGCAAGACGATATGCATAGACTGAAATTTATTACTATTGTAATACTATGAATTATTTTTTTTTTAATAGTCACCATGACTAGAAAGAACTCAATTAATTAAAATAGTTTTTCAGCATTTTTGGTTTGGAGACATACGTTATTCTCCCTGTTAAGGTTAAATAATGCATACGCTGTATAACGAAAAGAAGATGTCTATTATAGAAGGTAGTATTTGTTAGAATTATAGAGCATACACAGTATTTACATCATATATATTTTTGATAGATTTATGACATTAAAACAACAAAACTATTTATATAACTGACAGTATCAATCACTATTAAAGTAACAATATTAGGTCAACAGGTAATACCTAAACCATTAGGTATTATATTTAGTCGCATAAACCAACACCCCTTCTCGACTAAATATTCTCTTGAATTCCCAATAACTTTCTTATAAATTTATATTTCACTTTCCCTAAAGGTTTTGTCAATATGTCAGCTTGCATTTCCTTGGTCGGACAGTACTCAAAATTGACTTCTTGGTTATTTTTTAAATTTCTTACAAAATGATATTTTACTGCGATATGTTTAGTTCTTGTTCTAATTCCTTCATTATCTAACATTTTCAAAGTGCTTTGGTTATCTTCATACACCGTTATCGTGGGAGGATCTTCTTGCATGTCTTTTAATAGTTGTCGTATCCACTGAATTTCTTGACATGCCTCTATCAAAGAAATATATTCAGCTTCTGTAGACCTCAGAGATATTGATTGCTTGTTGCTGCTCCATGAAATTGGACTATTTAAATATTTAATTATAAATCCACTTGTAGACTTTCTGTCATTGTTATCGCCAGCCCAGTCTGCATCAGCATAGCAAATGAGATTATTTCCTTCTGATATATGTCCCAACTTTAGCACATAATCCTTAGTTCCTTTAATATATCGCATTATTCTTTTTACTTCATTCCAATCTACTTTATTTGGTTTACTAACTTTTCTACTCAAAATTGACACGGCTGTCGCAATGTCAGGTCTAGTATTGACAGACAGGTATAATAGTGCACCTATAGCTTGTCTGTACAGGTCATTGTTTGGTAGTAAACTGTAGTTACTATTTTTGAAATAGCCTGGATCCATTGGTATTTCAGATGTTTTTGCTTCTGTCATGTCAAATTCATTTAAAATTTTTTCGATATAAATTTTCTGGTTTATACAAAAAATGCTATCCTCATTTCTTTGCACTTCAATCCCAAGATAATAATTTAGATTTCCTAGGGTTTTAATTTCAAAATTTTCTTTTAGGTAATCCTGAACTTCATCAATGTGTTTTTCATTCTTTGCTTAAATTATTACATCATCAACAAATACAAGAACGTAAATGTAATCTCCATCTAATTTTTCTCCGTTTTCTTCGTTTTTCTTTGTATATAAACACAAATCTGATTGACTTCTTTCAAATCCAAATCTTATTAGTACTTCATTAAATGTTTCATTCGACACTTTTCCTGATTGTTTTAGATCATAAATACTTTTTTTTCGTTCACAAACATATTCTGGATGCTCTTTATCTTCAAAACCGGTAGGTTGTTTCATATAAATTTTTTCTTTTAAATTACCATTTAAATACGCCGTTTTAACATCTAGTTGTTTGATTTGTAAATTTTTAATTCCAGCAATAGTCAGCAGTGTTCTTATTGTCGTTTGTTTCACAACTGGAGCGAATACTTCATCATAGTCTTCTCCATATTTTTGACTAAATCCTCGTGCAACAAGTCTTGCTCTGTATCTGATATTATCACATATTATTACATTCTTTAAATTGTATACCCATTTACAATCGACTATTTTTCTATCTTTTGGTTTTGGTACAATATTCCATGTTTTAAAGATATGTAGTGCATTAACTTCATCTTGCATAGCATCTAACCACATATCTTGGTCAGGTCTTTTCATAATATCTTCATAACTTCTAGGTTCGTCATATATGTGCAGATCTCTCTGGTTATATTTCGGCTCATCTTCTGTTGGATTTTCTTTGTTAATGTTTATTTCTATTTGTTCATTATCTATATTTTGAACTTCTTTAACGTTGTCAATTATTTCATAATTTTCTTCCTCTTGACTGGGTAAAACCGTTATTGACATTTCCATCTCTTCTTCATCATTTTGTTTTGGCGTATTTTGTATATTTCTGTACACCTGCAGATCTTCATTAAATTTAACATTTCTACTGATAGTTATTTTGCAGTTTTTTTCATCAATTAGCCGATATGCTTTGGAGTTTTCACAATAACCCATTCATTTTAATTTTATTGCTTTGTCATCCATTTTTCTTCGTTTACCTTTGGGTATATAAACAAATGCTTCACATCCGAAAATCCGTATGTTATCTAATCTGAGTTTTTGTTTAAACCACATTTCAAATAGTGTTTTTCACATGCTTTTGTTGGCAGTCTGTTCTGCATATAATTAGCAGTCATTACAGCTTCTCCCAAAAATTTGTTGTCCAGATTTGCTTCCACCAGCATACATTTTGCCATTTCTGTAAGAGACCTATTTTTTCGTTCGGCTACACCATTTTGCTGAGGTGAATACGGTGCTGAAGTTTCATGTCTTATACTATTTCTTTTCAAATAGTTTGTTATAGTTCGTGAAACATATTCTTCTCCACTATCGCTTCTTATTATTTTAATTCTCTTGCCAAATTTTGTATACATTTCTTCAGAAAATTCAATAAATTTTTGTTCAACTTCGTTTTTATGTTTAAGTAGGTAAACAAACGAGTACCTACTAAAATCATCAATAAAGGTTAGAATATATTTATTACCACTAGGCGTTTGTATTTTCATCGGGCCACAAACATCACTGTGTATCAAATCCAATACATCCTTTTGTCTGTTTTCACTTTTCTTTGGAAAACTTTTTTGCGTCATCTTACTTTTTATACAAACTTCGCAGTTACTTTATTATAAATACCAATGTCTTCAGCTAAATTTTGGGAAACTATGGTACGAATTGAATTATAATTTTTATGTCCACATCTTCTGTGTAATAAGTTTATATCATACTTAGTTTTATCGTTTTGAGCGATCAGTAATCTATTAGAGAGTTTTAATTCGTATAAATTATTTTTTAAATAAGCTTTTGCCAAAATTTTTGAATTTATATCTTGAATTCGGCATTCCCTGTCTTTAAAGATTACTTCCAAACCAAGAGCTGTTAATTTTCTTACTGATAAAAGATTTCCATCTATTTCCGGACAAAACAGTACATCCTTAACTTGTATACTTAAGTTTTTACCATTTTCATCTTCTACATTTAACCATCCATTACCAGTCCATCTAGATTCAATTTGTGTTCCATCTGCTAAAAATATTGATTCTTTTAAATAACTTCTATGTTACTTCCCTTTCTTATATATATAGTTTTAATGCTCTGGGCCCATAACCTGTTAGAATTATAGAGCCTACACGGTATTTATATCATATATATTTTTGATTGGGTTTGATTTATGACATTAAAACAACAAAACTATTTATATAACTGACAGTATCAATCACTATTAAAGTAACAATATTAGGTCAACAGGTAATACCTAAACCATTAGGTATTATATTTAGTCGCATAAACCAACAGTATTTACCACCTTATATATTACTAAATAACCGTGATTGTTTTACTGTGTCTGGTAGTGGTAAAATATATACATTTTCATGTATATATTTTACCGTGTTGCCTAATCTATATGCAAAAATTTCTTCTTTAGGATCAAGTAGTTTTTAAGTTTTCGCGCCAATCGACAGACTAACAAACCAAGGACAATGGAGAACCATGGTTTCGTAAACTAAATGCTCCAAAATCTTGATCTAAAACAATTTCGAGACATGATTTTTTCACAAATACAATATGTCCTCAGGCGAGAGAAGTAAAACAGCAATATTTTTTCACACTTACATTAGATAAAATGTGCACTTGGTTTTGCGAACGAAACAGCTACATACGCAAAATTTCACTAATTCTAAAATCAATTACTTATGGGGAGCGCCATTACCTTCGATACTGAAGATCCTTATTTTTATTCAAAAGAGTCATTCGACTCACTAATCAATCGTCACAAGAAAACTCCCTTCTCTCGCGCATCACATTGGTGATATGTCTCTTTTCGACAGATATTTTTACGGATTTTGCTCAGAACTAGCCGCTATCATTCCCCCCATGATTGTTTTTAACACAACAATAAAAAAAAACATCAAATGCATCCCTTTAGTCTCCAGCTCTAATGTTACCATAGATTTTAACATTGAGTACCTTGACCATAACGTGGATGGTTTGCAAGTCTTTGAAATGTCGAAAAAGTATACTAGAATTACCTCTTCTGTCTTGAAATGAAATTGTTTTTTTGCGCACCATTTACCAGATGTTTCGAATTCGTTGGCATAACGGTATTTCGTTTTTCTGGTAACAGTTCGACGTTCACATTCTTAGCTTCTTCGAGAATGTTTTCGATCTCCATTTTCTACTCAAAAGTTGGATAAAAAGTCGAATAACCTTTGTATTTTTACTTTGACGTCTATACTGACAAACAAATAAGTAAATAACACAAACTTAATTGCATAGCAACGTTATAAGTAGAAAGGCCCCGTAATTATTCGGCTTATCGGCTCATTCATAATTTTTAGATGGTTATTTTTTGGGTATTTCCACAGGCAATATAACTATATTGCCTGTGGTATTTCCTACCAATATTTTACTAAATAATATGTTAAATTGGACCTCTTCGGTCCGAGTCCAGTGACGTTAATTAGCACACGAAGTCTAATTAAGTGGCGATATAGGTATGTGATTGTTGATGAATTGTTTCATTTGTTCCCCGCGTCAGTGCTGAAGAAATTTTCAGCACTAGTGCGGAAAAGTGCGTCTTTCATTACGCATATACGTGTGGAAAGTAGTTACTTTCCGCACACTCGTAGAAAAAGGTATTTTTAAGCGTGTTGTACAGTATGCTTTTTCTACAACTGCAGCAGTGCTATTGAAATTCATGGAAGGAGATTTTGGGATACTTCTGCAAATTTTTCTGCTATCTCTGGAGAAGTAGATCCGAGATAATCTTCGTCAAGATTTTGACAGATCATTTTTATTATTATTTTTACGAAACTTCACTTTTATTCTATATACAGAAAGGTTCAGCTTGGTGCGAACATAGGTAGAGCATGGACGAATACACTCGTGTCCGCAGTTAAATTAATCGCGTGATAAATAATATTTTTAAATACACGTTTGATGCATTATTTTTATTTTAGCAGCATTTTGCTGCCTATTTCGCTTGGAGCGTTGAAGGTAAGAGATGTGCTAGTCTAAAAAAAATAATTCCAGCAAAA
The DNA here is from genome assembly GCA_963971165.1 of Philopedon plagiatum. Classification (NCBI taxonomy): domain Eukaryota; kingdom Metazoa; phylum Arthropoda; class Insecta; order Coleoptera; family Curculionidae; genus Philopedon; species Philopedon plagiatum. The sequence continues at coordinate 33,279,822 of OZ020198.1, read as the reverse complement.
TGGATGTTCAAATGGAAGATCACCTAACTGCGAACATAGGGATCTTCAGGACGAATTTATCCATGGTCGTATTAACTGTGGTGACGGCCAAAAACTATCGAGAACTGCCCGCTCTGCATTTAACGTGTATTTAAAAATAGTATTCCCCACGCGATTGATTTAACTGCTGACACGAATGAATTCGTCCATGCCCTACCTATGTTCGCACCAAGCTGAACCTTTCTGTAGATAAATCTTGTCGATTTTCTGGGCGGCAGTTGAGATAACGCCGTCAATAATTAAACAAATGAAATTGATTGCTAGGAGTCAGCTTTCAAATTATGACACCCGCCAAAACTGACGCCTACTAGATTTCGAAACTTTTGTTCAAGTTTGTAGGTATAGAAGATAGGTCTGGCGAATGGTTGGTTGCATAATAACAGTTGCTTCTTGCAGCGTGCGTAAACGTTTTCGCACGCTGTTTGAAATTATTGATTTTAAGTTGTGGTTAGTAAGTGTTTTTAGGTATTTTCAGACCAGTTGAAGAAAAAATATTTATTAATAACTCCTTCCTTAATAACTAAGGATAGGGTCTTGGGGCAGTCTATTAATATAAAACCTTAGTAAGAAGCATTTTTTCTATTTGCTGTATATGAAATCTAAAACAATTTTGGACACTGCGACATTCCTAAATAGAATAATATCCTTACATGTAAGGGTACCTACTTGCACGAAAATTAAATATTAATTATTCCATTACATTTTGACAGCAGTTTGAATGTAGTGGGTAATGGCTATATAAAAAAATTATACCTTAAAATGAAGTAGTTCCTGAAATATTTAAAAAAGAAAATTGCTATAATACCGGCTAGTTCGTCAGAGCAAAACTCGTGGAAGTACCGGTAGAAAAGGAATAAATCCCCAACAGTGCGGCGATGAGCGAGAGAAGGGAGTTTTCTTGTGAGGACTGGGTTATTGATGAGTCATGGCTCTCTTTTGGATAGAATCAAGGATGTTAAGTGTCGAAGGTGATGCTGCTCCCCATATGTGGGAGCAGTACTCTAGGTTAGATCTTATTTGGGAAACATAGAGAGGGTATAAGTTGGAAGGGGAGAAGTATTTTCTGGCTCGAAAGAGAAAACCAAGCTTTTTACCTGCCGATGTGGCTACTGAAGTAATGTGCTTGTGCCAGCTGAGATCATGTTCGAAAGCGACGCCAACAAGATCGGACGTTTCATTGTTCTGTAGGGCTTGGCCATTTATGTGGATGGGGTGAGCGTTGCCGGATTTTTTGCGTGACAGGAAGCAAGGCTGGGTTTTGGAGGCGTTGAACTGAACAAGATTCTTGGCACCCCAGTAGAAGGTTAACTGAAGATCTTGGGAAAGGGATAGGTGCATAGATCAGCGTCTATTATCCAACTCTTGACTTGTCTGGAAAAATGAATATTGGAGTGAAGAGTACTATCGTCAGCATACTGGACTGGGATTGGTAGTTGAAGAGATCAGGTCATTAATGTGAAAACATAGGGTTTGTGCCAGGACTGAACCTTGGGGGACGCCAGCATTGATAGGATGGACATTAGATGAGTGACCGTCAACCACGACAGATATGCGCCGATTAGAGAGGCAGCTACCAATCCAGGTACATAGTTTGGTAGGAAGGCCGTAAAAATGTAGTTTGTTGAGAAGTGCGGCATGCCATACGTGGTCAAAGACCTTGGAAATATCAAAAGCAACAATCTGAGATTCACCATGAAATTCGAGAGACTTGTTCCAGTTATGTGACAAAGCTAAGGAGATCAGCTGTGGATCTTTGGTGACGAAATCCGTACTGTCTGTCATGGATGATTTTGTGTTTTTCTAGATATTTTAGAATTTGCAAATTGGTTGCTTTCTTCATAACTTTGCTGACAACAGAGAGAAGAGAGATAGGTCTATAATTGGATGGAAGGGACTTGGAACCTTCGGGACAGGCTGCACACGAGTAGTCTTCCAGCTATCTGGGAAGATACCCTTGGCATAAGAGATCTGGAAAAGACGAGTTAAGATGGGTGCAAGTTCTGGAGCGGATTTTTTTAGAACAATTGCTGGTATGCCATCCAGACCGAAGGACTTTTTGGTGTCAAGGGATAGAAGAATTTTTTGAACTTGTTAAACCTTAAGTATTATCTCGGGCATTTATTTTCAAATAAAACCAACAATTTAGAAAAATAACGTGCTTGTTGATTTTATCCAAAAATAGAAACACAACAGTTATATTTTAAAAATAATATTCTCCAAATGTTCCCGTCGGCTGTTTCTACAGATGACCATCCTTTGCTTAAAATTGTCACTAACATTTTGGCACAATTGCGGTTCAATTTCAACAAAAACTTGACGAATGTTTTGCTTTAGGTCCTTAATTGTCTACAGATTGTTAGAATAGACTTTGTCCTTGAGGAAGCCCACAAGAAAAAATCGAGGGGGTTGGATCGCGTGATCTGGCAGGCCACTGAATATCATCATTTCGAGAAATGACGCGGCCAGGAAAACGTGTCTGTAATAAATCCACAGTTCTCCTCGCCGTCTAACAGGTAGCGCCATCTTGAAAGAACATATTGTTAAGGTGCACATTATCTAATTTGGGTCATAAAAAGTTTCTTAACATATTGCGGTAGCGGTTGCCATTAACATTAACCGTTTCACCATCGTCATTTTCATAAAAACAATTGACCCTAACAGCTTCAGCCCACAGTGCACACCACACGGTTACTCGAAGAGGATGTAAAGGTGTTTCTCCAATCACTCGAGGATTTTCACTTTCCCAAATCCTACAATTTTGCTAGCTCACATAACCTCTGAGGTGGAAATAAACTTCGCCGGAAAAGATAATTTAATTGCAAAATTATGCATTATTTGTAACTTCTTTTAAGATAAAATTAGCTTGCGCACGTCGATGCCCGTGGTCTAATAATTAAATTGTCGGGTATCTAGACGACACATGCAAAATATAACATCTCTAGGTTAAGTTGTTGAAAAATGACGCCAAATTTACATCCCGAAGTACCCATTGGGGCACCCTTTATTATAATGTGGTGTGTTTGCAGTTTTTTTTAAATCGTAGTATTTTAATATTAAAGAAATCTTTACACGTTAATGTTCCATCAGTATGGAAATAATTTTATAAATTTTAAAGCATGTAAATATGGGACGAATCGCCTCAGATGTCTCAGCGCCATGCGCGAGTCTGAAAACATGCCATTTTGAACTGATGATCTCGTAATGAAAACCACATTAAAAAAATAACTGAAACATAGTTTTCAATGTATTTTTTCCTCAGCTTTCCGAAGGTGTAATTTGTTTTTCAAAATTCCGTTTCCTAACCTCAAAAAAACACTAGACGTGCTGTATCTCGAAAACGCCATTTCTATCTTTTTTTAACATGCTTTTATACCTGCTGTGTCAGTGCATTGCCTCGTGTTTTGTGAAGATCTAGTACATTTTCATTAAATTTAGTACTTCCTCAATAAAAATCCAGTATCAAATTAAGACATTTCTGGCAACACTGGTACTTCAAAATCTTCAAATATTTGACATTATACACCAGTGTTTTGTTTAAAAAATATAAATTAATTTTGTGTAAACATCGGGCTAATCACTGGTGATTGACCATATTCTTTGCAAAAACTTTATTTTGTTATAAATACTTCAATAATTGACATTTTAATCGCTAAGAACGATAATAACGATATGAAGCGTGCGGCAGCTTCTTGATAAGAGAGAGATTTCAGTGTTGTCATGTTTCATGCTGAATTTTATGCCTAAACATGCCGCCCGCCTTGAAAGGACATTCTTTCAAAAAAAAACGTACATTATGAAGATAAAAACCTATTATATATAACACAATATTGAAAGTGAACATAGTATTTTTTTCAAACTAATACTCTAACGCTTTATAACATTGAATTTTCATTAAAAACAAACAAAAACAAATAATCGGTTATGCACTCCAGTTTTTAACAGTCAATTGATAAAACACATATTTTATTAAGGGCTCTTCTTGTTTCTCTACCACGCAACTGAACAGTTGCTACTCGTGCAATTCCATCTGGACCTGCGTTTATGAATGTGATGTGCCCTAGAGGCCACTGAAGTGGAGGAGCCTTGTCATCTTTAATTAGGACCATTGGCCCACTCTTTAGCATCTGCTGGCGGTTCACTCTCCATTTTTGTCGCATCTGTAGCTTGTTGAAGTACTCAAGCTGCCAGCTGGACCATAGCTGCTGGACCACAAATTGGATTATTTGCCACTTATCCAATCGATTCTCAGGAACTTCAGAGAGATCAAACTCTGGCAACATAGTTAAGGTGCGTCCAATTAAAAAATGGGCTGGCGTTAAGGCTGTTTTATCATCGGGGTCGCTAGACATTGGACAGAGCGGGCGAGAATTTAATATACCTTCTACCTGAGTCAAAAATGTACTGAACTCTTCAAAAGTTAAAGAGCTACAACCCATCATTCTTTTTAAATGTTACTTAGTACTTTTTATTCCCGCTTCCAAGAGACCTCCGAACGTAGGAGAATTGGCAGGAATGAAATGCCATTAGATTCTTTCTATTGAGAGACCTTGAGATATAGTTTCGTAATTACTTTCTAAAAATGTGTAAATGGCATTTATTTCGTTATTTGCACCCAAAAAATTAGAACCATTGTCAGAGTAAATATTACATGGCCTTCCCCTTCTACTAATGAATCTTTTAAAACTTGCCAAAAATGCATCGATCGTGAGTTCTGATACCAACTCAATGTGGACAGCCTTTGTACACATACAAATAAAAAGACAGATGTAAGCCTTGGTTAGTTTTGCACCCCTTGTTTTCCGATCTTTAATAATAAACGGACCACCATAGTCCGTACCAATATTTTCAAATACCGAAAAACTATTTACTCTAACTTCTGGCAAATCACCCATTAGATAGTTCATAGGTTTGGGCTTAGCTTTGTAACAACGAGTACACTTGTTAACAATATGCTTACAACAACTTCTAGCGGAAATAGGCCAATATTTCTGCCGTATCGAAAAAATCAATTGTTGAGCCCCACAATGAAGCAAACGTTCGTGTTCGTTTTGCAAAATTAGTTTTGTTAGAGTATGTATACTACTCCTATTATTTGGAATATCTTTATTATTTAAAAGATTTTTATATTCGTGCGAAAAACATTCTTTTTGAACCGACTTGATTGTTAGCGTTAGAGCTGCTTCAAGTTCATTTGGTTGAAGCACACCAATCTGTCTTTCGGATATATTATTTTTGCAGTTATATATAAAACGTAAAATATAACTTTTAACACTCCTAGAAACTTGTTCAAAGAAGAAAAACGTTTTAATAAATCATGTATTAAGCTGGTATGAGTTAACAACGACGCAAACTACAGTTCTTTCTTCCGGCATATTTTGCACTGCTCAACTTCTGAAGCATGCCAATCGCTGTTATCCTGAAGAAGCCATTCTGGGCCGAACCACCATAAATCATTTTTAATTAGATTGTTTGACAAAACTCCTCTAGACACCAAATCTGCAGTATTTTGTTCCGACCGAACGTGCTTCCAGGAATTAATACTTGTCAAATTTTGTATTTCTTGTACTCTATTTGCAACAAACTGCTTCCAATTACTGGGTTCTTTTCTAATCCAGCATAAACAGATCGTAGAATCCGTCCAAAAATAAATTCCACTCAACTGTACATCTAAACAGGAGATAACTTTTTTCATTAAGTTAGCAAGGAGAACTGCTCCACAAAGTTCTAAGCGTGGTAGACTTAAAAATTTTATCGGTGCAACCCGTGATTTTGCGCAAAGTAAGTTAGATATATAATTGCCTGATGACGTCAAACATCTTACGTAAATACAACAACCGTAGGCTCTTGTGGATGCGTCACTGAACCCATGCAATTCAATTCTAACATAATTTGATATGTTTGCATGACGCGGTACCTTTAAATCATTTAATTGGCTTAAAGTATTATAAAACATTAACCAATTTTCATTAAAATCGTGGGGTAACCTTTGATCCCAGTCAAACTTTCTTTTCCAAAGATCTTGCCTAATTAATTTTGCGTTAATTACTATAGGACCAAGTAGTCCTAGTGAATCATAAATCTGACAGATTACAGAAAGAATACTGCGTTTATTCCATTGGCATGGTTGGATAGTAAAATCAATATTTATATTATATTTTATAGTCATTTTTACATCCCAGTAAATTCCTAATGTCTTATTCTGCTCACCTATCGGAAGTATGGCAACATCTAATTCATTGTTTAATTTAAACCCCTTTACGATAATTTGGGTCATTACAAAGCCATTTTCGTAGTTCAAAACCTGAACTGGCTAGAATTTTGGAAATATCTCGTTGTATTTGGATAATCTCATCCGCTGAATCAGAAGATATCAAGAGATCGTTAATGTAAAAACCGTGCTGGATTATTTTAGCTACTAAAGGATACTGACGTTCATTATCTTCTGCAACCTGCAATAACAGCAAGATATAGCGCCGATGCTGTACCATAAGCAGAGAAAAATAAGATAGAGAGAATAATATCTCGTACGGAGTTCATTCATAAATACGATTTGCTTTCTATGACCTCCAAACCGACGTCCAAATAAGCTGCCATGGGCGTGCACTGCAGATTTTGGGTTATTATAAAGCACAGTGAGAGTGAGTATGGAGACGCGCCGCAGAAAACTTTCTCTTCTTACCGTGTTGCTACCGCACTGGCTATGTCGGGTTGTCTTGTGAGAATTCTACGCGCCAATCTCGGGATGCTGCCGTTTGAAGGCCATAGCGTGGTCGAGCTGGCGGGAAGAAGAGATATTATTCTCTCTGTCTTATTTTTCTCTGCCATAAGTATCAGTATTCAACTCGTAACACCTTAACTGCTCTTTTGGGTCTGTTCGCCAAAATGTTTTTTGAAATTTAGGTTCGTCTTCACTTATCAAAACTTGGCGATACATTTTTGATATATCACTACTTAATCCATATTTATGCAAACAAAACCTGATTAAAATCAAAAATATATCTTGCTGTAGTGATGGACCAATATACTGCACATTGTTTAAGTTGGATTCATAAACTCGCGCTGGCGTTGGCGCTGTCGTTGGCGTCAGCGTTCGTCGTTGACGTTCGTAGCCGGTATTTATAAACTTGGCGTTCGCGTTGTTGGCAGTGTTGACAACCAACGTAACCTAACATTTCAGTTTTCACGCAGAGGTGTTTTTTTATTTTTTGCTGAATTTAGACAATTAAAATGGATTTAGGAAATCATGAGAGATTGCTTGGTGGCTTGGGGGTAGTGTTGTGCCCTTATGCGGATATATAACTTAGCAAAAAGCGCACACGTCGTCTTAAAACTAGACCAATAAATAGGGCACGGCGAATGGCAGGTGGATTTCAATACTATAAAATGATCAAGGCAATGGACAGAGAGCGGTTTTTCAAATATACAAGGATGACCCTGCCTACTTTTGAAAAGCTGGCAAATGACATATTACCACTAATTAAAAGGCACCACAGATCAGACGGTATATCACCAGAGGAAAGACTGATAATTACATTGCAGTATGTATATTTTTAAAAACAACCAGTTTTATTTCAAAAATCATTGTGCAATGTTTGTAAAAATAATGTACTTTTCTCTATTTTAGATATTTATTCCAAGGAAGTAGTATGCAAGCTCTAGCAAGGACCTTTCATGTGTTACAACTGTCCACCAAATAGTAAAAGAGACATGCGAGGCATTATGGCAAATTTTAAGCCCTGTCTATTTAAAAAGTTCATCTAGTACCCAAGAGTGGCTGGACATTAGCGAGGGCTTTTATACTAAATGGAATTTTCCTCATTGTTTGGGAGCCCTTGATGGCAAACACGTAAATATTAAGGCACCGGCCAAGAGTGGATCTCTATTTTTTAATTATAAAAAGAACTTCAGTATAGTTCTGCTAGCAGTCTGTGATAGTAACTATAAATTCACACTGTTAGATATAGGGGCTCATGGGTCTCACAGCCATGGTGGAATATTCAGAAATAGCAATATTGGCCAGAGACTGGATAATGATGATATGAATGTTCCTCAAGAGATCAACTTGCCAAATTGCAACATTAAACTGCCATTCTTTTTTGTAGCGGACGACGCCTTTCCGCTTAAAAAATATATAGGTAATGAGGCCTTATCCAGGAAAACATTTCACAAGAGAACAAAGAATATTCAATTACCGGCTGTCCAGGGCTCGGCAAGTCATTGAAAATACTTTTGGGGTTCTGTCAGCTCGTTGGCAAATACTAAAAACCACCATCAATGCTAATGTTGATACTGTTGACAGTATTATTAAAGCAGTAGTTGTATTACACAACTATTGCCAGACATAACTATTTACCGACTATTGCCCACCAAGTTATGTCGACACGGATGGGGAAAAAAATGGGGGTCGGAGAGAACAACGTCCTTACAGTCAGTGGGGTGGGAAGAATGGCAGCCAATATCTCTAAACGGGGATTATATGAAATACGAGACAAATTAGCAGACTACTTAGTTTCTGAGGAAGGACAAGTGCCTTGGCAGGAGCAAGTAATAATTAGAGGTTTATTATTACAATAAAAAAAATAGAGTAAATTTTGCAAGAAAAAAGTATTAGTAATTTAACGTAATGTACAAAATAATTCGGTTAATTTTCTTGTATTATGTATGTATATTTTATGTTACTTATTTCTCATAATTTGTATTTTTCTTCTAGAATATTTTTAGAATTAGTTAATTTAGTTGAAGTTAACGTTTCTCCGCATAATTTATAGTTTTTTGTTCTCGTAATATGCATTGATGTAAATTGTAAACCTTAGAATGTAGCAATTTATACTTCCCCCTTTTTTTCATTGTCTAAAATATGTTAGTTTTATAAAGTTAAAAAGTGATGACAAACTGCAAACTGTGTTTCGGTAGTTAAAATTCTTGCGTTTTTTTTCTTTGATTTAAGTGTCAGATATTTCTAGTTTTTTTATGGAGTGGGTAGTGGGTATGGAAAAACTGGACAGTATAATTATTAACAATATATATTTTCCAATACAAAAACTCTTTCATTGCTCTAACATTCTCAACATTTGTTTTCTTTTTTCTTTTGCCTCCTCTGGGCATTTCTTACAGTCTTGCACAGACATATTCGGCAAATTTTTGATTGGAATTGCCTGTGCTTACACCTGCTGTAAGCGTGGAGCATATTTTTTTTGCGACATTCACGACTCCTTCAAGGTCTGAACCAGACTTTCGTTTCTTCATAAATGTTTTCCCTATAAATAGTAATAATGAGAATAGCAATAATATTAACATCAATAAATGTTGCAATAATAATTTTATGCCAACAAAATGAAGCAAATATTGCCGTTAGAGGTGCTTGGTGTAGTGCTAAGAGTTCTAGTTGCATATGGATCATCTTCCCCGACCGATGTTGTTGGTGATAAAATGGACGTGGACCAGGCAGAAGCCGCAGATGGGGGTCAACTTTCACTGGATTCTATTTTTTTCCACTGAAGGCTTAGTTGTACAGTAAGTTCTAAAATACGCAATATTTAATAACCAAATTATTATATTTTAAATGCAAAACTTACTTTCTGGGTTTAGTATACTTCGTATAAAATAACATTTTATTGAAATATATCCAATCAGATTCAGGGGCGGCTGACCCAGATTTTGTTTTCTTTTCCTTTACAAACTTATCCCTAAGCGCCTTCCACTGCTTTTGGCATGTTTAAACTACAAAAGAAATAAATAAATTGGGAAACATAGTACTTTCCTTAATTGTAATTAAACAGATAACTTTTTTACATATATTTGCATGTACTTTATGTTTCTGTATAATGTTTTACTAACCCGATGAATTTAAAATCATAGCAATTTCTTCCCATGCAAGATTCTTTTTTTACATCTTTGTAATTTTTATGGCTAAGATTATACAAAAACTTGTAGTTCTGGATGGTATCGATCAGGAGCCCCAAGTCAATTTCATTTCCCACAAGAGCTTCAGATTTTTTTTTATCTGAGACATCCCACATAGACTTCAAGCCTAAGTACTAACGTACCGTGGGTGTCTGAAGAGAGGGGAAATGTAGTCTATTCACACGGGATTTGAAGGATTGGAGGTTGGGACGGGAAGGGAAAACATCTGCAGGCAATTTGTTCCATAATCTGGAGACCCTAGGTATGAATGAGCGAGAGAAGTGGTCTGTTCTTGGCTGTTGTAGCTGGACAGTAAAGAGATGCATACGTAACGCACCTATTGTAGTTCTGTTAGGGACATTCAAGGGGGGAATAATACCGGCTAGTTCTTCAGAGCAAAGTCCGTGGACGTAGCGGTAGAAAAGGGATAAATCATCTACAGCGCGGCGATGAGCGAGAGAAGGGAGTTTTCTCGTGAGGGCTGGGTCATTGATAAGGCGAATCTTTTGGATAGAATCAAGGATCCTAAGTGTCGAAGGTGATGCCGCTCCCCAGATGTGGGAACAGTACTCTAGGTTAGGTCTTATTTGGGAAACATAGAGAGTGTATTATAAGTTGGTAGGGGAGAAGTATTTTCTGGCTCGAAAGAGAAAAACCAAGGTTTTAGCTGCCGATGTGGCTACTGAAGTAATGTGTTTGTGCCAGCTGAGATCATGTTCGAAAGCGACGCCAACGAGATCGAATGTTTCGTTGTTTTGTAGGCCTGGGCCATTCATGTGGATGGGGTAAGCGTTTCCCGATTTTTTGCGTGAGAGGGAGCAAGACTGGGTTTTGGAGGCGTTGAACTGAACAAGGTTCTTGGCACCCCAGTCTAAGATTAATTGAAGATCTTGGGAAAGGGATAGGTACATGGATCTGCGTCCATTATCCAACTCCTGATTCGAAACTTGTCTGGAAAAATGAATATTGGAGTGAAGAGTACTATCGTCAGCATAACTGTGGATGGGATTAGTAGTTGAAGAGAGCAGGTCATTAATGTGAAGAAGAAACAGGGTTGGTGCCAGGACTGAACCTTGGGGGACACCAGCATTGATAGGATGGAAGTTAGATGAGTGACCCTCAACCACAACAGATATGCGCCGATTAGAGAGGAAGCTGCCGATCCAGGTACATAGTTTGGTAGGAAGACCTTAAGAAGGTAGTTTGTTGAGGAGTGCGGCATGCCATACTTGGTCACAGGCCTTGGAAATATCGAGAGCAACAATCTGAGATTCGCCATGAAATTCAAGAGACTTGTTCCAGTTATTTGTGACAAAGCTAAAAAGATCAGCTGTGGATCTTTGGTGACGAAATCCGTACTGTCTGTCATGGGTGATTTTGTGTTTTTCTAGACATTTTAGAATTTGCAAGTTGATTACTTTCTCCATAACTTTGCTGACAATGGAGAGAAGGGAGATAGGTCTATAATTGGATGGAAGGGACTTGGAACCTTTCTTCGGGACAGGCTGCACACGAGCAGTCTTTCAGCCATCTGGGAAAACACCCCTGTCATAAGAGATCTGGAAAAGACGAGTTAAGATGGGTGCAAGTTCTGGAGCGCAGTTTTTTAGAACAATTGCTGGTATGCCGTCCAGACCAGAGGACTTTTTGGTGTCAAGGGATAGAAGAATTTTAAGAACTTGTTTGACCTTAAGTATTATATCGTGCATTTTGTGGGATACAGACTTAGCGGTTGGAAGAGCGAAATTGGGGGGAGGGATCAGGGTGGAATTGGCAGCGAATTGTTTGGCGAATAGTTCTGCTTTCCCTTTAGAGGTGGAGATAACTGCGTTGTCAGAGGTCATGGGAGGAAAATCGCTTCTACAGAAGTTCTGACTAATGTTTTTGGCAAGTGACCAAAAAGATTTACCGCTATTGGGACAGGAAAGCACTTTACCATTTATGCGGTTGTTAAAAGCATTTTTGGACTCTAAGATAGTTTGGTTGTATTGATTTCTGGCCTCGGTGATAATTTGACGGTTTTCGGGTGTAGGATTTTGAAGATACCTTTTGTGAGCTTGGGCATTCCTGAGCCTGGCTTTGTCACACGCCTTGGAGAACCATGTCTTTTGATGGTGGAGTTTAGGTTTCTTGCGGGTATGTGGAATGAAACCCTCAATACCTGCTTGAATAATGTCTGTGATATGCGAGCAAATTTCGGAGGGATCGGGAGTGGAAAAACAAACAGGGTTCCAAGGGAAAGCAGAGAAGAAGTTTCGAAGACCATCCCAGTCGGCAGACTTGTAGTGCCAGATCGTGCGTTCTGGCATGATTTCAGCAAACTCGGGATGTATGGGACAAGAGACGGTAATGAGGCCATGATCTGAACGACCAAGGGGGGCGCATACAGATGTTAATTAAGGCTCAGGATGGGTGGTAAGAAAAAGATCTAGTTTATTTGCATTATGGGTAGAACCGCGGGGAAAGTATGTTGATTCTCTGATCAAATTGGTGAGCGAGTTGCTGATTGAGAAGTTTTCTGCTGCTCTGCCTTCTGGGTCAGTTTTTGTGGATCCTAACCATTCCTTGCTATGGACGTTGAAGTCGCCTAGGACGATAACTTCAGCGGAGGGAAACTCGGAGATGAGATGGTCGATTTTTGCCGAGAGAAAGTCAAAGAACTCATTGTAGGATTTGTCTGATGGGGAGCGATAGATGCAACAGATAAATTTAGTAGAAGATTTAAGGGCGAGTTTTAGCCAGAGAATATCGGGCTGGCCTGATTCCAGGTTCGGGAGTCTGGTGCAAGAAAGACTGCTGCGAACGTATTCACATACCCCACCATGAAGATGAAAAGGTGACAGCAGTTCAGAGCCTGGAACCAGGAGATGATTGGTTGAGGATTTGGAGCTGATTTGGGTTTCGGTCAGAAAAAGAATGTGGTGTTTGCATGATTGGAGATAGTGGTGGACAGAGTCCAAATTGGAATTAAGCCCGCAGATGTTGGCAAAGGTTATTATGCTCATGGAATTCTTCGATGGTGGGCCCCCATGAGCACCCCTCGCCCGGAGATCCGAATGGAGGGATAGTTTACCTCCGGAATTTTTTACCCCTGGGAGCGCCATCATCATTTTCATATTTGTTTTTTATAAGAGGTGGATAGTTAGAAGAGAGAAGGAACACAAAAGAGAAGAGAAAGAATGACAGTCTGAAGAGGAAAGGAAAAAACCGACTCACGCACCCAGGGCTGGAAACATCCGCTAAGATTTCACCAGTCCTTTAAGTAGTTGCGCGGGGTGGTACCTCCTCGGTCGAGGAAAAGATCCTCTACCACCTACTTTTCTAAAAGAAAAGTGTGAAAAGTTAGAGAAACTTGAAACTCCTCTACCAGCTGATTGGAATAAAATCGAAGGAAAATTAGCAGTTACAACCAACTTCAAAGTATGTTTGTACCTACCGAGGGTCTCAGCTTCCATTTCACTCATTTTTTATCAAAAAACCAGCTACAAGTAAAAAACGCTGCAACAATCCAACTAACAACAAACCAACACTTTTACATGACAGTTGGCCGTTGACGTTGACACTTGACAGCTGCCAACTATCACGTGATACAAATAATAAAATATTATTGGCGTGGCGTCACCGCAACGGATTTGCTACGAACTCCAGAGCCGAAATTCAATTGTTTTAACTTCTAGCGCCAACGACAGCGCCAGCGCCGACGCGAACGTCGAGTTTATAAATCCACCTTTATAGACAAGCCTGAACTAGACTTTGCCGAACCGTCAAACACCACACGGCATTTAGTGGTTAGACTCGACTGTTTTACAACACCGTGATGTGGTAAGAAATATCCGTCTTCATTTTTGGCATCTACTTCAACAATATTATGTCCTAAATCTTTGTACTCTTGCATAAAATCAGTATGTTGGTTTTTCAACTCCTGGTTTTTGTTCAGTCTTTTTTCAAATAAGTCAAATCGATGTAATGCCATAGTCTTAGAATCTCCTAGGTCATTTATCGAATCCTTAAAAGGAATTTTGACTATATATTTGCCTGAAATATCTTTCCAAACTGCGTCTCTAAAATAATCCTCACAATATTTTTCTTCTTTTGAAATTATTTTAGTTGCTGAACCCAATTCTTCAGCTTCCCAAAACTTTACGATTTTTTTGTTTACTGACTCAAAGTTAGTATTGACATTTAAAAATGTGAAAGACTTGTTTTCACATGCTAAAGAATTTAGGTATAAATTTCCGGCAATAACCCAACCAAACTCAGTATTCTGGAGAACTGGCATATTTGGCTCCATTTTCTTGCGCTCTGGAATTAAAACTGTCCAAAATATTCCGGATCCTAGCAGCAAATCAATGTCACCAGGCAAATTAAATTTTGGATTCGCCAAACTTATATCTGAAGGAATTTTTAAAGTGTTTCTGTTGAAAGACCTAATTGGTAACTTCCCGGTAATACGAGGTATAACTAAGCAATTCGTGTTTATACTAAAATCCCCTTGACAAGAATTTAGCTTAATCTTAACCTCATTATTGATTTTTTCCAAAGCCTCCCCTACGCCTTTAACTACATGATTAACTTTTGTATATTCCAACCCTTTAGATACCTTCTCTGTTATAAAGTTACTTTGCGAACCGCTATCCAATAGTGCACGACAAAGAACCGATTTATTTCCACTAACCACTCGGACGAGAGCCGTTGATAGTAAAACTTCCGAAACCTCACAAGAGCTGGCAACGCCGATACATCCATTTGTCGCGTGAAATGTCGTACTCTGGTGAGCACCGATTATTTCATCCGCGGGAACTGCGGAAACTACGCTGTTGTTATGGGAAGGGAACTCTCTACTAACGTCTAGCTCATACCAGGAATATCTGTCCCGAATTTTGCCGAACGATTGTTGGATTTTTTTCGCACCGATCGCTCTTCGCTTGCGAGGAAAAAGACTGGTCAGGGCCCCTAACCAGGTGCTAACCCTGTTCCGACCTTAGGGTGCCCTCCGATCCACCGTTCTGGACAACAAACAAAACATAATTTTGAGGTTAAGGTAAAAAAAAGATGCGGCCGAGCACGGATTCGAACCAATACGTCTGGGTCAATAAGCGCATGCTTTACCCACTGGACTACGTGGCTCATGCTAGGAAATCGGGAACTTTACAAACACTATACAGATATGCTAACGCATTTGAATGACTCGGCTTTTTACCTTCGGGAATTATCGAGACAGATGATATTCCTGGTATCAGCCAGACGTTATTGAACCCTCTTGATTTGTCTGAGGAAGGGTATTTGCACCAACGGTAGATGTCGATTTATTAAAGTCGAAATTACTCGAATTTAAATGTAGTAACGAATTATGTATCTTGGGGCATCTAATGCATTTTTGTAACTTACATTTCCACGTAGGATGAGAATCCCTTAAGCAATTTAAACATAGTTTGAGTCATTTTACAGCTGCAATTCTGTCATTTACGTTTAACTTTAAAAAAGCATCGCACCTATAAATTGGATGTTCTTTTTGACAAAAATAACATTTTACCTTTGAATTTCCTTCAAAAGACGCAAAACTGCGGCTACTAACGTTACGAGCTTTTCCTTTACTGGTTGTACTATACGAACTTATTTCAAGTTTCTTTAACATTTCACACTTTTCTTTTAGAAAATTATTCATATATCTTTCATGCTGGGTAAATCTTGCTCACATTTAAAACATTCCCAATCCCTTCTTGTAATGGTATCACATTTGGAACAAATTATGTAAATAATTATGCTGTCCCAAGTATCAGTGTCCAAACCTAGACTATTCAATGAGCGAAAATGTTTCGTTACATTATCAAACAAATTTCTTAATTCTGAATGTGATTCGTGTGTAATACAGAAATGATCGAAAATTGCTTTTAAGTGATTATGGATAATCAATTTTTTTATTCTCAATTCCGATTTTTTATTCTTCAAGCATTTTCCAAGCTATGTTATAATTAGCAGAAGAAACCTCTATTGATTTAATTATTTGTTGGGCATCCATTTCTAGAGATGACCTCAGGTAATAAAAACGTTGTATATCTGACAAGGCGCTATTATGGTACACTAAGGCAAGAAAATAATCTTTAAACTCAAGCCATGAATCGTACTGACCATTAAATGTAGGTAATTTAATAGGGGGTAACTTAACCAACGCTTGTACATCGTTTCCCTAAGGTGACCCTCCACTCTGAATAGAAACATTACCAGATGCACTCGTTGAACTATGTGTGTTTTTTAACTTATCGCAAAAAGACTGCATTGAACTAACAAGTTCAAAATAAGACGACTCAAAATTGAGAATCTCATAGTCACTACTATTTTCTAACAACTCTATTTGCCCCTGAATATCACTAAATTCATCATATAAAGGCAAAACCTTTTCCAGCCGCATCTCTACTTCCACAATTAACCTCTCATCAGTTTTTTTCTTTTTCAGTACCAACAAAATATCCCCTAAATCTGGTTAGTCTCCCTTTTATCTGCCCTCTCTTTGCTTTTAAAACCCTTAATTCATCATCAGCCATTGTTGCTCAGGACAAAAATATATCAAAACTTATGCTACTTACCAATGGTGGTAAACTTCTTTTCACACCGACAACGGCCGCACAGGAATAAATATAAAAACTTTATTTTGTTATAGTTATAAATACTTCAATTATTATAATTGACATTTTAATCGCTAAGAACGATAATAACGATATGAAGCGTGCGGCAGCTTCTTGATAAGAGAGAGGTTACAGTGTTGTCATGTTTCATGCTGAATTTTATGCCTAAACAAGGTTTGTTCTGCTTATGGACAAGCCCTTTATTTTTCTGTTATAGAGAGAGGCCGGCCGTGACTAACATAAAAGAAGTAATTAATATAAACTTGCTTGCATTCCATTGCCTACTATTGTTTTAAATAAGATAATATCCTTTTTAATTTTGTTAAGACGAAAATAATTTAGAAAATAACTACCCCTGGTGTTATAGTATTTTTAAACCCACAAAAGGGTTTGCTATTTAAAACAAGAGAGAAGTGTTAAAAAAACTGTGTGATTCAAGAAAAGTAAGCAAAAGGAAATTTAGCAGAATATCTATATTTTTATAGAACACTACTAGGAAAACTGTTTTATAATGCTATACAGAATAGTTTATAACCAACAAGAATTCCAGCAATAGAATATTATTTTTGCACAAGTCTAACAACAAAATAATGTTACCAAGAGTAATTTTGTTATGGTATTGAAGATGAAAGGTAAATGAACTTTATTTTTCCTACATTTTTTATAAGTGTTTGTAAAGTTGAGTACCTGCTTAGTCAGCAGTATGATAAATAAGATGCACATCGGCAATAAAAGTGTGTATAGTTTCATTTTAAAATATTGAAGGAAGAACTTTTCTTTCAATTTCTTCTATTGGAACATAAAATTTTGCCAAAGTAACCAATATTTTATCAAAAATATTACCAAGAACATGACTTTAATTATAGCATATTGTGTAATTAGTTTAATTCATCACTAAGTGATGTCTTTGGTAAAAATAAATAAAGAAGTAAACAACACCTTGGTTTTTTAGTGGCATACGTTTGTATGTAGCACCCCTAGGTTAAGCTTAACGTTAACATGTAGATTGTAGATTGACACTTATTTTTGCTTATCTCCTGACGTCACTTGGCACTGAGGGCAATTGGCTGCTTTCCAAATTACAATGAATGATACTGAGAAGTAAAAAAAAATTTGTTATAAATATTGCTCTTGAAAATAATATTTTTGGGTTTGTAATGACTTTCTTGAAAGATTTATGCAATAAACAAATGCTTGCACCGAGAATCAGAAACTGTTGAGTCAAACAATAAATGTTTAGATCAACAGTTTTTGCACTTTAAATACAAGCAATGCTTTGTGAGAGTTGAATGAAACACCAGAAAATGTTAAATTATACTGATTGATTTAACTACCAAAAACTGCCTATTGAATAAAATAAAGGTAGTTCTAAAGATGTGCCAAACGTGGTCTGTTAATCTAACATTTTAAAAATGTTACATTAACATTCTAAAAATATTGAGATAAAGAATATAGTTCATTGGTTAAAATAAAATAAGGTATTATTTGAATATATGGTAACATTGTTTCAAATACATTTATATATTAGAACAACATTTTTTATGGTTGTCTTAATATTGAATTGTTGTTGGTTTAATAGTTTAGTATATCCACCATACTTATAATATTAAGAATTTAAACAACGACTTTAGCACATCAATTGAAAGTTTGTGGACATTAGGGTAAACAATATTTTTGTTTATTATAAATCTTGGAAAATCGGTTCAATTATTTTTAGACTATTGGTTTAACAAGATTTATTTGTGTTTTAAATCAAACGATATTGTTATTTGAAATGAACAATTAACGTAACCAAAAATAGTAGGGTGTTACAAATTCAATGTCTTATCATTGTGATCTGCGAAACCTGAGAAAACCTGAACATGTTGCGTAATTTAGTGATGTGTACTATTTATTTAAAGAAAAAAAAATATTTAAGATGTCGTAGTCTTTCTATGAAGTAATAAACAATGGTACTGTAATTTTTAGAATGTATTTTGTTCTACACTAAATGTATTAGCTCTGCCCTAATTTATGAGGTTAGTATCTTTAGGGTTTCAGATATCAAAATTCTAAGACACCGAACTTGGTAATAGTTTCTGAATAATAAAATTAATGTAAATATATTTGCACCAAATATATTAGAAACATTGCCATTGTTTTTAATAGATATAATATAGTTGAAATATGTATGTCTTTTAATTTACTCAGAGGGAAAGTGTTCTTCCATTATTGCAACACTAATTCCCATGGCTCTTAAAATTTGCTGAACCACAGCTTCTTCCTTTCCAAATCACCTTAAAACCAACATTTAAAAACAAATTTAAAGGTGCCCTTTAGAACATCACCGCTGAGGCACTGCGCGCTGCTATAGCGGTATGCGATCCGTACTGCTCCACATGCAATAAGAGGGAATACATTTCGAACTTCACTGCCGCTTCTTTTGCGGTGCCACCAGTGTATCGCCGCGCAGGCAGCGGCACTGCCGGGCCGCACCAGTAGCAGTTGGGCAGCGTGGATGCGCGGTGAAAATGCCTTTTTCGCCGGCAGATGATGACAACTTAGTGGAGCTTGTAGCAAAATATACAGTTTTATATGATGCTAGTGTCCCTGGTTATAAAGACACAGCATTGCGGGATAATATTTGGAAGGAGATTGGAAAAGAACTAATTGAGGTACCTTAGCGGTACCTCAATATAAAATGCGTGACTAAAAACAGCTGGTAACCGACCTGCTGAATTGTGCCCGACTCCGGAGAGGCGGTAAAGAACTAAAGTACTCAAAACCGCCGAGGCGGTGCCGCAAGAGCTGCTTCGTTAAGCGGCGGCAGCGCGCTGCCTCAGCGGTGATGTTCTAAAGGGTACCTTAGTCTAAAATAATGCAAGCAGTATGTTAAAATACTGCAAAAATTATAGGAACTAAAAAGTTTCAAACGTTAATATCTAGGTGTATAAGAACATGCTATGTCTGGTGAAACAAAAATTTGCTTCTGTATAAAATAATTCATAAAAATTAATAATTTTTATATTGTCCTGCTTAGAATAACCCTGTAAATTCAAAAATAATTTTAAGATATATTTTTATTTACGCCCTACAACTTCTGTGAAATCTTTTTTTTGATATCGTAAATAGTAAAGCGGGTATCTTACTTTGTCACACTAATGGGCCTATACTGTAAATGTGATTTTATTAATATTTAGCTTTAACATTATAACTTACGTTCTTTGAGACTACATTTTCCAAATCTTTTTCTATAACAACTTCTAATTTCATAATTGTTTGATACTCTGTTAGTTTTTTTTATCTAAAACATCCCACGTAGCCTTCAAGTCGAAGTACTAACGTACCTTGGGCGTCTGAAGGGAAGGGAAATTGAGTCTATTGACACGGGATTTGCAGGATTTGAAGTTGGGACGGGAAGGGAAAACATCTGCAGGCAATTTGTTCCATAATCTGGAGACCCTAGGTATGAATGAGCGAGAGAAGTGGTCTGTTCTAGGCTTTTGTCGTTGGACAGTAAAGGGATGCATACGCAACGGGCCCGTTGTTGTTCTGTTAGGAATAGTCAATAATACCGGCTAGTTCTTCAGAGCAAAATCCGTGGAAGTAGCGGTAGAAAATGGATAAATCCCCAACAGCGCAGCGATAAGCGAGGGAAGGAAGCCAACAAAATCAAATGTTTTATTATTTTGTAGGGCCTGGCCATTCATGTGGATGGGGTAAGCGTTGCCAGATTTTTTGCGTAACAGGGAGCAAGACTGGGTTTTGGAGGCGTTGAACTGAACAAGGTTCTTGGCACCCCAGTCTAAGATTAATTGGAGATCTTGGGAAAGGGATAGGTACATAGATCTGCGTCTATTATCGAACTCTTGATTCGAAACTTGTCTGGAAAAATGAATATTGGAGTGAAGAGTACTATCGTCAGCATAACTGCGGATGGGGTTGGTAGTTGAAGAGAGCAGGTCATTAATGTGAAGAAGAAATAGGGTTGGTGCCAGGACTGAACCTTGGGGGACGCCAGCATTGATAGGATGGAAGTTAGATGAGGGACCGTCAACCACAACAGATAGGGTCTCCGGTGGCGGAGTTGGTACGGCGCCAGCTTTGCAATCGTGAGGCGCGGGTTCGAATGCCGCTTCGACCATGGATATTTTGTGATTGTCATTGGAAGGTGGTAGAGGAATTCTTCCTCGACCGAGTTGGTACCACCCCACACATCCTCTTAAACGGCTGGTGAAATCCCAAGGGATGTTTCCAGCTCTGGTTGTGTGAGTCGATTCCCCAGTACACCCACGGTACATAGTACTTAGACTTCGGTCTTCGTGGGCTGTCAGAAGATAAAAAAAATGCGCCGATTAAAGAGGAAGCTACCGATCCAGGTACATAGTTTGGTAGAAAGACCGTAAGTAGGTAGTCTGTTGAGGAGTGCGGCATGCCATACTTGGTCAAAGGCCTTGGAATTATCAAGAGAAACAATCTGAGATTCGCCATAAAATTCGAGAAGCTTGTTCCAGTTATGTGTGATAAAGCTAAGGAGATCAGCAGTGGATCTTTGGTGACGAAATCCGTACTGTCTGTCATGAATGATTTTGTGTTTTTCTAGATATTTTAGAATTTGCAAGTTGATCACTTTCTCCATAAATTTGCTGACAATGGAGAGAAGAGAGATAGGTCTATAATTGGATGGAATGGACTTGGAACCTTTCTTCGGGACAGGCTGCACACGAGCAGTCTTTCAGCTATCTGGGAAGATACCCTTGTCATAAGAGATCTGGAAAAGACGAGTTAAGATGGGTGCAAGTTCTGGAGCGCATTTTTTTGGGACAATTGCTGGTATGCCATCCAGATCGGAGGACTCTTTGGTGTCGAGGGATAGAAGAATTTTTTGAACTTGCTTGACCTTAAGTATTATATCGGGCATTTTGTGGGGTACAGACTTAGTGGTTGGAAGAGCGAAGTTGGAGGGAGGGATCAGGGTGGAATTTGCAGCGAATTGTTTGGCGAATAGTTCAGCTTTCCTTTTAGAGGTGGAGATAATTTCGTTGTCAGAGGTCAGGGGAGGAAAAGTGCTTCTACAGCGGTTTTGACTAATGGTTTTGGCAAGGGACCAGAAGGATTTGCTGCCACTGGGACAGGACAGCACTCCATCTTTTATGCGCTTGTTGTAAGATAGTTTGGTTGTATTGATTTCTTGCCTCGGTGAAAATTTGACGATTTTCGGGTGTAGGATGTTGAAGATACCTTTTGTGAGCTTGGACTTTTTTGAGCCTTGGAGAACCATGGCTTTTGAAGCCTTTTGAAGCCTTTTGAAGCCTTTTTGAGCCTTGGAGAACCATGGGTATTGAAGGTGGAGTTTAGGTCTCTTGCGGGTATGTGGAATGAAACCTTCAATACCTGCTTGAATAATGTCTGTGATATGAGAGCAAATTTCGGAGGGATCGGGAGTGGTAAAACAGACAGGGTTCCAAGGGAAAGCAGAGAAGAAGTTTCGAAGACCAGCGGGTTTCTGTTAGGTGCAAATTATTGGAAAAAACTTTTTATGCAAGAAGTTCTTATAATTATATAAATATAGCATATTTTAGAAATACTCTTAAAAAAATACTCTTAAAAAATCATTTATATTATTAAATTTTTGGTTTCCTCTTAACATTGCAAATTAATTTTGTGAAGTGTCCAATACTTATGTAAGTTCACTTGTTTTCAAAATGTAGTCAGTTGACAATTAATCTGTTTCAGCTTTGAAGCTTCGAAAACGGTTTGAGATCTCAATCAAGTACTTCCCTCTCAGTTTCAATACTGTAATTTAGTACTGTATTGTCTTAGTACTGACTCTACATAGTACCAGTAGTATCACAAATAGAAAAGAACTTGATACTAGTGGTGTGAAACTTCAATTCGTTTTCTGATAATTGAGTCCGTTTTCAGATCTCGAGCTGTAGGATATCAAAGTTAACTTCAATTTAAGACATTCACAAAATTAATTCGGATTTTTTCATAGGCCCCGTATAATTGAGAGTATTTTTAAAATATGGAACACTGATAAATAATTAATACTCTGGTATAAAGATTTCTCTTGTTCCAATTATTTGCACAAACAACTAAGACAACAACAACAAAAAACACAAACCCACTAAAAACATCACATCACGACATCCCCTATCTGTCGAAATTTTATTTTGAAAAGATCAAATAGGGACACACCGAAACGCAAAATGCTCATACTTGGTCTTCTCCTAGAACCATTCTAAAACGATAAACCGCCGACGGGCAATGATATTGTGCGGAAATGGTAATCCCGCCTTCTTTTGGGATTTTAAATAATAACAGATACAAAAAGATTTTTTACAGTTGCAAGACAATTTTGCGAAGGTAATAAAGCGTTGTATTATACGTATTAACGTGTAGTAGTAAGAAATGAAATTTTTACCCTTATATGAAAGTTGTATTAGGACTGGACGGCATAAGACAAAATTGTATTGGTAATGTTATTAATGCATACTGTTTATAAATGCCGTTCTAGCAATTTAGGGATTGCTGTAGTTGTTAACCTGTGTTACTACACCAATAATTTAAATAATACTGGTTAATAAAAAAATTGTTATCCGTACAAAATAATTCTTAGCAGTACTGTTTTATTAGAACATTTTCCTCAGTGTAGTTAGAAGAGAGTAGGATTAGAAAAGAGAAGACAAAGAATGAAGTCTGAAGAGGAAAGGAAAAGAAAACCGACTCACCCACCCAGGGTTGGAAACATCCGCTAAGATTTCACCAGCTCTTTAAGTGGTTGCGCGGGGTGGTACCTCCTCGGTCGAGGAAAAGATCCACTACCGCCTGCTAAAGTTTGCCCATAAATTTTATTCTGATGCCTATTTTAGGAATGATCCCCTCTAGAATCTTATGGTCTGTAATTTGCAATAAAGCAGCTTCATCAATTTCATGTTCTGATTTAAAAAAATACATTTGGCACAGTATATTCTTGTCATTAATAATACAGGGTGGTGCAACCAAGATGGGGTGGACGATTGTGAGTAAACGGTGAGGAATTTCGAAATTTTTTTTTGGATATTATCGATAGTCAGACCCGCTATGTTTTAAAATTATTGCCATAATACAGGGTGGTCCGAAAAACTCGTGACGAACCAAACTTGTATTTTTTTAAATGGGACACCCAGTATATAATTATTCCAATTGATTCTCCTGTTCGTTACGATCATTTTGATATAGGGTTTATTGGGTCCAAAACTTATAGTAAGGGAATGGGACGCGGTTAAAGTTGAAAAAATGCGCACAGTTCGGCCATTTTTTAAAAAAATTTGAAACAGGTATGGAAAAACCAAATATTCCATAATACGTTACATATCCTTGAATACATTATTCACTTGCAATTTGTTTAAAATTATTCACTGTTATACAGGGTGGTCAAGTTTTGCAAATACGCCCTGGATTCATTTTTTTAAATGGAACACCCTGTATATTTTATTTTCATGTTAAAGATAACATTACTGGCTTTCAAAAAATACCATACATGATGCCTTTCTGACCAACAGTTTTTTAGTAAACTAGCCGTGAAAGCAAAGTTTCTTCATTCTAATACGATTAAGTATATTGAATTTACGTTGTTTATTATTGAAATGAAACAAAAGATTGACGAACTTGTCAAAGCGTCTGCCGCATAATCCATTATTTACAAGTTAAGTGTAGGTGGCCCAATAATTATGAGGTAAGAAAACTGAGACCCGAAACTTTTACATGTTTATTAGAGATATTTCGAAAAACAGAAAATATTGTTTTTAGGAAATGTAAAGTAATTAATAAACCAGTTATAAACAAAGATAATTAGTTATCAGTATTATTAATAGTGTAAGAAAATTAATTAAGCAAAAACAGAACATCTTTTAAAATTATTTAGGTATGTACTTACTTGTTTATATTAAATTAGGTTTACAAGTAAGTAGGTACATACCTAAATAATTTTAAAAGATGTTCTGTTTTTGCTTAATTAATTTTCTTACACTATTAATAATCCCGACAACTAATTATCTTTGTTTATAACTGGTTTATTAATTACTTTACATTTCCTAAAAACAATATTTTCGGTTTTTCGAAATATCTCTAATAAACATGTAAAAGTTTCGGGTCTCAGTTTTCTTACCTCATAATTATTGGGCCACCTACACTTAACTTATAAATAATGGATTATGCGGCAGTAGCTTTGACAAGTTCGTCAATCTTTTGTTTCATTTCAATAATAAACAACGTAAATTCAGTATAATCGTATTAGAATGAAGAAACTTTGCTTTCACGGCTAGTTTACTAAAAAACTGTTGGTCAGAAGGCATCATGTATGGTATTTTTTGAAAGCTAGTAATGTTATCTTTAACATGAAAATAACATATACAGGGTGTTCCATTTAAAAAAAATGAGCCCAGGGCGTATTTGCAAAACTTGACCACCCTGTATAACAGTGAATAATTTTAAACAAATTGCAAGTGATTAATGTATTCAAGGATATGTAACGTTTTATGGAATATTTGGTTTTTCCATACCTGTTTCAAATTTTTTTTAAAAATGGCCGAACTGTGAGTATTTTTTCAAATTTAACCGCGTCCCATTCCCTTACTATAAGTTTTAGACCCAATAAAACCTATATCAAAATGATCTTAACGAACAGGAGAATCAATTGGAATAATTATATACCGGGTGTCCCATTTAAAAAAATACAAGCTTGGTTCGCCACGAGTTTTTCGGACCACCCTGTATTATGGGTATAATTTTAAAACATAGCGTGTCTGACTATCGATAATATCCAAAAAAAAAAATTTCGAAATTCTCACCGTTTACTCACAATCGTCCACCCCATCTTGGTTGCACCACCCTGTATATTATAATAAGAATATTTTTTTAGAAAAAATGTTTTCATCCTTCCCCTTCATTTCCACCCGTCTTAGGACACATTGTATACGATACAGGGTGAATTTCCGCAGAATGGACACACAAGAAAAAAAAAGTTTTGTATTTAGAACTTCTAAAGATGAGATGATTTATACAATAAACCGAAACGTTAAGTGAATATGACTTGTTTTAGTTTATTGACCGAAAACCCAATTGAGAAAGAATTGAATAATTCTGAAGTATCTGAAGGATCTTTAGTGCCCCCACCCCCCTTCTGAAGTATCTGAAGGATCTTTAGTGCCCCCACCCCCCCTTTATCAAGATAGATAATTGAATCTCGGTAAACACCAATGGTATATAAATACTATCTTTTGATTTAAATTTGATCGTTGTCAAAATTTTATATTTATTTGTTTTAATTGAATGTAAGGTCTTGCAATACATCATGCAAAGTGCCACAAAGGAGAATATTATACAAACATGTCAAGTCTCTATTCAGAGTTAAAACCAAATGACGGCATGTCAAAACTTGCTTTGTTGAAATTAGATAAATGTAATTTAATGTTAAAATAATCTTATAATCTTAAAAGGTTTTTAAAATAAAGTCCTTGTAACCTCGATACATTGGAATAGTCAAGCCGGGTTTATGCAGAGCACTGTAACTTTAATTTAGCTCTCCTTTATTTAAGAAAATAGGGCATTTATGCAGATTATTTAATTTCTCCTTACGCAGGCGCAAAATATATTTTTAGGTTAGTATTAATCCAATGATGTTTTGTTCCCTTTTTCGAAAAAAAAAGTTTTTTAGCGATTTGGTTGTTTATTATATGTATATTTATTTTCGTGTTTCTAAAATGAAATTATATAATTGATTATGAGAATTTTATTTTAACCAAGTCGCGAACTGTTGTCACGCATGTTCGCGTTGTGCGCAGGTGCAATAATCCGTTTTTTTTAAACTTTATAAAAATTGATCACATTTCTAAAGCAAAACTGAAGTTAAATTAAAATTAAACTGTGCATAAACGTTCTAATGGATTGATGTATACTTAATTTTTCCTAAATAATAGTTAAAAGTTAAAATGCTCTGCATAAACCCGGCTTCAACCAGAAAATCTATCCTTACATTGTGGAATGTATTAACCTTAATATCCCGACAAATATCGTAATTCTTTGCCTTAAATCAAATATGGATTCCGACTGAGTTATGTAGGTACACCTTTTGTTTTAAATAACCCCCCAAAAAGTGTATCATTTACTTTTATCACAACTTGAACTCCGGAAATCTCCAGTCTTCCAGAATTTCTTCAACCATTTTACTAAACTTTTCTTACTACCAAGACCTTAAAAAGAAAAAAGGGCTTAAAAAACTTAAAACGCTTGTTAAGGATATTTCAATATTACAAAAAGAACAAAAGCATAATGACCTTGACAGAAAGAAGGGTACTCAATTTTGGCGGCCATTATTAAAGAGGGCCGTTCCATTGAAAATAATCGTATATAAATACTTAAAACACTTACTGTGTAAAATGAAACACAATAAAATATTCATTACATAAACACCAAAAAAAAAATAAACGGCTAAATGCCTAATTATTCTAGGAATCAGACACGCGGCCGCGGAACCATTTAACAAAACAAAGCAATGCGGTTTGGGTCAAGCCAGTAGTATTAATTCTGGCGTCACGAACGTGTGCGACGTGTGCGCGCTATCGAAGCGCCCTCCGTCGCATATTTCCGACATCAACAATCAACATGCCTCAGACTGTTGAAATAACTGGCCTGAATGTTAAGATAACAAACTATTTAATTAAATCAATGAACTAGAGTGATCACTTGACAACTTTCTAATCTTTGAATTAGCAGTAAATATGTTTTAATTTAATATTTATTTTTAATACACGCGAAAACCGTAGTGATTCAACTAACCAATACCAAAGGTCTTTTATCAAAACACTTTCAGAATTTCAATTTAAGCAACAAGTTAATATTATATCAATATTTTAACTGTTAAACGAACAAATAGAAATCAAGAAATTAAAATGTTGCTTTAAAATCGTATCTAATATATTTTCTTTTAATGTTTTTTTAGTCGAATTAACAAATTTGGAGTTAACATTCACGCAAGTGTTGATCCAATCATTTTAATTTTCTCAGTGTGCATATTTCTTATCTAATCTTATAGGAATGTTCTGAAGTTGATTATGAAATGCTAGTATGTAAAGCAAATTAGAATTAGTCGATTTTCGCATCAGCCAAGGCTAATTCTGTAATATTAACAAGAAATAATCTACATTTTTTTGTGTAAGAAAGCAGGAGAGAAAGATTTCACTTTTTACAAAACACATTAGGTGCGTCTTAAACAATGTTTGCTTATTATTTTAGGGCATCGACCTTTTTTATTCTTAATTAAGCGATTAGTACTCTTATTTCGTATTAAGAATTCTTAGTGTTTTGCGTTTGTCGATATGTAGCATCGTTTATGCATTATTTAGTAAAATATTCGTTCTTGTATACGCCATATCAACAATACACTTGTTTTTTGAAAAGCTACGCGTGAACGGATATTGTGCTAAATAATTTGTAAACGGTACAAAATATCCAAAAATCCAAGAAACAGAAAGTTAAAAAAAAGCGAGAAAGAAGGAACGATCAATAATGTGTGTTTCCTTTAAATAATCAGTATCATCCTGTTATGAAAATAATAATTTCAATTATAACCGAAAACTTTAACTTCGGATAATTCGGAAATATAGAAAGAAAGACTTACAATGTGGTAAACAAGGTTAGTTTTACTAGATTGAAAAAACGCGCAGTAAATAGGTATTTAAAATTCATTATTTGTAAGAATCTGCAAAATACGATTCGCTTGTCACAGCACCAAGAATTTAAATTATAAATAATATATACCGATACAAATAATGAGTGATTAGGAAACTAGGGTGTCTAAATCAGACTGTTCCGCCTAATATGAATTATAAGGTATAGGTAACATAATTATAATTATAATTTCATAATCAACCAAATAAATTTTAGTTATCCCAACAAAAATGCCGAAAAATAAATTTGTTTGGTCACAGGGTATATGACCCGCAAATTGTCCAGTCTCTTTGTATCTTAAAAATAAAGAATTTATGACATATGTATAAAAAAACTTAAGATATAAATTTGTTTCTTAATTTTGGCTGTAGAATCTACCCTCAAATTGTTTACACCCTGTGTTTGCTTAAAATATACCCGGGTTTGAGATATTTATATAATCAATATAGAAAATTGTACTGGTTTCTGTTAAATTGGTAGTTTTAGGGTTTTTGTGCCAACAGGCAGGCTGATAAACCGAAAGAAATGGAAACCATGTTTTTTGTATCCTAGCGATACCGAAACGTAAAAATTCGAAAAAATCTCGAGATGTAACTTATTCACGAATACAATACTTCCTTTTAGCGAACGAAGTAGAAAGAAAAATGTTAGAGGGGATCTTATAATTATTCCCCATAGCGCTAATTCCATTCTTCGCAATTTTACCTTTTTATTTTTAGGCTTACTTGCCGTGAAAGATTAAAAAAGGGGTCAGAAGATGGAAAACCTAAACCTTTGTAAAAGCTTTTAATGTCTATAAAGAAATTAGATTTCTATTCTGATTGCACTGGAAAATGGGAAAGGTAATTTAATTTTTTTTATTCGTATAAAGAAAGCGGACTACCTCGTTTAAATCTAAATAACATCAAATTGCTGGTGTCTCGTGATTATCATTTCTGAAAAGTTTTTTTTGTTAATTTGGTTATAATAACAATACGTAAAACACAAAATGGGGTCCTAATACTGTTGTAAATCTACCATAACCGTAAGCAATTGTCTAATTATAATTGAGTTTCATATAGTTTTAATATTAAATACGGAATATAATAAGTAGTTTTCAATTATTAAATTAATCCTGAGATGTCAGATATTTTTTTAATAGAGAGATAAAAATCTACTAAAATTCCATTGTATTTAAAAATGGAGGAATCCGTGTGGTACATAACGTCATCAAACTATTTCCAATTTAACGGTGCTTCAAGTAACTTTGAAGCATGACACTGGCACTGAAACAGTAACTCATGATAACTTTTTGGTAGACATATATAGGGTAAGTTTTTTAAAGTGTTACAAGGCGATATCTCGAAAACGGTATGAAATATGTCCATGAAATTTTGGTGAGTTAATAGGGAGAGGGAAGGACATATTTAAACATATTTTTGATATTTATCCCCTCCCTTTATTGTGAGGGGTGGGGATAAATTTGGAGTTTTAAATGGGATGATGTACTTTTGTTTATAAAATTCGAATCTATGTAAAAAACTATATACGTGAATTATGATGTTGTAAAATAAAAAAAATATTTACCATTTAATTTCAACTTATTTATCGTCTGTCATGCTTGAGAAGTTGTTCAAATGTCCCCCTTCAACTTCCAAATACCTCTTTTTCTAAATGAATTTTATACACTCTGTAACATTTCAGGTGTCACTAATAAGCAAGCAAAGCGGATTCGGTCTTTGATATCATCTAAAGTTGTAGGTGCAGTGGCCATCACTTTGTCCTTTATAAAACCCCCACAAGAGAAAGTCAAGGGGGGTCAAATCCGGGGACCTTGCAGACCTGTTTACGGAATCAGCTCGTCCAATCCACCTGCTTTCAACTATTTCATCCAAATAATTACGGGCCTGTATTGCATAATGGGGTGGAGCTCGTTCATGTTGAAACCAAATGTCAGGATTTATGTTCTGGTTTAAGAATTGGGATAATTGGTTTTTTAAAAAATCTCCATTTAAATGTCCTTCAAAGAAATGCGGACCTACAACTCTATCCCCGATACCACACCAGCCATTAATTGATCAGGGATGTTGATTAGGTAGAGTTCTCATCCAGTGGGGATTCTCCGACACCCAATAGTGCATATTATGTCTATTTACCTAAAGAAAACAGCAAAACAAAAAAAAAGATATCAGAATTCTGCTGATAAGGGATAACTTAAAATTCTACCTGTCCATAATTATGGAAAGTAGCTTCGTCAGAAAAAATAACATTCATTAGGAACCTGTTATTTCCTTGCATTTGTCTTGTGACCCAATTGCAAAATATAACGCGATTTTCAAAATCTTACCCATATAGCTCTTGGTGGAGTGTAATGTGGTATGGATGAAAATTGCACAAGTGCAATATGGTCACAACTGATTTTTGACCTATTCCAGCATCTCTAGCAAACCGTCTGGTACCTACATGCTAATCAATAGCTAACGCTCCTAAAACGCTAACCGTCCTATTTTTGTGCGTTTTAGTTCGCTTCCGAACTCGTGGATTCGTCTTTAGACTGCCTGTAGTACGACTTCTGGCTTTCAGCCTTTTAAATGCCGTGTGAGATTTCAGATTATTAGGAAACCTCTTCGCCCACACTAGAGCAGCTTCTCTGTAGTTTTTTCTGCAGTCCCCAGGAGTTAACAACATATCAACTTGCACATTAAAATTCGCTTCCATGTTTAATTGAGCAATAAACTGAGAAATAAAATCGTTAATACGTCAAAATTCTCAACTGACTTAAGGAAAATCAACGCATTTCCATGGAAACCAATAATATTTCTCAATGAAGTGAACTAGATTTATTGGTAAAATTTATTTATTTTTTAAATTCAGTCAAAGAGAAAGTCAGGAAGGTGGTAGAGGATTTCGTCCTCATCCGAGGTGGCACTACCCCACAAATCTGCTTAAAGGGCTGGTGAAGTCCATACGGATGATTCCAGCTCTGGATGTGTGAGTCGGACATTTCTAGTACACCCACGATACATAGAGTACTTAGGTTAAGACCTTCGTGGGCTGTCCAAATATAAAAAAAAACATAATTCCGTAACCAAAAGAGCAAATTAAAAAACAAATTCTACATATACGTACTTTTTTAAATAGATTTGAATTTTATAAACAAAAATACAACATCCCATTTAAAATTCCAAAGTTACCCCCCCACCCCTCAAAATAGAGGGAGGGGGTAAATATCAAAAATATGTTTGACTATGTTCCTCCATCTCCCCATTAACTCACCAACATTTCATGAAAATATTTTAAACCGTTTTCGAGATGTCGCCCTGTGACACTCACCCTGTATATTTTTTACCCAGCAAGCGTTTACATGACTACAAATAAAATAATTGGTAATAATCCACGTGACCACTTGCCATTAGCCACCTACTGCACGGGACCTCACGAGACGGCACTGGTCGCCACGGGACGACACAGGACGGCACGGGACGGTACGGGACGGTACGGGATGGTACGGGACGGCACGGGACTACGGCACTTATTACGGACAACAAGCGACGTTGCCAGTCTTACTCTAAATTTCGTCACCATGCAATGGCAATAAATTACTAAAAAATTATTATCACGAAAAATGATGGTATATTTTGTTCATTCTTAGTCATGTGGTATTTACGATTGCATGTGCTGACCTACAGTAATTGCGTAATTTTAGTATGGTTTATCAATCTCAAACTGTGAGATATAACTGAAAGCCTGGCAACAGCCGATCTTAAAAAGCCGGTGGGGGAGCATATAGTTGACAAGATTAAGAGTAATCCTAAAGTCTCTGATTACTCTAAAATGTAAATGACGGTATCTAATGTTTCTAAATACCAGGTGTTATGAAATTTACTGCACGTATTGAAAGCGGTAAATCCTGGTATGAATTCAGATTGAAGAAAAATGATCATAAATGATGCTTTGCAATAATAAGCTGATAATCGCCTTTTACACTTTCTCTAACAGACGCGACGGTACCCGCCGCTAACAAGAAACACGTACTTAGTACGAATAAGTTTCCAATTCTATCAATCTTATTTTCTATGCTACAAGTCAGCATAAGAAATAATGTTTTTGATATCTTTAAAGTTGTTTGAAATACACTAACAAAATAGTAAGTATAGCTATTAATGTATTAAACGATTTAAACAAACTAATTAAAACACAATGCTTAAAAGAATCCACGGTATTTTTTACTATCAGCACTGAAAAACTAAGAAGTTATTTACTTACAATACAACTCTTGCTGTCTGCCTAAGTAAGTTATTTGACATATTATCTAATTGTTTCAAATACTTTTACCCGTGACGTAGCAAAAGATAGGCAACCCATAAAAACTACCAATATAGTTATTGTTGCATGAGAGATAGGAAAAAAGTTGTGTGGAAATAATAGGAGCATTCAGCAGTTCAATCGTTTTATCGCTTTTTCGCCAATTTTGCAATTCGCATTTATATGAAACAAACACAAACTTCCTGCGACTGACGTTGAAATATCTAAATGCCTGAAATAATTTAACACCTGTCTCATTTTTGTTTATTTCAACGTACCTACTCTACTGCATCGGCAACTATACAAAAACGAGTGCATAATATGAGTGTTATCAATATTTTTTCTTTAGAAGTTATGTTTAAGTAATAATGTAGTTTATTTTTGCTACCTACAAAATGGTCTTCGTCGATCCGTTGTTAACTAATATTTTGCTCAGTTTTATCTAGTTTGTGATTTGATTACAGTGTTTCTTAAGTTAGCCTAACAGGGTTGAAAACTAAAGTAAATTTATGACCAATAATATTTAGTTTTTGACGTAGGAATTAGCTTTTTCAACTGATGGTTGCAAGATGCTGGCTAGATATTTTTCCAATTTTTGTAGCGGGGAGTTGAAGGCACTGACGATTGGTCTTAGTGGGATATTTTCCTTATGTATTTTCGGAAGTCCATACAGTTTTGGGCATCTGCTTGATTTTTCTCTGGGGATGAGTTTTTGTTTTGTTTCCGGATCTATAGGAGACTCGTTTATTTTTGTTTTTGTTGTTTTTTCTAAGTATATTGTTGGATCTCTGGCGATTGGTTTGTAGGCCGGATCGTCGAGGAGTCTTTTCATTTTTGTTGCGTAGTCTTTTGTGTTCATAACTACGGTCGCATTGCCTTTATCTGCAGGTAGAATTATGATATCCTTATTTTTGTTGATGTTCCGTAACGATTGTAGTTCAGATGGGCTCAAGTTTGGTTTCGGTGGTTTCGATGTCCTTAAGTTATTATGTAACCTTTGCGGGCGCAAGAAACCGATTTAGACACAACTTGACTTTAGAAAAACTCATTTAGAAGCTTTTTCAAAAAAAATCGGTAAGTTATGATAATTTTATTGTCAAAAAGGTGAATAACAACTTTCTGAACGTGCTGTGTGAAACAGAATAATGTTTTTTTTGACAAATGCTGTGATGAAAGAATTTTGATTATAATTTTAAAATACTGTGTAGTAGTGCTCAATTGTGTTTTTCGTTTTGATTTTTAACCTTTTTTAGCAGAAAGTTTAAGCTAGTAGGAATAATGCTCATCTCATTAAAAACGTAATATAGGGTATCTCATAATTATTTATGTTGCCGATATAACATAGCATGTTTCGTTCTGGTTAAAATTTCAACCGATTTCACGAGTGGTCCTAAAAAAATAAAGCTATTAAATTAAAATCCCTGTATAAAATACGTCAGTGGAATTAAAAATATTTTGGATTATTTTCGGTTTTCACTAAAACTGATAAAAACATGAGACATCACGATAATATTTAAGTTTGGCAATGTCCCGATCATTTGTTTTTTATTTATAAAGAAGGGTCGGTATTTGGGCATTTTTTAAAATAAATAAATGTGTGATTTGAGGGAAAAAAGTATAGGGAATGTCTGTAGACTACCCCAGGAGTCACCGATTCCAATATATGCAGTGAATTTCATAACACCCTGTATATGTAAAATACACTCCTAAACAGCAAAGGCATATTTATCCACGCCACTGAAATTTAATAACGTTCTCATAACGTGATATGAGGAAAATTCTCCAAATACTTTTGTGATATATACACTTTCTATCTCAAAAATGACGATGTTTTTACGTAGCCATGTCGATCTTTTTAATAAAACGAAATGCATCAACAGCCGACGGTATCAAAGACGCATATGCCGGCTTTATTAATTTGAACGAAAAATATTAGAACTTCTCACTGCAGGGCATTTTCGTGCTGCAACAACGTTTATTTGCTTTTAATAAGATTTTTTAGTATTGGTAAAAGAAGATGCTTTCAAATTACCAATAATAGTAGCCCAGTCCCGCTGTCTAAAAACGTGAACAACTTTTTAAAAGTATTTAGACTATTCTAGGTTATAGGGGTGGGGCATATCTGAGGATATCTGCCATCCCAGTAACAGCTGAAATTGCTGATATGATTTTTAATTACTTTTTAAATATGCTAAAACTAGTTTTCCGTCCGTAGTTCCTTCGGTCCTTTTGCACTGTAGGTCAAAGTGATCAACAGCAAAGTTGTAGATATTGAACAAACCTTTCATTTGAGTCTTTGATCGTCCAAATTCGTTTAATAGTTAACGAGATAATTACAAAAAAATCATTGAAAATGGCAATTTTTTTTAACAATAAATATCTTTTGTAAAATAGAGTATTGTGCTCCTCAAAGTACTTTTTATATACTTAATTTGCCCTATTCCTTTCAGCCCGATCGCATTTTTAGTTCAAAAAAGTTATTCTATTTGTTTATTCGGTTTAGGCTCCAGAGGAGCAATATTTAAAATTCTTTTCCGATTGTTTGGGCAAGGCTACAGATCCCAGCTTGAGCGCAAATAATTCTTTGAGACTTCTATTATCCTGTGGTGTAATGGGCAAACCGGTTTTATGCTATTTTGCATTGTTACTGTCGCGAAAACGAAACCTCAAAAGTTGACCTTTTTTTTATAAACATTTAACATTATCTCAGGAATAACTCATCGGATCTTCGTCGGACTTGATGCTTTGGTTAACTGGTATTCTCATGGAGCTTTTAAGACAAAGTCTAACGCTCGAAGTTCTTTAGAAACGAAGATAGATTTTTTTTTCAAAAAATAACAGCGACGTTAATTATTAATATTAAGATTTGAGATTTACACCTAAAGAAGAAGAAGAGTTATAGTTTAGGAAAATATATCTGTTGCACTAAAAAGCGATCCAATATTATTGATAATAGTGGTCAAAGTGAATGCTGTGCCGCTGACGCCGCCGTGAGTGCGGGAATGGAGTATCGACGCTCCACGCCCGTGTCGCGCGGAACTCGACTCAGCCGCAGTATTGCCAATTAGCTAATAATAATAAGATTTTTGGATAATTTTCACACCCTGTCGAAAATCGGATAATTTAAATCCGACTGATCAGGTAAAATTAAATCAGTATTCTCAGTTGAAAGGGGTACAACTGTCTTTTATTTATTACCATAAAATACATAGTAGTGTTCAAAATTCAACACCAAACAATAAAAAACATGTATCCTACTACTGTACACTGTACAAACAACTGTTTTTATAAATTTAAAGACATCGGATAATTTCGGATAAAATCGGATAATTTTCGGTTGGAGGGAGGATCGCTTCAATTTCAGCCTTTCAGCCGCTTCAAATTCACAAAGTTTTCATATGTCCGTGATATCATCGTATCGCAACGTTTTTTTTTATATTTGGTTAGCTAGATAGTAATTCGCTATCGTTTTACTTGTAGAATAAGCTTGTACTCAATTTTACACTTAACGTTCTTTAAGACATTGTTTATGCAACAAAATATTATTGTGAATATCTGCAAATGATCTCTTACATTTTATAAAGAGGAGAATAATTCACATGGAGCAGGTATTGAATTATTTATATGTATTTGACATTACTACTCTGCAATAATTGTTGATTTGCTGCATGTACTTTTACGTACAAACAATGATTTTATTGTAATTTACAATACAGTTATTGGATTATTTAGTAATTTACTCAGATATATGAATGAATAAATGTGTATCGTGTTTGCGTTGAGACAAAGAGCCTGTTTCCGGTGCGCCTTATATACTGCCGCCAGCGGCGTCTACGCTACTCGCAAAAACGACACGGGCGGCAGAGTTGCCAGAAGACATGAATTAAAAATCGTAAGAATTGGCCGCCAAGATTCGTGATAAATCGTGAGAATGTAATGATTGCATCTGAAGTAAAAAAAATAATAGGATGAAATAATTGTATTCTACTATCAATTATTTTAATACAACTCGAAAAATTTTAACACATTATAAAAATATTAATGTTATTAAAAAAAAAATTACAAACTTGAAAGAAATACCTATTCCTTTGTATTACAAAAAAAACGCCATACAAAGACAAACAAAGAAAATAGCTTTCGGGGAATCCTCAAACGCGCGAAACTGATTTTGCTTGAGCTTATTACATATGTATTTATTTTTTATTGTAATTAAAAGTTTCAAACCTCAATTTCAAGTGGTAATTTTGTTTCAGTGAAGACAAAATCATGAGATTCGCTGACTCATATTTCTATAAAGGTAAACATCGTGAGACTTTGTACTTGATTCGTGAGATTGTGAGAAATTAACCGAAATCGTAAGATCTGAGGTCTGGCAACACTGTGAGTGGCGGCCCCGAGAACTGGCAGCATCGACACCCCCCCCCTTCCCAGTCCCGCGCTCACGGCGTCGTCAGTAGCACAGCATCACTTTGAACACTGTTATCAATAACGTTGAATCACTTTTTTAGTGCAACGAATATAGTTTCATAAACTATAATTCCTTCTTCTTTCGGTGTAAATTTTAAATCTTAATATTAATAATTAAAGTCGCAGTGATTTAAAAAAATTCTTCGAGCGATGAACTTTGTCTTAAAAGCTGCATGAGAATACCAGTTAACCAAAGCATCAAGTCCGACGAAGATCCGATGGGTCATTCGCGAGATATTGTTATATGTTTATAAAGAAAAACAGGCCAATTCTTGAGGTTTTGTTTTTGGCACAGTAACAATGCAAAATAACTTACAACCAGTTTGTCCATTACACCACATTTATACGTTACTTATACGTCTCAAAGAATTTTTTTCGCTCAAGCTGGGGTCTGGAGCCTTGCCCAAAAAGTCGGAAAAGAATTTTAAATATTGTTCCTCTGGAGCCTAAACCAAATAAACAAATAGAATAACTTTTGAACTAAAAATGCGATCGGGCTGAAATGAATAGGGCACATTAAGCATCTAAAAAGTCATCTCCTGGTGTACTTTGAGAAGCGCAAAACTCTTTTTGCAAAAATTATTTATTGTTAAAAAAGGCAATTTTTAATGGTTTTTTGCAATTATCTCGTTAACTATTTAACGGATTTGGAAGATCAAAGGCTAAGTGAAAGGGTGTTTCAATACCTACAACTCTCCTGTTGACTACTTTTATCTACAGTGCAAAGAAAAAGAGGTACGGACGAAAAACTATATTAAGAATATTTAAAACATAATTAAATATCTTATAGCAATTTCAGCTATTACTAGGATAGCAGATATATAACCTAGAACAGTCAAAATGAATCTAATTATTTTTTTTTTTTTGAAATCGATCTTTTTCAGATAGCAAGCCTGGGCTATAGAGCTTTTACGATGCATTACAATATGCATTTTACACCTTGTGTAACTTCAAGCTCATCAAATAATTTTTAATATTAACATCTTAAATAAGAAATATATATGCATTTCCTTTATCGCATAATTTGTTCAATCAAGTCACTACAGACCCTAAAACTACAAGTTAAAAAGCCACAATTTGCGCGCGCCTCCAAGTGATATCAGATGTTGTTTAAAGCACGCGTCGCTGTGTCGTGCTAAGTTCTTAAATTCATTCCTTTTTATCTTTCTGATTGGAATTTTTAACAGCCATGTGATCAACTGTATTGCTGAGAATGCTGAGAACAATTAGTCATGTGCCCGTCAAAAGGTTACGAGCAAAAAGACTAAAGGTCTCGAGTGTATATTCAGATCTCTATTCTCATCACACCTAACCTGAATCGTTCATCTGTGATGTAAATGGAAAATATTTGTTGTTTGCATGGAGTTCATTTTTGATTATGGTGTAATTTGTGTGTAATTCTTCTTATTAAACAATCTAATTTCTTTAAAACTACCCTATAAGTAGGTATTGTATTGTGCCACTATGCAAAAATACCACTGCAAGTGCCCCGACCATTCTTTTTTCTTCTTGTGCCAAGAACAGCCGAAGAAAGAAGTGCAAAGTTAGTTACAAATTTTACTCAAATATTATCAAATTTTAGTATCGTACTTATATCGTATGATTGAAGACAAACGTGGAAGTTATGATTTACCACTGTCAAAGTATAGCATAAGATAAATAAAAATAAAAAACTTATTTGGAGCTTTTTATCATATAATTATGCACATTCTGTGAATATTTCTAAAAAAAAATACTTTAAGGGTTTTACTTCTTAAATCTTCGGACAACTACAAGGAAATATGATATGGTATGGTATGCCGCATTTGGTATGGTATGGCATGCCGCATGGTATGGTATGGCATGCCGCACTCATCAACAAACTACCTTCTTACGGTCTTCCTACCAAACTATGTACCTGGATCGGCAGCTTCCTATCTAATCGGCGCATATCTGTTGTGGTTGACGGTCACTCATCTAACTTCCATCCTATCAATGCTGGTGTCCCCCAAGGTTCAGTCCTGGCACCAACCCTATTTCTTCTTCACATTAATGACCTACTCTCTTCAACTACCAATCCCATCCACAGTTATGCCGACGATAGTACTCTTCACTCCAATATTCATTTTTCCAGACAAGTTTCGAATCAGGAGTTGGATAATAGACGCAGATCTATGTACCTATCCCTTTCCCAAGATCTTCAATTAATCTTAGACTGGGGTGGCAAGAACCTTGTTCATTTCAACGCCTCCAAAACCCAGTCTTGCTCCCCCTCACGCAAAATATCTGGCAACGCTTACCCCATCCACATGAATGGCCAAGCCCTACAAAACAACAAAACCTTCGATCTCGTTGGCGTCGCTTTCGAACATGATCTCAGCTGGCACAAACACATTACTTCAGTAGCCACATCGGCAGCTAAAAAGCTTGGTTTTCTCTTTCGAGCCAGAAAATACTTCTCCCCTTCCAACTTATAAACTCTCGATGTTTCCCAAATAAGATCTAACCTAGAGTAGTGCTCCCACATCTGGGGAGCGGCATCACCTTCGACACTTAAGATCCTTGATTCTATCCAAAAGAGAGTCATTGGACTTATCAATGACCCAGCCCTCATGAGAAAACTCCTTTCTCTCGCTCATCGCCGCGCTGTAGGGGATTTATCCCTTTTCTACCGCTACTTCCACGGATTTTGCTCTGAAGAACTAGCCGGTATTATTCCCCCTTTGAATGTCCCTAACAGAACAACAATATGCGCGTTAGGTATGCATCCCTTTACTGTCCAGCTACAAAAGCCTAGTACAGACCACTTCTCTCGCTCATTCATACCTAGGGTCTCCAGATTATGGAACAAATTGCCTGCAGATGTTTTCCCTTCCCATCCCAACCTCCAATCCTTCAAATCCCGTGTCAATAGACTACATTTCCCTTCTCTTCAGACACTCACGGTACGTTAGTACTTAGGCTTGAAGTCTACGTGGGATGTCTTAGATAAAAAAAATCAATAACACACAATTTTACAACAGTCTTAATATCAATTTTAATTTAATAACATGTGACATCACAACCAATGAGATCGCGTTTTACAAGCTTTAAATTTTGCATGGAAATTTTTAATAGAAAATCTTTTTAAATTCTTAATAAAAACAAAAATAAATGAATAAAAATGGTATAAGTATTTAATTTATGAAGAGAATACAAAAAAAATATTTTAGATTTAATTGGGTTCTATGCATATTGCCTACTAAGGTAAGCTATACAGTATGTCCGAGGATGGGGTTTAGAAGAGGACAAATGGACCAAATTTTGCAAGATACGTAAAAATATCACTCCTAATAAAAGTTTTTGCTTGTAAAATAAATAAAAATCACGTTATGAAATATTTAAATTATTAAACGATAATGACATATATGGACATGTTTGTCAATGTCTTTATTATATAACCAAGCAATTATTTGATTTAAAATACTTCTCATCAAAATGCTATCTACTGAACAAAGCTCAGTATTATGGGGATGGCCAAGTATCATACCGCTACATCATGGAACAATTTAGCGAGAACTTTGTCGGAATTCCAACAACTGAAATGACAATCTACAACACACAAAAAAGTTTCCAATAACTGGTTCGGTTTTGAATCTCAAGAAGAAAAAGAGGAAGAAAAGAAATGGTGCTAAACATCTAGATGTAGTGAAAAAACCTCATTCAGATGATCTTAAAAGAAAATAAATTATTTCCGTTTAAAACCCCCTTTAACCAAACACTGGATTCTTCCAGTTCTCGTTTATAGGTGAGAGACCAAATTTTAAGTGGAAATATCCATTTTTATAAATTTATTATGTTTTCTGATGAATGTACATTTTCTACTAATGGAACTGTAGCATCTCAGCATGTCAGGTACTGGTCTCGCGAAAACCCCGAATTTAGAGTAATGAGACGAAGGCAATTTTTTTCAAAAGTGTACGTGTGGTGCGCTATATCTGTCCATGGGATTATAGGCCCAAATTTTTTTAATAACACCTGGAATAGAATATCTTATTTAGAAATGCTGGATATATTTTTTAGCGATGAAGTCGAAAATTTGCCATGAAAGTTTCGCCAAAAAATGTATTTTTAACAATATGGTTGTCCAGCACATTGCGCTCGCGAGGTAATAGAATGGCTTCACCGCAGATTTGGTCCAAAGTGGAGTGGTAGAATTGGCACAATTTTGTGGCCCCCAAGGAGCCCCGATTTAACGTTGACCGATATGTTTCTATGGGGCCGTTTAAAACAAATTGTTTATGACAAATACCAAATAATTTTGACAAGCTAAAAGGCAGAATTACCTAGGCTGTTCGTTTAGTATCCAGGGAAGAAATCAGAAATTCCTTCAGATATCTAAGGAGGTAATTAGAAAAATGTGTTGAATATGGGGGTGGAGTTTTTGAGTTTCAATATCTTTATTTTATTGCTTAGTTAATATCATATTTTTTTGAGTTTAATTAAATGTTCGTATTATTTAACAATTGCACTTGAATAAGAAGTATTTTGAATTAAATAATTGCTTCATTTAATAAATACATTGATCAAAATGGTCATAGGTGTCATTATTGTTAAATAAGTAGAAACTAGTACTTTGGTTAAATGTGTGAGAGAGCTCTTCTCTCTTGGGACTTTAAAAAAGTAATGTGATAAAACCCGTTAGTTTTAATATATACACTTTTTAATGAAATGTTCGGCTTAGGGTTTAGTTTAAAACATATTTCATGTTTCTTCTTTTGGTAGAAAATGATAAACAATGTATGTTTACTCTTACGCAAAATAACGTTTTCGTATTTTTTGCTCCCTGTATAAAAAATTTAATTTTTCATAACGTGAATCTTATTTATTTTATAAGCAAAAACTTTTATTAGGAGTGTTTTACGTATCTTGCAAAATTGGTCCGTTTGTCCTCTTCTAAGCCGCATCCGCGGACATACTGTATGTGCTTTATCATAATAAAAAGAATTCTGAGGTATGTATATAATTTTGTAATCGAAAGAAGAAATAAAAACCTATTAAAATTCAGTGGAATTTAAAACATTTAGAAAATGGCGTCGGATATTTGTTGCCAGTGAGCGCGCTTGAATCTGCTTTTTCGCAGAGGGGTAGCCGATTGGCTAGCAAATGTCATCGCGTTATAACCGATTGGACAGATCGTGTATCCTGGTGAGATGAGTAGACGATAGAACTTCCAGGGTCTCCAGAAATCCTTAACAGAAAATGGTTCTTTTATTTTTATTGAAAAAAATTTGAAAACTAATACAGGGTGAGAATTTTAAAATGTTACAATACGATATCTCAAAACAGGTTTGGAATACC
This sequence comes from Philopedon plagiatum, assembly GCA_963971165.1. NCBI lineage: Eukaryota > Metazoa > Arthropoda > Insecta > Coleoptera > Curculionidae > Philopedon > Philopedon plagiatum. The sequence continues at coordinate 33,237,496 of OZ020198.1, read as the reverse complement.
TTAAAACATGTTTGACATCTAGGCTCCTCAAAATATTAAAGGGTGGTGGCAAGCTTATTATGTCAAATGGAAAGGTATTTTTTTTTAAATTCCGATCATCCGTCAAAAACTACGTGTTTAGGCAGAACGCAATCACTCTACTAGTTGCATTTTTGTATAATGGATTTATAACAAGCTATTAAAATGGTAAAGTTATTCCTAAGTAATGAAATACAAAGAGCTGGATGGCCCCTCCCCCACACTTTGTACAAGTCCGTGACACCCTATATGGCATATTTGGAGATAGATAGATTGGTCGTGGTGACCCTGTAAACTGGCCCGCAAGGTCTCCTGATGAAACCCCCTAGATTTGTTCTTGTGGGAGTTTATAAAAGTAAAAATTATGGCTACAGCACTAACCACGCCATAAAGCATGAAAGACTCGATTCGAGAAACATGCACATTATTAAATCCTATCAAAAAAGAATTTTAAATCGTTTGGAAGTAGGTGGAGGCCATTTCGAACAACTTTTAAAGTATGACCGTCGTTAAATCTAAGGTATGTTCTGATAGTTTTTACTTTTTTTTAACTATATGCAACCAGTAGAGTAAATGCAATAGTTTTTTGCGTGCACAAGTAGTTTTTGGCGTAGAATCCAATTTTATAAACAAATATACCTTTCGATTTGAAATTTCAAACTTGCCATTCGCTCTTTAAAATGTAGGAGGAGGGGGGGGGGGGGGTAAATATCAAGAATATTTTAAAACATGTCTTTCGGCCTCCTTGTTACCGAGCAAAATTTTTATTAAAATATTCCAAACCGTTTTTGAGATATCACATTGTAACATCCTCACCCTCCATATTAATACAACTCTAGCTTCATATAACCATTCATATCCTTTCATCGGGAGATACACATTATCTGCCCTATAGCTAAAACTCAGTCTCGCAAAAAATTGCCAGTTATTAGCTTTTTTATTGGAAGTCGATACACTGAGCAATTTTCAAAATAAACAATAGCAGAAAGTTGGGAATGTACATATTTTCCCTTACGCGCTAATGGACTACATTACGTTCTTTATCCGGTGGCGCAATTAACCGCATCAGCTCGTACGAAGTATATTTCCGCAATGCTTAATTTTTTTTAAAATTTATATTTCGACGGTTTAATTCTAATACCACGTATCTGCACAATATTCGTTGTGCAGGACACTTTTTTACATGTGGAGGGAGTTTTTTTCGAAGTGGTCATAATTCTTAATATGTTGTAAATGGACCAAAGTAGAGGTTACAAAATCTGACAACCAATTGTTCAATATTTATCCCAAATAATGCACAAGCAGGTTATTAGAAAATGTCTTAACAAACTTCAAAAAGATGCAGGATATTAACAAGGTTTTACTTTTTAATACAAAAATGGATTTGCAAGTAACAACTGAAATATCTAAAAAAATTCTGAACAATATATTTAATGCGGTTAATCATCGTATAAAAACCATGACTGTATTTGGACAATCCACTTTTGATTTCTTGCAAATATTGCCATAGTTGTTCTTTAAGGGGTTATATACAGTCAGGAGGCCTAAAAAAAGCGATTATTCAAGAATTTTTCCTGAGAAGACTTAAATTTATTAATGTGAAAATTTGTGCACATATTATGGTAACTTTTAACTGTATTTTAAGATGTTTGTATTTGTAAAAATAATAATTTTGAAAGCTTCTATAGCTGATCTCCAGGAGTTCCCCTCTCAAAAAAGGCATCTGGCGATGGCGGTGACAACGATATCTCTGGACTGGATCATCGAAAATGAAAAAACCAAACGGATTTCGTTAAAGAAATGTATGATCTTCTAATTAATCGAAGCAATAAGCAAAATAAAATTTTTTGACAAAATGGCGGCTTCTCAAAAAAAAATCGATTTTTGACCAAAATTTTGGTCTTAAATTGTTTATATAAAAAAAATATTTATCGGTGAGAAAAAACCTTCGATTAATTAGTAAAAAATATACTTAAAAAGCTTGTGTTAAAATTTGAGACTAGTCGGTTCAGCCGTTTCCGAGAAATCTTCGTCACCGACTTTAAAAACGCAGTTTTGAGAAAAACGCGTTTAAAGTTTCAAAAGCACTTTATAGCGTACAATCGCTCTGACACGTCTTTACAAATATGCGTGTAACTTCGAAAATAATCCCCGGATTGCCTTGAAATTTTCTGTATGTGTAACGGAATATATGTACATTACAAAAATGAAATTAAAAAAAATCGATTTTTTGAAAATTCTAACTGTACTTATATAACCCCTTAATTTTTAATCTATCTTGATGCAATAATTGACATTATTGGAATGTTTTGGGTATCTTTGTGAAAGAGGTTAAAATCTTCATCAAAATCTGATTTATATTCAGGGATTTTGTTTTTATTAACATTGCATCGTTTAACTTCTCTAGTGGGGCCATTCTCCGTCCAATTACTGAGGTTAAACAACGCCCGATATGGGTACTACTTGGATGGGTGAACGCTTGGGAACTCCGTGTCTCGCCGCTTTAAACAAGGAAGGTGATAGGGGAATTCCTTCTCGGCCGAGGTGGTACCAACCCACCCATCCACTAAAGGGCTGGTGAAATCCCTATGGGTGTTTCCAATTCTTGACGTGTAAGTCTAACTTTCCCAGTATACTCACGCTACTTGGTACTTAGGCTCCGGTCTTCATGGGCTATAAGAAGATCTTAAGTTCCTTAAATCAGTAACCGTTGAATCATTCACCTTGTTCTCCGGACGTATAGAATTATAAATCCATGTCTTTGAGTCAGCAAAGTTTTAAAAAAATCATGTGTTATGTAAAGTACTTCCAAAGGAAATGGTTTTCTTCTAGCTTCTTGGGTAAGTTTAACATAATCGCTAGGTATTTTAATGATTAGATGGCATAGCTTGAGTTCGATTATAGAGTGAACACCTCATTTGAGTGTGATCTTTTTCTAAAAATTTTTGCTCTATTATAGTTTAGTTTTAAAGTGCATAATTTAATTGGCATTCCAAAGAATCATATTTTCGTTTTGATGACAACAGCCGTCTGAATACAGAATTATGGGAATCATTTTATTGGTGCATTTTTTCCTTAAAAATCAATTAAGAAATTTGGGAATGTCGATGCACTTAAGTCACCTTCTGACTTGTCCCACCAAAATTTTTTGAAGCATGTGTTGCCAAGTCATAACTTGTGAAGTTATGCAAACTAAGTTTTCTTCTATAGTAGATTTTACTGGCATTTACAACTTTTAGTTGCAGCATTTTCACGGCTTGCATCCCCATGCAAAATGCATAGACAGATTCTTCAATTGTCATTTTCTTTTTCTGCTCAAGCCCTGTCTTTGTTTTCATAATTTTCAATCTTTTTTAGTATCATTCCCGCAGCAGAGAGAAACCAAGACAGAGAAAAGAATGTCTCGTACTGATTTCATTGATAAATACGATTTGCTTTCTATGACCTCCAAAGCGACCTGATGCACTCGACTACCGACGATTAAATAAAGCTGCCATGGGCGTGCGTTGCAGATTTTGGGTTATTATAAAAAAATGCTGCAAAATAAAAAACACATTTGAAAAACAACAATCAAAAGTTTAAAAGATTCTCCAAAAATGTAACCACGCGCTAAAAACAGAATAGCCAGTCCGTATAAATGGTATAAAGCACAGTGAGAGTGCGTATTGAGAAGCGCCGCGCCGCACCACAGAAAACTCTCTCTGCTTGCCGTGTTGCTACCGCACTGGCTATGTCGGGGCACAGTTGAGAAAACGCGTAAACGCGAATCAGTTTGCCAACTCCTGCGAATTTCATTCATAAACGTGAAGCACAAAATTGTTTTTTTATAGTTCTCTGCCTATCTCGAGTGTGCGCAGTAAGAGCCACGTGAGAGCCGAAATATCGGCAAATGGTTCAATTTACGACGTATGTGCTACGATTAGGCAGAACCGGATTACTAACTACAGTTAGAGCAACAAAAATGTTTCACGTACGTCGTATCCGTATCGTAAGCATTTCTTGCAGCGCTGCCAATTCTCGATAACCCTAAACCAGAAGAATTTTGTTAGTAATATTGGAGAAATCCACTTATCCTGTTTTATATATATAAAATAATTTTAACTCAGAAACCTAGATATTTATTTGAAAAAATTGAATTCAGGAATAATCTTCATAATGTTAATACTAGAAATCAGAACGCAATAGAAATACCCAAACATCATACTGAAAAATATAAGTCTTCGTTTAAATATACATCTTCTATAATTTTTAATAATATTCCTTATAGTCTAAGGGGCTTAAGCTATATAAATTTTAAAAATAATATAAAAAATTATTTAGTAGGTGTAGGATTGGAAGAATGTTTTCTTATAAATCAAAATCCTACCTATTTATGCCAACTAGTATACTACTGTCATTTTTAGGTTTTATTTTTTACTTTTATCAATTTTATATTTATATTTTAAATTGTTTTTATTGGCTTAAATAAACATATTTATTATTATTATTATTATTATTATTATTATTATTATTATTATTTTTATTATTATTATTATTAATATTATTATTATAATTATTATTATTATTATTATTATTATTAAATAACACACTCAGAGTAAAAATTATATTTTTAGTTTTTTTTAGACTATAAACTAATGTATTACTATTCTTGTTACAATAAAACTACCTCTTTACAGCTTAAATTAACTAAGCGGAAGCGTAACCCATCAATATATTAACGGAACCAGTTGGTCCAGTCAGGGTTAACAGATGTCTTCTGTATTAAATTTGACTATAATCCTTTGATTAGAATTACATAATTAGTTTTAGCAATATAGCATTTACATGTTTTCCTACACCTACTTCTTAAACGTTCGTCATGGCAACAATGTTTGCCGCCTGGAATAAATTAAATAATGCGCAAGTGTCAACTAGGCAGGCCTGCTGCTATTGGTCCAAATTCTTGGCCCCAACGATCTTGCTAAGATACCCAACTGATTCCGACTGAAAAGCCCGTTTTTTAAACTGTGGTCGGGGTGTATTGTGAGAATCCCACGCGCCAATCTCGGCGTGTTGCCGTTTGAAGGCTATGGCGTTGTCGAATTGGCCGGAAGAACAGATATTCTTCTCTCTGTCTTGGTTGTTCTCTGCCCGCAGCAAACGTCACATCGGTCTACTCTTGGTTGATACAGTGTCAAATTCATTTCTAAAATGATATTAAATAAATGCTTGGTGACACTTTATTCAAGATTTAAATTTTCTTCACAACACCTTTTGAATTGTTTATAAAGTTGCTGTTTGGTCTGAAAACACTGTTCGAGGTATCATTTATTGGAAGTCTCTTTTCTACCATAATGAGAAGCCATTTTCAGTAAACTTATTAAAAAATTTTGAAATAATATTTACGCTCATGTCATGACCTCTATATATTTTATTATCAGCATTTGATTTAACGATTATCCCATACTATTTTTTTAGCCAATCATATAGCATATCTTTCAAATCCAGTGTCCCTAGAAACATTGTTTTCCAAGCCTGCAACTCATCTTTCCTTCTTAAATAATTTTTATGTGCCTTTTCCTCTTGAATTCTCGCGAATGGAGTACCTCGTTTTTTTTTTTTCAAATTCCCTTCATTTTAGACTTGCTACAAGCTCTTGATGTTCAGGTAACAGACATTTGTTAAATCTTCGCTCCTTACTTTTGACAGGTAAACAATACGTTTGATCACGTGACTGTCAATAACATAATATTTGTAATACTTTGATTGGACAATACTTACTGTACTACTGCTAGATATAAACGTGTGTACCAATCTTAGTTGAGATTGATAAATTATTTCTAGCTGTTCAAATTTTTATAATAAGTAGTATATAGAGTGTAATGAAAATGGTAGAATATATTGTAATTGGGGTAGTCTGCAGACATTTCCAATGCTTTCCCCCTTAAATCACACTTTTTTTTTTTTAAAATACCCTAAACCTCCCCATATTCGACGCCTCCAACCACGGCATTGCCAAACTTAAAAATTACCTTGACATCCAATTTTTTTAGCAGTTTTAGTAAAAACCGAAAATAATCCAAAGCCAGGGCCCGATTGACAGATTTTTTTTAACGAGCCGAGTTCAGACCGGCCTCCAGCCGGCGCGGCCTCCTTGGGACTTTTGGGAGACAAATACAATTCAAACGGGTTAAAGACATTTAACATTTAAATTTAAAATTAAAAGAGTATATATTTTTTGATATGATTTACTGATGATTTATTGATATAATTTACAAACAAAACAGATATACAAAACAGAAAACCCAAAAGTAAAATAATACTCTGTTAGCCTTAAACAATAAAAATAAAATGTGACTGTGAAAAAAAGTCATAGTTAATAACTCAGAAGCTTCCTCATTGTGTCACTTTTTTCGGCTTTTTGCGCTTCAACTTTATTTAAAAAACACGGTTTTAACGCACAACAAATTGATAAATGGGGAACAATGTTTTACGTTCAACCTGTAGTTTCGACTTGTAAATTTATATCCTAATAGTCGAACATAAAATTTAATTTTTTTCAGTAATCTTTTTAACCAATAGGTATTTAGGTTTTTCAGTGACGCGGGTAATTTAAGGCCAGTACGGGTATTTTAGACACTCGAAGTGGGGAAAGTTGGATGATTGCATTGGCAGCTCTGAACGCGATTGCGTTGCACAGTGTAACGGATTTTATATTTCGTGGACATAGGGAAAAACAGCGAGTATCGAATTTTAATTTGTTTTGTCTTTGTCTTTTTTTATCCAAGACATCCCACGTAGACTTCAAGCCTAAGTACTAACGTAACGTGGGTGTCTGAAGAGAAGGAAAATGTAGTCTATTAATACGGGATTTGAAGGATTGGAGGTTGGGACGGAAAGGGAAAACATCTGCACGCAATTTGTTCCATAATCTGGAGCCCCTAGGTATGAATGAGCGAGAAAAGTGGTCTGTTCTAGGCTTTTGTAGCTGGACAGTAAAGGGATGCATACGTAACGCGCTTCTTGTTGTTCTGTTAGGGACATTCAAGGGGGGAATAATACCGGCTAGTTCTTCAGAGCAAAATCCGTGGAAGCTTCAGAGCAAAATCCGTGGAAGTAGCGGTAGAAAAGGGATAAATCCGCTACAGCGCGGCGATGAGCGAGAGAAGGGAGTTTTCTCGTGAGGGCTGGGTCATTGATAAGTCGAATGGCTCTCTTTTGGATAGAATCAAGGATCTTAAGTGTCGAAGGTGATGCCGCTCCCCAGATGTGGGAGCAGTACTCTAGGTTAGGTCATATTTGGGAAACATAGAGAGTGTATAAGTTGGAAGGGGAGAAGTATTTTCTGGCTCGAGAGAGAAAACCAAGCTTTTAGCTGCCGATGTGGCTACTGAAGTAATGTGTTTGTGGGAGCTGAGATCAAGTTCGAAAGCGGCGCCAACGAGATCGAATGTTTCGTTGTTTTGTAGGGCTTGGCCATTCATGTGGATGGGGTAAGCGAGTTATACGTCGGGCCAAGGGACAGGCGTTTTTAAAAACCACTGTTTTCAAAAACTGTATAACAAATTTATTTGATTTTGGGAAGAAGTTTAACAATTTAGCAAGCAACTATAACAACAGAAGTGACAATAAAATCTAGTCTGCTCGTATTTATAATCTTTCTTATCGCTAAGTCTAGGAGTGGTCAAAAGGAGCTTAGCTAAGCAGTTTACAATATGTAACTCCTCCACCCTTAGAGGGACATATAAACTTTTAAAGTTTCTATGACCTAAATAATAATTGAATCATCTTTAACTTTATTAGTTTTAAAATAGACAGGCCATAGATACTTGTAAATTAAAAACATTATTGTTATGCAAAGAATAACATACAGTAAAACTGTCCAAATACTCGTGTTGTTAAAATATAGGGGTGTATTTAATAATCTTGAATTTTCAAGTTTTGCAAATTAATATTTTCTTGTAACTTATTTAGCAGTTTTACCTTCTTATATAGTATTTTATTTGTTAAATTATTATTAATATTTGGTAAAGGAATATTTTTAAAAGTATGTTTCACATTTTTATAGGCTCTAATAATAATATCTCCTAATTTTAGGCTACATGGAAAGCTTAATTCTAGTATATACGTTCCATTAAATAATACATTATATTGCGAATTTTCGCACGTTTCAATTCCTACTATATCATTATTTGTAACTAGAATCCATTTATTTGTATCAATATTTTGAAGTTGTATATTATCAATATCAACATACAGGGTGTTACACTCAGAGATATTATGTTCGTATCTTAATAACTGTACCTCACAAGGGATGCTTTTATAAAGATTTTCGGAATGTATATGAGTACATAAATATTCATTAATAGAAATGCGTTTACATGGTTGATTTGAATATCCAAAATTTCTTTGGTTTATAAGTAAATATTCAAAGTTAGGTACAATTATTTTATAATGATTTTCGTATTTAATAGGCAGGGGAAATAATTGAAATAAATCATAGTTTTCTTTTTCGACTAACGGAATGTCAATTACGAAAACTACTTCATTGTCTTTTACATAACTTCTTATTTCTAAAGTGTTTTCTATATTTAGAATATTTTCTGCTATAGGCTCAAATGGCAATTTTTCAAAATTTAATTTTTTGTTAAGTATCTGTAATTCATTTAAAAATTCTTTTGTATTAATTATAGCATCGTGAAAAGCATTTAATTTTGCAAAAGTTATTGCAGCTTCGATATTTCCTAAAATATCGTAAATATTTTGATAAAATGTAGTTATTTGTGAAAAAACCATATAAATGCGAAAAAACTCAAAAAGATTTGTTTCTTCGATTTCGACTTTGTTTACTACTTCTATTATTTGATTAACTCGTAATTTTAAAATTTCTTGATTATGTGAAACGTTCTTAATGGTTTCTTGAAAATCGTCAATTGATTTACTAAATGGTGTCATTTGTTTGTCTAAAGCAACTTTTATGTCGTCTTGGTTTTTCTTTAATATGTTTATGTTAGTATCAATATGTTCTGCATCTTCTTGGTCTAAATTACCTGTAATGCATTTTATTATGCTGCCTAAAGCATTTATTAAGGCTCGTCTTTTGCGAGTTTTAATTGGAAGGATTTGATTTAATTGATTATTGATTTTTTGCTTAAGATTGTCAATAATGATATAAGAATTATGAAATTCCTTTTTATAACTAGAACAGTTATTAATATTTTCTTTAAGAATGTCGTACTTAATACTTATTTCAGAAAATTCAGTAATTAAGTTTTTCATATCAAAAATTCGAATAAAAGTCCAGTGATTTCTTTTGGGCGTTACCTATTTTATATGGTAATATTCCTGGGTTATCATTTAAGTTGTGGTATTTTGGGTTGTCTCCGTACACGAAGGACCATCTGTAACAAGGGGCTTCTTTAATTCTTTAACATGGACTATTTCAGTTTTACTGGGATTTTTAACGTTTTTTTATTTTAACACGATTATGTTCTAGCATTTCGGTTATTATATAAGGACCGTTAAATTTAGGCTTATTTTTATTTCTCTGTGAAAGTTTTTTGTAAACTTTTTGATTTAACTTAAAATCAGGAGCTTCGTTTCCTTTAACGTTTGTCTTTGCTAAAACTCTTTCTTTGGTTTGGTCAGTTTTTGTGGTGACGTTTTCATAGACTGCGTCTACTTTATCTTTATGCGATAATACGTAATCAGAGTAAAATGTCGTAGGAATAACATCTAAAGGATCTCTGGAATTTGTATGACCTAGGACAAGTTCATGAGGTGTATACTTTGTAACGCTATGAACATTGCTATTATAAGCAATTATTGCGTATGGCATTAAGTCATTAACAGATTTATTTTTATCTTTCTCTTTTAATATTCCTAAATGTTCAATAAGGGTTGAATGAAAACGTTCTACAGGTGAATTCGATTCGTGGTGTTTAGGGGTAGTAAAATATACTGTAATCTTTTGGGCTTTAAGTAACTCTTTTAAAAGTTCATTATTAAATTCTACACCGTTGTCACATGTAATGTTTTCGGGGCATCCATAAAATGAGAAAAAATTAATTAATTTATCGCAAACTGACTTTGCATTTTTATCATAAGGGTAAGCTTGTCCAAATTTAGAAAATTTGTCAAAAATTGTTAAAAAGTTTTGATTCTCAAAAATGAAAGTATCTATATGTAACATTTGAAAAGGTTTACAAGGTGTGTCTGTTTTTATAAGAGGGACATAAGACTTTAGTCTACTGTATTTTAATGTTTGACATATATTACAGTCATTTATAAATTGATTGATATCATTTTTCATTTTCGGCCAATAATAAAGTTCTTTAAGGCGGTTATAAGTTTCTAAAATGCCTCTATCATTTGTTTTTCCTTGATGTTGATGCATTATAAGCATAATTTTTTCTTCTTTGTCAGTAATAGTATTAACTAATTTTGTACAACGAATAATTTTCGGATTTTGAAAATTCTTTAGATAAACATCAGAAAAAATTGGAATTGAGTCTTTATCGTGAAAATGTATGTAACACGTTTTATCAGGGTCCATATATTCTTTAATAAAAGTTTTTATAACATCAGGACTCTTTTGTAATTCTACATGATTAATTTTAGATTTTTCAAAGTTTTCAGTTTGTATTTTTATATCAGGATGTGCTGATTTTTTAATTAAATATTGTAAGCTTTTATTGTTGATAATCTCATCTAGAATGTTAAGGTTAATATTATCGGTGTCAGCTCGATTACTATGCACTGTTGAGTCAGAGGTTTGAGGTTTTACGAGTTGAATGTCAGAGATAACTTTTATCTTTTGCTTGCTTGTGCTTGGTTTTTTAAACAAAGGATTTATTGTTTCAGCATTTTCTTTGTCTTGAATTGGGTTTTCAGAAAGTTCTCTTAAATATTCGATAATATTTTGGTTAGAATCACCTGGATTATTTATTATTGATTCATTTTCATATATATTTAATTGAATGCGTGACAATGCGTCTGCGTTAGTATTTAGTGAACCTTTTTTATATATAATTTGATAGTCGAATTCTTCTAAGCGTAACCTCCATCTAACTAGTTTCGAATTTGGTTCTTTTAAGTTAAAAAGCCACATCAGTGGTCTATGGTCAGTATAAATATAAAATTTACGTCCAAATAAATAAGGTCTAAAATATTTACATGCCCAAACTATAGCTAATAATTCTTTTTCTATAGTTGAGTATTTTGTTTCTGATTCATTAAGGGTACGAGATGCATAAGCTATAGGTCTATCATTAGGAATAGTGCCCTGCGATAATATTGCGCCTAAGGAAAAATTACTTGCGTCTGTAGTCAATAAAAATGGTTTAGAAAAATCTGGGTACTGTAAAATTGGAGCGTTAATTAAAAGTTGTTTACAATGTTCAAAAGCTTTTATGTATTCAGGGGTATGTTCTATTTTTATGTCCTTTTTTAAACATCGAGTCATAGGCTTTGTGATTTTTGCAAAATCTTTTATAAAACGTCTATAATAGCCTACTAAGCCTAAAAATGATTTAATTTCCTTAGTAGTTTTAGGTATTGGAAAATTTTTTACTGCGTGTATTTTGTCTGGGTTTGGTTTTACACCTTCTTTACTTACTATGTGTCCCAAATATTGGACCTCTTTTCTCAAAAATTCAGATTTGTCAAGTTGTATTTTAAATTTTGAGTTGCGTAGTCTAGTAAATACTTTTTTTAGTTTTTCAAGATGCTCTTGAAGACTTGTACTAAAAATAATGACGTCGTCTAAATAAACAAAACATATTTCATTTTGTAATCCGCGTAAAATATTATTCATAACACGTTGAAAAGTTGCTGGAACATTTTTTAGTCCGAAAGGCATCCTTAAAAATTCATAATGTCCTGTATCAGTACTAAAAGCTGTTTTATTGATATCTTGTTCATACATTTGTATTTGATAAAAACCGTTGAGATCTAGAGTCGTGAAATATTGTGCTTTACCTAATTTATCTAAAATTTCGGTAATATTCGGCAAAGGGAACTTGTCATCGACTGTAACTTTATTAATATTTCGATAATCTACGCACATGCGCCATTTCTGTTTACCTGATTGGTCTAATTTTTTAGGTACTATCCATATAGGAGATGACCAAGGTGAATTTGAGTCTCTAATAATATTTTGAGCTAATAATTTTGAAATTTGACTTTTCACTTCCTCACGGTGTATTTCCGGGTATCTAGAACATTTTGTATAAATCGGCGTTTCGTCCGTGAGTTTAATTTCATGTTTTATCGTATTTGTAAAGCTTAAAGGAATTTCTTCGCTATGAAAAATATCACGAAATTCATAACAGAGTTTACGTAGTTCTTGTTTTTCTTCATAATTGCAATGATCTAGTCTTATATTTTTTAAATTAGCCTTCAGCTTTTTATCAATATTCTTTTCATATTTTTCTGGATATACGGGGTGATCAATAAAATTCATTTCGTTTAAGTCTATAGGTTCGACTTCGAAAGGTTCAAGAAATTTAATTTCTATAGGATTTTCTTTGGGATTCAAAATTGTAGTAGAAGCAAAATTATTTTCTATTTTTACAAGACATTCTGGTATTTCTAAATCTCCTAATTGTTGATAAGCGAGTATACCGTATCCGTTTGGAATGTTTCCTGGAAGTTGTATTTTTTGAATCGTTCTTGCATCAATGACATAAGTTAAATTATTTTTAATATTTTTTGAGTTTGATTGCAAGTTATTTTCGTTGCGTATTGGAATTTGCGTATTTGGTAATTTTAACGTAGATGTACTGAAATCTATGTTAGCATTTAATTGTTGCATAAGGTCTAAACCTATTAGTCCATCAAACTTATCAGAAAAATCAAAAAGATAAAATTTATGTATACCGGGAGTATTGAAAGTTGGGAAAATTGGTAAAGTTGCTACTTCGTTATGAAATGAGGTTGCGTGTGCTGTTTGTACTTGGAAAATTTCTTCTTCGATTAAATTTGGGAAATTTTCGTATGCAATTTTTTGACTTATAAAACTTCTTGTGCTACCTGTATCTAATAAAAATTTTGCATTTAGTTCGGGTATCAGAATAAATGGTAATTGTATGTTATAGTTATTTAAAAATATTACGTCATATCCGTTTTCTGGCTCGTTAGGGTAAAATTTTGGTTTTCTTGCTCATTATTTGGCAAATTGTCTGAGCTAGCAGAATAACTCAAATTTATATCGTAATCATTTTGATCTTGAAATTGATTATAGTCAGGTTCGGTATCATTATAATCATAATATTCGGTGTAATCACTATTTTCGTAATTATAGAGATTTTCAGAAGTAAAATCATTAGATTGATCTGATTGATCAGGTGGTTTCTGCAAAACTTCCTGATTATATAGTTGTTGTGTAGTAAATCGTTTATTTTGATTATTTAAAGCATTGTTTAAAATTGTATTTCCTGAGCTTGTATCCATCGGTTCTAGTTTTGTTCTTCGCGACATTTGTCCGAAATTTTGGTTTTGGCTAAATTGGGGTCGATTCATATTGATACCATAATTTTGGTTATTATATGTAGGTCTAACAAAACTTTGATTATTTGTAAAATTAGGTCTCGGTTGAGAAAAAGTGTTTTGTTGTGGAAATCTAGGAAAATTGTTTTGTTGAGGAAAACTCGAAAATGGTCTTGAAAAATTATTATTCTGTGGAAACATTTGCGTTGGATTATATGGTCTAGAATAATTATTTTGAGTTGGTGTAAACGTTGGTCTATATGTCTGCGACATAGAATTAGGATTTTGATTTTCATTTAAAAACATAGGCTGTTTAATATTAGGATTATTTTGAGCGTTTTTATATAAAATAAAGTTTTCTTCTTCACGAACACATGACATTGCTTTCTCTAAAGAATCTGGATTTTTTAATCTAGTAACAAGTTGTAAATTGTACGGTAAACCATTGAGAAATGTTTTTAATGCAAATTCGTCATAGTGTTGGATTTTTATAATCTTTGTAGCGGCATCATCAGGCCCAGAATTTAATTTTGAAAATAATGAACTGCGAGAATCTTGTATTCTCATACCAAAAATTATTGGACTTTCGCAATCGATCGATCTCTGATCGGAAAAACTGGATATTAGTATATCTTTAATTAGTGCCCAAGAATTTAATTCTGTTCGAGAAACAATTAATTCGGCTGCTCGACCTGATAATTTACTTAGAATAGTATCAAATAAACAAGTATTTATTGTAGCGTGTACATTAGTTCTGTCTTGGAATGCTTTTAAAAGATTTTCAACTGCGCTGATAAATCTATTTAATAATTTTGGGTTTCCATCAAAATGTGGAACGTTATCAGATTGGTAACTTAAAAGTTGGTAATTAACTTCAGGCATTGTATTGCTAGTTGAGCTAATAACTAATGAATTTAGAATATCGTAATATGATCTAATTCGGAATCAATTTTGAAAGTTTAAAAGGAACACTCAGTATATATGCGAATAAAAATAAACACTCTTAAAATTAAATATGCTTAATACTAAAAAATAAAGTGAAATCTTTGCAAGGACAAATGACTAGAAATATTAACAATGAAATTACACTGTAAAAAAAAGGAATTATTGTCCGTACAAAAATTTCAAAAATTGGAATGAAAAAATTCCAATGAAAAAATTCAAAAAGTCAATTTTTCACTTACAAGAGTAAAATGACGAAAATCTTCATTTGTGTTCTTGTTCTTGTTCTTGATCTTGTTCTTGTTCTTGATCTTGTTCTTGATCTTGTTCTTGTTCTTAACCTAGCTGGTTTGGCGATGTTTGTCCTCCCCAGGTCCTTAAATCTAGCTGGTTTGGCGATGTTTGTCCTCCCCAGTTTTGTCCACGTCCAGCGATGCTTGTCTGTCGCTAGACCAGGAAAACCCTTCGATATGCCCTCGACTGGTTGACCAGGACTCCTGAAGTTCAGTATGCTGCTTTTGTTCTTGTCCAGCGATGTCTTTCAGTTGCCACCTGAAATCGGTACTATCTGCTTCTGATTGACACACTTTTTGGACTCTTCTCCGTAGGTTTTTTCGAGTAAATTCTTGAAAGAAACCGTGATCACAATATGCCCTTGTAACACGTCTCCAAGACTGCGCCAGTTATACGTCCGGCCAAGGGACAGGCGTTTTTAAAAAACACTGTTTTCAAAAACTGTATAACAAATTTATTTGATTTTGGGAAGAAGTTTAACAATTTAGCAAGCAACTATAACAACAGAAGTGACAATAAAATCTAGTCTGCTCGTATTTATAATCTTTCTTATCGCTAAGTCTAGGAGTGGTCAAAAGGAGCTTAGCTAAGCAGTTTACAATATGTAACTAGCGTTGCCAGATTTTTTGCGTGAGAGGGGGCAAGACTGGGTTTTGGAGGCGTTGAACTGAACAAGGTTCTTGGCACCCCAGTCTAAGATTAATTGAAGATCTTGGGAAAGGGATAGGTACATAGATCTGCGTCCATTGTCCAACTCCTGACTCGAAACTTGACTCGATAAATGAATATTGGAGTGAAGAGTACTATCTTCAGTATAACTGTGGATGGGATTAGTAGTTGAAGAGAGCAGGTTATTAATATGGAGAAGAAACAGGGTTGGTGCCAGGACTGAACCTTAGGGGACACCAGCAGTGATAGGATGGAAGTTAGATGAGTGACCATCAACCACAACAGATATGCACCGATTAGAGAGGAAGCTGCCGATCCAGGTACATAGTTTGGCAGGAAGACCGTAAGAAGGTAGTTTGTTGAGGAGTGCGGCATGCCATACTTGGTCAAAGGCCTTGGAAATATCGAGAGCAACAATCTGAGATTAGCCATGAAATTCAAGAGCCTTGTTCCAGTTATGTGTGACAAAGCTAAGGAGATCAGCTGTGGATCTTTGGTGACGAAATCCATCTGTCATGGATGATTTTGCGTTTTTCTAGATATTTTAGAATTTGCATGTTGATTACTTTCTCCATAACTTTGCTGACAACGGAGAGAAGAGAGATAGGTCTATAATTGGATGGGTGGGACTTGGAACCTTTCTTCGGATTAGGCTGCACACGAGCAGTCTTCCAGCCATCTGGGAAGATACCCCTGTCATAAGAGATCTGGAAAAGACGAGCTAAGATGGGTGCAAGTTCTGGAGCGCATTTTGTTAGAACAATTGCTGGTATGCCATCCAGACCAGAGGACTTTTTGGTGTCAAGGGATAGAAGTAGAGGTATATGATGCTTCGTGAGTCTCCGCATGCGCAGTAGGGTCGACCGTGAACGCACAGGTGTGCTATTGTTATTTGGCCTTGATAGGCGCAGGTGTTATTCCAAGGTCAAGGTCAAGAACTTGGCGTTGATGCGAGCAGATGTTTCTTTGTTTGGTGATGACCAGGTGGACGACGCTTATTTCAAGGTTACATTTGCGGTGTATTTTTCGAGGTCGTCGGATGTATTCCTCCCACCCTAAATAAATACTTGACCTTGGATTACTTCCTAATAAATATGGCTCATTTCGAAAATAGCTTTCATTGTCACTCATACATCGTATGCGTTAACTGTTGCTTTGGCATATAAAATATTGTGTTTGTGGTGTGTTCTACAAGTGTTTATTCAAGGTACTTGACAGTAATTGTTTTTATTGTATTTTATATCATGAGCATTTCAAAGCAGACCATAGCCGAAATTAACAATATGATATACCAAGATATTCAATTTCTGGAACGTAGAAAATTCTCTACATTAACGGTGGGCAAACTTTATATGATAAAAAAAATTAATACTTTGACTTCACGTTTTGGAAAAGCCATTGTCGTCACATTGTTTGATCCAACACATCAAGCAACATTTGAAACATGTTTACCATCACGCGTAGCTGAAATTCTGACAGAGGATACTATTGAAATGATGAATAACTCCGGAGATCAGTACACATTAACTTATTTGGGGCAAAGCTCACATGTATTCTCTGGAGGTAATACTAGAGCGTTGTTAAATTGTGGTTGTTTGTAATATATTGTTGATTAGGCTATTTTAATGTTGATTTAAAATGTAATAAAATAGTTCTTGTTAAGTATATATCGAAAAACACACACTCACACACAGTCACATATCCATTATTTTCTATTTAAGATGTGTGACTGCCCTAGTGTCATTGAATATCGAGATATGTACATTAATTGGTTATCATGTAAATTAAGAGAGCTGGCTGAAGAAATACTACACTTTGCAAATTATGGTAAATCCGATGTGGGTTTTAGTGAAAGTCAGTATAGGAAGTATATGAAAGACGCGGTAAATTTCTCGACTGGAGCACATATGTGCGAGAAATACCTATATGGAACCATTGATCTGGACGAATTTTGCGCTGGAATGATAAATGAAGAATTGGGAAGCTACCTATTCGAAGTGCCTCATTTACCCGATGAATTAGCTACAAAATATGGTTTGGCTCCCGCAGATGATACCACTATTGTTGATGACCTTGGAAATAAAGCAGTCACCAATGAAGTTGAAAGTAAAGCATTGGCTACTGTTAGCGATGACAAAATGGAGAGTGTTCAAGAAGATGAAGAAAATCTTTAATTCATTGTATAATATAATAACATTAGATGTTAAATAAATGATTATGTACCTAAAGTATTGTTTAATTTTTTTATAAATAGGCAACCTTCACAAAAATCACATCAGTTTAAGCTAAAAATGGGTCGTGTTAGCAACACAATTGATACATTTGGGCGCCAAAAATTTAATGAACAAAATCAAACTGTTCTTGTTGGACAACCAGGAGTTGGATTTAGATTGACCGATGATGGTCAATATGATATACAAGGGAAATCTCTAACTAATGTAGCACCACCAAAGAATCCTGGGGATGCCGCTAATCAGGAATATATTCTTGAACAAAGGCGTGAAATTATTAAACAACTTAGTGAATTAGTGAATAATGATGTTTTGCAATCTGTTAAAAAAGAACTTAATGAAATGAATAAAAAGCTTGCTGAAGAGGCGAATGAAGATTTTTTGCAATCTGTTACAAAAAAACTTAAGGAAATTGATTCAAAATTGTTTAATCAAAAAAAAGCTATTCAGCTTATACGTATTACGCTCATGTAGAGAACGAAACAAGTCTATTCTATGTATGGTGACCTCGATTTTACATGGGATATGAGAGTGGAGGGGGTTTGAAGGTCACCTAACAGATACAAGTAGAGGCACAAAAATTTCTTGTTTCCGTCTGCATTTCAGTACTTCCAGAATACTACATAGTAATTTATTTCCTCAAAATGCAGTCACCAAAAAGTGAACGTCAAATTGTAGTTGTTCATCCATTCTCTGTAAACGGTCGTCAGATGTGTGCCAATTGCGAAAATTGAGAATTTATTAGTGGAATAATGGGTTTCTGTGAATGGTGTCAAAATGAGTACCATAAGAAACATGGGATGAAATCACCGCAACAAATATCTCGTGAAAATTCTAGTGAATCTCTGCAAAGTCTCACTGTCTCAGTGGGAGGTTCATCAGAACATAATAATCATGATACGCCGGAATTCAGCCAAGAAGGGCAGCGCTGGACTTCTTCAAGCAATTTTGAAGATCTCGAAATAATTAGCGAATCACCGCAAAGTCCCGTTTTCTTAGAAGGAGGAGTAGGGGGAGGAGGTTCATCAGAACGTAATAATAGTGAGACCATGGAATTCGGCCAAGAAGGGCAGCGCTGGTAATTCCGAAAAAATAGAGACAATTTAGATATAGTGTAAAAGTTTCTTATGATAGTCATGTAATTTTAAATTTATGTGAATAAGTGCGTTTTTCTAATGATAGTGTGGATGTATTATTTAAATCTTAATAAAAATCTTTTTGTACTAAATATGTTTATTATTAACCATACATTTTAATTAACAAATCGCTCTAGATATATATTATTTCTGTGGTTCCGTTCTAAAAACCTTGCTAGCATTGCCTCCATTTTTCCAATTCTCCTTTGAAAACGATATCTATCAAGTATTAGTTGCTGAAAATTACATTGTCTGGCTTGTCTATATGCAAAACACCAAACAGACATACGGTGGATAATATTTCTTTCTTCGTCAAATCTTACTTGCTTCACGGTGTATTGTAAAATGAATTTTTATTAGTTGTCATTTATATATTATAGGCTGAACATAAAGAGAGTGAATTAGTTTTACTTTAAAATGGGTCGTGTTAACAACACAATTGATAAATTTGGTCGACAGAAAACTCTTGTTTGTAACAACGTATCGCGAGGGTTGCCCGGAATCGGATTTAAACTTACTTCAGATGGACATTTTGATATAGAGGGAAAATTATTAAGGAATGTTGCCCAACCGATGAATGATAATGATGCTGCTACCAAAGAATATGTCCTTACGGAAGTTCAACAACTTGGTTCGCAGATAAATACCATACTTAGTAATGTGCTAGTACCAGTTTTTCAAAAAATATTTGAAGATGATGAGGCCAAAATTACGTACCTTAAGGAAAAAATGTATCAAATTTACCCGCATGCTGCACGATATAGCACAACGAAGATAAAGGATCCAAAAAAACCAAAATGGAAACCAACCTAAATGAAGTTCTTTTTGAAAACATAATTATACTGTTACATGTAATAAATTAAAAATAAAACGCATAATTATGAAAAGCAATGCTTATTATTATTATTAATGCATACATACGTGACGTAAACCCTATTTGATAATATTTATACAATATCTGATTTGTCTATCCAAGAATTAAATTGATTTGGAAAACCTAAACATTTTGCAAACAATTGATCGTTTTGATTTTTCTTGCGTTTTCTAAGAATTTTCTCAACTAAATAAACACCAGGGCTAGCTGTTTTTTGCAGTTCTGCTTCGTAAAAACATCCTTTAATTGGTTGACCTTCTAATGATTGCAGCAAGTATGTAGGTGGATTTGTAGTATTAACGTTTGCTATTTCAACCAGTTCCGTTGACCAAGAAGGCGTATATCCTTTGTCAAATACACCTTTGTTCTTGCTAATGCGAACAATGTCACCCAAATGATTTTTTTTTTCTTCGGAACAATTTTCAAATAGTCATATGCTTTAATAGGGTATCCTCTTTTACACTGTTAGGCTTCATTCCAATGGTGCGGTGTTTAGTGTTATTATAGGTCTATGAACCTCTAGCCGAGAATTGTTTATATAACATATTTTTCAAAGTTCTTATAACACGCTCAACAATTGCCGCGCTTTTCGTGCTATATGTGGAATACTGGTTTATATTATATTTTTTCATGAGTGCTTGAAAGGTGCTATTATAAAATTCCTTTCCTTGATCAATGTGTAAATTGTTTGGAGCATACGATGCTTCTTCAATGATGCTTTTCATGGCATTCGTAACTTCAACACCAGTCTTATTCTTAACTGCTTTGGTGTACACGAATTTGGAGTAACAGTTTATACATACAACAATGTAACGGTAACCATCATTGTCAGTAGCATATTGCTGCATTTCCGCCAAATCAATTTGCCACAAATCTCGATATCCTTTTATGACCGTACGTCTTCTAACAAATTTTTTTCTTGCTGTCCTATGTAATTCATTTACGACTTTAATTTTTTCTTGGCTAGGATCCATATTATAAGGTTGCACGTCTTATCAGACACTGAGGATGGCAACTACGTGCAAAACTTAATATATTATTCCTTCTTCTCGAAGCTCTTCCATAATTGACATAATCTCATTATCATGTCCGGTATGTCCAGCTAATTTTGACCTCCACAATAATCGTAATCTATCCACTAACTCCTTAGGTTTATTCCAATAAACATATTCAGATGATTTCGAAGATAGGTGCTTTTTTACTGGTAGTTGGATTTTGTTGTTGACTTTTTTTCTTCGTACACCACCACCACCCAGTTTAGTTTCCGTAATTAGCGGTTTTATGATTCGTAAATATTTTCTCCATCGGGTTTCCCTTAAACCACGTTTCTTGTCATAACCGTCGTAGGCCGCATCCATCAAGTTCAAAATGGTTTGGTATTTTCGAAGTACATCTAGACTAATTTCGTCTTCATTATCTAGGGCAGGTGGATTTTTTAGAAAAATCAAATCGTAAAGCTCAGCTGTTCCATCGAATTCAGCAATGTTTGTTTTGTTCCTGTATAACACCATCTTTCCGTTTGTTAGAAAACGAACCACCAAGTTGCCAATATATTTTGTGGATTTATTTTCTTTTTTACCAAAGCGTACACCACACACGGTATCATAATGGGATGGTTTC
This sequence comes from Philopedon plagiatum, assembly GCA_963971165.1. Lineage (NCBI taxonomy): Eukaryota > Metazoa > Arthropoda > Insecta > Coleoptera > Curculionidae > Philopedon > Philopedon plagiatum. The sequence goes on along the minus strand of OZ020198.1, from coordinate 33,216,245 downwards.
AATTTTAATCCATTTAAATAATCTTGAATATTTTTTGAGGTTGAACTACTACCACTTGATGTGTGTGATGATGTGTGAGATGATGTTATCGTTGATGGGGAAGGGGTTTCGAACAGTGACTCACGATTTCCACGTTTTGGTGTAGGAATTTGTGTGTTTTGCGAAATCGGTGTAGATGTTTCAAAATCCGCTTCTGTTGGATGTTCTTCAAACATTTTCGCTATTCCCACCGAGCTGCTGCTACTCCGACTTTGTGGTTTAGTCGTAGTACTTGATTTTTTAGTTGCGTACTGCTGCTGCTGCTTTACGGCTTTAGATATAGATTCTAGTGGTTTAGAAACTGGTTCGTAAAACTTTTCCAAATCATGTTCATTCTGCACTTTCGCTGCTTTAATTTGTTTAAATTTTTTTCTAACCGCATTTGTAGTTTCCAGTAGCTTTCGTTTCAATTCGATTTCTTCATTCATGATGCTTTCAAAGCACTGTTCAACGATATATATTATTATAGGAATATATAACTATCGAATCCCTTGCGGTATCTGCCTGAATTTACATCACTATCCTTGTCAATAACTAAAAAACCATATTTATTATCCCAACATTTAGCACGCATCTCTTGAACTTGTGTAAACGTCAGGTCGGGTGAAATGTGATCGGAAAATATATGTTTCATATTCATCTCATCTTGTTTAAACATAATAATGAAGTTGGCATTATCCCGGACGAGCTGCTTAGGAACACGAGAATACGTTTGCGCCAAGTAAAAGGCATCCACATTTTTGTGACGTCCCATGCTAAAATACGATCTTATAGCGTCCTGTTTCTAACACATAACGTCATCAAAAATAAATATTGAATTAGGTTTAGCATCTGACGGTTCCACAATGGTATTTGCGTCGCTAAAAGCGTAGTAGCCAAGACCTTTGATTGGTGATAAAATTTTCTTTAAATATTCATATTTTGGTTGATAGAGCGACTTTGAGTAGATATAAACATTTTTGAAACGCAGTCCCGAGGGGTGAGTAAGCAGGAAAATCATAATATTTGTTTTTCCACAGTTTGAAGGTCCTATTAATAATCCACGAATAGATGACGGTAGCAAAGGACCATGTCTTTTAAATAATTTTTGTTCTAGTCCAGATCCGACCTTTACATCGAGATTATCGACGGGAAGTTTTTGTTTAAGATTGACGATACGCATCTTAACAAAATCTATATTTTATACTGAACTTTCACGTAAACTATCATTCAGATGTCGCTCGTCAGACGAAGTAGACGGTCTCGTTTATCAAGTAAGACTGGAAGCGGTATTGTTAATTCAGTAATTAATAGGCTACCGTTCGAGTTACACATTCCCGGCTATCAGTATTGTGGGCCCGGGACGAAAGTAGAAAAACGTGTGGCAAGAGGAGATCAAGGAATTAATTCTTTGGATGTCGCATGCAAAAAACACGATTTAGCCTATTTGCGTAATAGTGAAAATTTAAGTGCTCGCCACCAAGCAGATCAGGAACTCGAGCAAAGCGCGTGGAAAAGAGCAAAATCTAAAGACTCTAGCGCAGTGAAAAAGCTGCAGCTTGGTTGGTAACCAACATTATGAAAGCGAAACATCGTTTTGGTATGGGTGTATCATCATCATCAAAATCGAGAAAAGCATCCATTCGAGGTAAACGTCGTTTCCAGCGCCGCCGCCGCCACACTAAAGGTAATGGCGTCGGTAAACATAAGCGAGTACACAAAGTAGCTTTTGGATCATCTATTAGACGACCCGTTCGATCAGAATTGTTAAAAGCCGGTGGGAAAAAACTTATCGAGGAAAATATCATGAAAGCATCGAAAATAGCTGCAGGTAAACGAAAAATTCGCACGCCTAGAATCATTCCAATTCCAAAGACTGGGGGGATATTACCGTTAATACCAATATTTGCAGGACTATCGGCCTTAGGTTCATTAGCAGGTGGTGCAGCTGGCATCGTGCGTGCCGTAAAAGCAGTAAAAAAGTCGACTGCAGAAAAAATAGGTACCGGTTTACATCTAAGTTCAAGAGGAAATGGATTATATTTGAAACCATATCGCACAGGTTTGGGATTATTTATAAACAACGGCACAAATAAGAAATCAAAAAACTAATAGAATCCCTACCTCAAAGACCACTATCCAATATTGATATAGAAAAGTACGCCTTAAAAATGAAAATATCACACTTTCGAGGCGTATATATGAGAGATTCATTACCTGTACGCGGTCCCAAACGTTATGAGGCCGCCATTATAAATTTGGATAGTATGTCGGGTGTAGGGACTCATTGGGTAGCATATGGAAAAAGCAATTCTGATGTAACATACTACGATAGTTTCGGTGATTTACCCCCACCTATGGAATTGCTACGATATCTGCAGATGGGTTCCGAAGCGACGAGGAAAATTTACTATACATACGACCGTCAACAAGAATTTGGAACCGTCTGGTGTGGACATTTGTGTTTGAAGTTTCTTTTACAATCATAAAAAGTATGTCTTTGACACCCCAAATGGAACGTGACAACTACACCAAAATGTTGCTATCACTTAAAGCCTATCGTGAAGTCGGAGGATTACAAAAAATGACAGCCGAACAGTTGGAAAATACGCCCAAAGAAGTGTTGATTGTATTAGCTCCAAATGAAATAGCACTAGTTTGGGATAGGTTACCTAATCACCTAAAAAGTGACATCGATATATGGAAATATCAATACTGTTTCGAACATTATAATAGCAATAATTCAGATTCGGACGATGGCGATGGACGGACACCAAAAAAAATATTTTGTTGTTATTGCAAAATTAATGATGTGAATATAAAGGCAGAAAACAGTTTAAAAACGTCGAAAGGAATTAAACAACGCTTCAGCTTAAATCCATTTAACTGTTGCAAACAGCAATAAAATAACTACACAAATAGCTTCGTCGGCAGTCATGTCTTACACATTCACTCTAACAGGACATACAAGTGTCTTAAGTGCGGATTTTTACCCACCCATCGAGTTAAATACAACAGGCAAATATGGAGTTGCACTGCTGGGATTTTACACATATAATTCGATTTTTAATATCGACGAAAGCAATATTTCATTCAGCCATTTGAAAACAGCGAGACCAACGTATGTAAGGATTCCACCAGGAGCTTACGAAATTAATGAAATAGCAAAAGCCATGTACACCGCTTTAAAAGAGTCATGCAATGAAGTTGGTACCGATTTATTTTCATTAATAATACGTTAAAATGTGAGCTAAAGTCAAAATATAGTATCGATTTTCGAGGTAGCACCAGTATCGGCAAAGTGCTCGGATTTGGATCTGTGTTGCTGCAAGGTGGACAAAGACACGAATCAAGTACCATCGTGGACATAATGAAAGTGCGCATTGTCCGTGTGGATTGTAATATAATTTCCGGAGCATACCTGAATTCTTTGGAAAGTCATACGTTATTTGAATTTGATATTGACGTCGAACCTGGTTACAAAATCTCCAAAAAACCGCAAAATAATATTTATATGCCGATAATGCCGGATGGTCGTCAGTTTATCGACCACATTACTCTACGCATCTTGGACGATAGCGGTGATTTGATCGATTTTCGAGGTGAGAAAATTATAGTTAAACTAGAGTTGAAAAAATCGGATAATGGGTTTTTGCGTTAACCGTCAACTGCATATGCTGTCAACAATTCAAGATTCAGTTAAACGACATAAAAGTAAGCAGACAACACAGTCAAGGTTCATTCGCAAGTCAGACGGACGACCGAAAACACATCCGCACAGCAATCGCCAGCTCTCCGTGAAAGATTGCAAATTTCTACAATCGATCAGTTTGAAAGTGAGAAAAATTAGAAAATGATGGCCGCTAGCAGTGACAAAATCGAAGTTTTTACCGAACCAATTTTTGATAACTCCATTATTAGTTTTCAAGAACACACATATAAACCTTACGGTTCTCCAACATTACATACCTGTACACTTTCAAGATATCATTTTGGATATATCGGATAGTTACATTTACATCGAAGGAACATTTAAACCCAAAGATGTTACTAAAAAATGTTATCTATCAAATAATGCCATCGCCTTTCTATTCGATGAATGTCGTTATGAAATTGGAGGGGAGCAAGTTGCTGTCGTTCGCAAACCCGGAATTACTACAACGATGAAAACTATGGTGTCATTGGGTGCCGCACAAAATAGAGCTCTCATGGCATGTGGATGGGGTATAGATGAAGCAAATCAAGGTATACTAGATTCCACAAGTAACGTGTTCTCCGGCAAATGTCCTCGAAAATATCTCATGGGTTTTGCAGAGGGCAATTCAAAGGGTATTTTTAACGTCAAGCAAGAGTTGATTTTAATAATCGCCCGCACTTTCAACAATTGCTATATCGGTGAAGCAGATCCAGACATTTCAATTGAAAAAATTGAATGGAAAATTCGTCACATTATTCCAGATGATCGACAGAAGTTAAAGATATTATCACGCATGAATAAAGGTGGAAGTAACGCAAACGTTCCAATGGCTTACCGTAAATGGGATCTTTACGAGCTACCTTCTTTGAGACAAACATCGTCAGACGTATGGGCCTTAAGAACTAGCACGAGTCTCGAAAAACCGAGATATTTGATTATCGGTTTTCAGACAACTACTCTTCCGACAACAGAGAAAAAGATAGCACACAATTTACAACGGCCGATATAAGTGATATTAGGCTCTTTCTTAACTCTGCCGTATTTCCCTACGAAAGATGGAATTTAGATTTTTCAAAGAAACTGTATGCCGCAGCCTATTATAAGTATGAGAATTTTCAAACTAGCTACTACCAGCGAGAACTTAGCGATCCTATGATGAGTTTTGCCGACTACCTGAAAAATCCGTTATTCGTAATCGATTGCAGTCACCAACCAAAAGCCGTTAGGACGTCCACAGTGGACGTGAAATTGGAGTTCGAAACACGCAAGAGTAAATTTCCTAAAGATATTTAAGTGTACGCGTTAGTTATTCACGATGAATTTTTTAGCTACAATATAGTTAACGGTTCTGTTACTAACAAATCAATGCATTAGTTTGAAGTTGTGTAATTCTCCAAATTATGTACTTCAATATTTAAAATAAACTGATAAACGACATATTTGAGTTTCATTTTTACTACATACGACATATTTGAGGCTTCTTTTAATACCTCAAATGTAGGGCTTTGGTAAGTAAGGTTGAGAGATGAAGAATAGAGAGAAATTTAGGAGAGGGGTGGGGACAAGAATGCGTATAAGACATGATTTAGAAAATTAAATTCACTCGAAGCCAAGATGTCGTCTAGTTCGGATAATGGTTATTCCAGCGATGACGACCAGGCATTTGCACCAAATGCGCAACATAGGGGTGTAAGCCGCACGCGTAGGCTTAGACCTAGGTACTGCATCTTACACTCCTACGTAAAATGTTGACCCTACATCTTGTGCATGTACTGCTACACAGGATTTAGGGGTCAGATTGGTGCGAGGTTCATGTCGTGCCACATGACAGTTGGTGGCACGATGTGAGCGGATGCGGAACCACTCGATGTGTTATCGGTGTCGGGCGAGACTGTTTACAGTCTCTCACCGGAACGCATGCCTTCTTTGCAATAGGACTTAAATGCCTATTACAAATAAGGGCCCTCATAAAACAACCCTGCCTGCCTCTGACAAATCAGTCCTTTTCAGGACTACAAAATATTTGATCGTAGTTTGTAGTTAAACACAATGTTTCCTAAAGAAGATATTTGTCGATGGAAAAATTGTGGTACTTTGGGTGAGAGAAGCATTATGTGTTTAAATCATACATAGATAGCGAGAGAAAGAGCATTTGCAATATTTAGCTTGTAGTTTTTATGTATGATAAGAACACATATGCCTCTATTTATTCAAAGTGATATGACTTTCTATCAAGCAACATATTTTTAAAAATAAGGTCACTCTACATTAGCATTCTTGTCGTTTCACATAGAACGTTGGCTAATATTAAACCAGCTCTGACGAATGACAACAACAGACATATCCTTTCAGAGTAACAAAATATTTCGAGCAAGAAATCTATTCTTGAGGAAATATTTTTGTTACTCTTAAAGGATAGTATGTCAGAACCGCTTAGCCCCACCCTCACCCCCACCACCCTAAATGCTTTTAAAAGCGGGAGCAGCCATCACATTTTTCAAATCTCAACCAGCCATGAAGTGGGACAGGCTGATGTTAAAGACGACAAGGGAGTCCAAAATTAGCGAGTATAGGGAGGCTTGGCGTTTAAAAAACGCGAATAAGCCAACGGCTATCGTACAGCCGGTTCCAAGAGCGCTGCCACCACCGGAGCCGGCTCCAACAGAGCCCGTGGAAGTGGTGGAAGGACCACAGATGCTGCTGGGTCCTGAAGAAAGGGCGGTTCTCTTACAAGAGCTCACGGAGCGCCGTCGGAGCCGTCGCAGCACGCGACTGGGGGCTCGACGACGGCGTGCTGCACCACGATCGGTGCAGATCGCGAGAGGGGAACAGCCACTCTAGGTTTCCCTCTCCAACCCAACCCACCGCGAAAACGGTCCTTTTCAGGGCCACAAAAGATTTGATCGTAGTTTAGATATTCTTAGTCACTTTGCGTTTGACACTGCATTAGTGAAAAAATGCAAAGATGAATGACCAAGGATGACATTTTCTGGACGTTTAACAATTGACGTTGATATTTTTGCATAACTTTTTTCGATAATTGACCTAGAAGTGTCTAAAACTTATTTTAAGTTAAAGATCCGTTAAAACTGTTATATTTCTAACTTAAAAATCATATCCAAATAGTTATTTCCGAGGGGCAATTTTTGGTTCTATAAACTTTTTGGGAAGTTAGAACAATCGATATTAAAAGTCTGAGGTTTGCTCGGTGAAATAGAGACGGTCCGTAAAGCAATTGCGGTGGCGCGCGGAACTCAAACTTTTGTGGTCAATATAAAGATATGGGCATAATAGTTTTACCATTTAGTAGCCAATGAGTTTAAAAAAAAAGTTGTTGTTAATGGTAATAGCAATGGTATACAGTTTTTATACACTTCTAGTGAAATTAGCGAAAAAGTAAGTAGAAAATGTTGTTTGGAATGTCCATTTTTATCGAAATCCGTTTTTAAAACGTGAATTTTTTTTAAGATCCGCGCTTTGCTCGGCCAAAAAGGACTGCACAGGAGCTTGTAGACACTTCCAGTGGAATAATCAAAGCAAGTTATAAGAAAAAATGTGCGTAACGACCATTTTTATCGAAATCCACTTTAAAAAAGTGAAAATTGAAAAAAGTGTTATGGAAAATTATAGGTTTTTAACGAAATTGCACATTTTAGACCGCTATAGCTCCATCATTATTGGTCGGACTGAATAACCGCGGGCATCAAATCTTAAGGAAATTTTACGTAGAAAAAATTTAAAAATGCGAGAAAACAGTCAAATAAACCTCTCCCAGCGTTCCAAATGGGGGGGTGTTACTATGCGTTTTTTTTAGAGTCCCTGCTCCGCTGCGCTACGCAGGGACTCACTTGCCCCCACCCACCCCACAGACCACCCATCCCTGCTCCGCTGCGCTACGCAGGGACACACTTTTAACGCACTTCTCCCTTGTCCTTTTAGTTTCCTCCAATTTCACTCGCAGTTCATTAATCTGTCTTTCAAAGTCCGCCTCATCACTATCACACTTTTTTAGTTCTCGCAGTATTTTTTCCCTATACCTATATGCCGCGGAGAAGACGCACTTTTGGCTCGCCGAAAACTCGTTCAACCAGTCCGGCTCTTCAGCAGTTGTTGCTGACTGCTGCGATTCCTCGTACGATCGCTTGCATCGCATCTTGACCGGTTTGCGGCACTTCCAACGTCCTATTGTTGGTGATAGTGGTGCACCCGCGATCGGCGATTTTTCGTCAGCGTCGGCCACCAACACAATCGGAGGCATGGACTTCGGCGGCTCGGGCGTTGTCGAGTTTGGGCCATCATTAATGATGACGACCGGTGACAGAGGCTTCGGTGGCTGTGACTTCTCCAAAAAAACGGGAAATTCCACTGGCACTGATGGGCGTTTGAACTGGAATTTCTTCTTCTTCTTTTCACCCTCCATAGCTGCATAAAATTTATGTTTATTACCGCTGACTGTTTTTGGTAATGTCAGCAGCTTTTCTAGCTTGGTAGTGGGTTGCCGCCTCGCCTTCTTTACCACCACATCACTAATTATGTTAATGCGGCCTCCATCCTTCTCCGTCCAGTTGTTGACGTAGTCAACCGCTGAATTAACTATTTTTTCCTCCTCCTTTTTCGCGCCTTTTTCTTCCACAAACGCCGTATTTAAAACATCGGCATCTTGCCACTCGTCAAATACACCCGGGGTCAGCAGGTCAATAACATCCTGCCCCATCAACTCTGCTTGGGTACTCCCATCCAAATTGAATGCACTTAACAGCGATACATTCTCGGAATTCATTTTCACTTACTAACTGCACTTAACTGACAACTGTACTTACTCGGTGAACTGTTCTAGCGAACTATGAAATGCTCTGCCTAGCAAACCAAATTTATACTTATCACCCCACCATAAACTCCCCCACTCTATCTGACGGTTGATGCTTTGGAGGCCAAACAAGTTAATTCAACTTACAAGGTTGCGTTCTACGGCTAAACAGCGATTCACGGGCATATTTTCAAGGTAATCGTGTGTCCTTACTTCTGTTATTGTTTGTGCTCTCAAGGTTATATGATGATCCAGACAACCCATATTTATAGACACTCTCTTTCCTACGATGACTATTATCAGAAACTATAATGTTGCCCGCAGATCAAGATAACAATCGCCCAGCTGAGACGTTTTCAGGAGCACAAATAATAATATCTGCTGTTTGCTATAATTGTAAAAGAGAAGTATATATTTGGACTGACCACATGCAATCTTACAGTTACATTGAATTGTTGAGAGTAAGGATTGTTAAGTGTCATTACTGTGGAACACTGATGTGTCGACGATGGCCGATTAACAGATCTGATATCTTGAGAAGACAATAGATGCTACGAGAAGTTTACAAGCAAGACATTAATTAATTTTTATTTTTGTAACTTTATTACTATATTGTAAAATAAAACAACATATTATTGAAACAATTATCTATGTATTTTACTATCCTGCGATATAAAATTTCAACTATTGCTATTACTATAGTGGTTAATAAAACTACGTGACATTCGAGTTAATATTTTTTATTTTTCTAAAACATAGACTTTCCAACATTTTTCTAATTTTAACTATTATTTTCGGGTAAAAAACTTTGCATAGCTTGTATTAACATACTTAGGTTATCTTCAGGGTTTGTTTCGTAAAACTTTATGTCTGGGTGCCCCCAAGGTAGAGTTTTTGTTGTTGATGGTATAATATAACGTTTATCGTCGTGGTGAGATAAAGCAACTTTATTAATTATTTCGGTATAAACGTCGTGTTTATAACTTCGAAAGGTTTTCATTTTTCGAAATATCTGACCACCACGTTCTACGATATTCCGATAATCTTCCAGGTGAAGCTGTTTTTCAATTACACGTTTTTTTATACCTTTCGCTTCTTTAATTTCGCTACTGATTGAGTTTATGTAATAAGCTTTGGCTCCGGTACCATAAAAACTTATTATTGGATCACCTGGAAATTCATCCTTCATTCTACCTACTACTGACTGACTTTTTTTATGTTAAAAATATTTCCTTCGGTATAATTGGATGTATCGAATTTATCCGGATTTTCTGCAATTATGCGATAAAAATTTTCGGTGTAAACTTTTAATATTAACGAATCTGTGTCGGTATACATTAAAGAAGCATTTTTGCCAAATTTTGCTTTAATGAATGAGTAGAAAAAATCATAAATTACTGTTTTCGACATGTCCAGTATGGAAAATCCGATATAAATTGGTTTATTATAAGTTACCTTTAATTGATCCATATGAATGGCAACGAATTCTTTATTAAAATCCGTTGAACTTTTAAAATAAGGACGAGAAATTAATGCTCGTGCCCCAATTCTATTCCTGTCATTTTCCCATTGGGTAACTAGTTTTATATCATTACGATTCTCCACATCTTCCATGGTCTTGCCAAAAACAGCATTAATGATTAATTTAAAAGTGTCTTTACCAAACTTTGTTGTTGCCCTATTGCGCAAATCTGTATTTAAGTCGATATATGTCTTTAACCACGGGGATTGATTAAATTTTAAAATTCTGTATGTTTGCATTACCATTAGGCCGTTATTGATTGCTTGTTTTAATGTTCGGTAATGAATGATGTATTTCTTTTTATCGTTTAAATTCGGAATTAACTTTGAAAATTTTGCCGATTCCGTGGGTGGTACAATATTTTCAACTAAAAAGGGTAAGTCGGAATGGTCATCATACAGCGTATCCGGATAATGAACGTCAACTTCCAAAACGTATCCTTCTGGACCATTATCGTCCACATCCATAATATTTAAATTTAAAATTTCATGCTCTGATAACCATCTAAAGCCGCCAAATGGTAATGCTTGCGACATAATATGACCGTACAGATTTGTTGCATCAAGATAAACAATGAAAGATGATGGTTCGTTAGGATCGTAGTTTGGTACATATATGTTGTTGGCAGCGTGCATCCTCTCTGAACACTGACTTATACCGCCTCGAATACCTTTTTTGAAAAAATGAACCGTGTCGATATCAGTCAATAGCTCTAACTCTACCTTAGAAATACGCAACATACAATCAAACGAATAACTTGGAAGAGTATGATACTGTGCGGGATCCAGCTTATACGTTTCTAAACAAGTATCGCGAAACTGTTCAAAAACATCGGTTAATAATAAAACATCAGATTTCAAATATAAATCCGAATAGTCCCCCAAATTCTTACAATTAAATGTGTCCCACACCTTTTTAGCTCTATCATAATCTTCATCGCTAATATGCTCCTCTGACAAACTATCATAAAACTGATTTTTTGTGGGGAAAGTTGGATGGTTCATTTTATCCATTGAATCGACAAAACTATAGGGAAAAACACCTTTTTTGCGCATTAAATTAAACTGCTCATTATCTGAAAAATATTTTCCTGTTTCCCTGAAACTAACCACAGCTAATCCATTACCCAAATTTTCCAGCGAAGTTGATAGAAATTTAAAACTATCGATGAACCGCAATTTCAAATGTTTTTTCTTTATTGTGCCACTTTTATTATCGACATAATCGTGAACGTAAATACTTTTTGTAAACGAAATATACTTTTCCTTGCTTTGAGCTAAAACATCGATCTTGTCTCCGTGACGACACAACTCTTTAATAAACATGTGGCAATCGTACCCGCTCAAAATATGAAATATAATTGGAATAAAATTTGGTAACTTATAATTTAAATTGCAAATCGAATGAGTAGCACCAGGTCTTTTTTTCCCAGTTATGTGACAGTGGTTTTTACTTTACAATTATTATTTTCAAAAGGTCGTTCACATATACCACATTTTGTGGCATTATTGAACTCCACTATTTGGTCCACCGTCAAAGTTTCCATTGCTTTTATATCTCTTAAGGATGTATTGTAAAGAGATCTTAAATCACTTTCAAGTCGCGAAACGAAAACCTGCGCTGCGTCGTTTCCCCAGTAGAGCTCAATTTTGGAATCGAATCGTCAAAGGAGCACTTTATTAAATAAGCAAAAGAATACGGTTCATGTTTGATGCTTTTCACTAAGTAAGAATTTGTGGGATTTGGTTCCACTGTATCCAGTGGTTTAAGCACCGATTCAAAATCCGCGTAAACAACAAACGGTACACGCATTTGCTTTTCTATATTTTCAAATTTTAATATATTTTTACTTACACTCCTTTCAAATTTATCTATTTTTAAATTTAGTGATGGTGTTAATGAATATTTGTGGTTACAGTCATTTTTTTGGTGTGATATCAAAGATGATTGTGAACTAACATATCCCCAATCAAACAAGCATCACAAAATTACCTTTTATCTCTACGTGATGTAATTTGACTGGAAGATAATTTCGATAAGTCTTTTATCCAACAATAATCACTTTTAGAACAACGCGTATCACAAATATGTTCATCATCATCTTTAATACGACAATCCTTTGTTATTAACAACAAGTTTACATGTCTGTTAAGTTTTCTACCCGAATACCTTAATGGACCGACAACTTCATACTTTAACATATTATTTTCGAAAATTTTTTGCAAACCATAAACGTTAACTGAAATATTCATCTCTTCAAATTTTGATATATCACGCAACTTAACTGGAAAGTTTATACCTGTAAAATTCAGCACTCTTGAATAGTGTGGATAAGATTGAATCTGTGATGCCATTCTAGTGGTGAGGCACAAAGCAGACACGATTGACCACGCAAAACAACACTCGTCCTGATTAATCACATTGATGATGGCTTTTTTTTTAATCACATTGATGATGGCACATTCGATGAAATGGGGTAACTTTATATATGAAGATCCACCAAAAGGTTTATACTCATTGACATTTACTTCCAGGTATAGAATTTTTTCCAGAGCCCAACCTACGAAAAAAAGAAAAGAATGACATTACTATTTATTTTCTTTTTAGTCGTTAATTTATAACATACCTGAATTTTTTCCTGAAACTCAGTCGATTGAGTCTTCATGACATCCACTAATGATTGATATATTTCTTCCAAATCGCTTCCTGAAGTAACAATTTCATTGCGTGTATTAAATGACTTGTCACTGTACATATTATCTTGTGTTGGTAAAAGATACCGACCAACAACCACCATATTAACTTTCAAAGCACAACGGACTCTTACTAGGTCACTTACTACCTCTAACACTTTTGCTTTAATTTCATCAAAAAATAATTAATAGTCATTATGTTCATTATCACTTGATATACGGTATGTGGCAATCCTATTTCTAAAAGCACTGGACACGAGTTCAACACCAGCTGATATTGGTGAACATGCATTACTTTTATGGTGTATTGTTCTTTGACGAGCTGCCATTCGATTTGCTGGTATAGTTATATTGCAGCAAGTGCAAGTACGCACCTCAGATGTTGATGCCCCATCGTCAACTTTTCGCTGTTTTGCACCATGTATATTTTCAAATCGTGCTACGCACGATTCTTTTTTATGTCGTAACATATTATAACTCCGAGTAAATGATTTACCACAATCTTCACACGCGTACGCCATGATTTTTCAAATTAACTTGCTTGAACCGTTTTACTCAACGCAATGTTCTATACTAAAATTTACCCTCATTTATGCCGAACCACATTTAGACCCCCCACTCGATCTTCATACCAAAACATGGTACACTCCAATAATAACTCAAGGTAAACTAACATCACAAATATATCCTTGAAATAAGCGTCGTACACCTGGTCATCACCAAACAAACAAATAGCTGCTCGCGTTCATTGAAAATATGCATCGCAAATGTAACCTTGAAGTAAGCGTCGTCCACCTGGTCATCACCAAACTAAAGAAACAGCTGCTCGCATTCAGTGAAAATATGCACCGCAAATGTAACCTTGAAATAAGCGTCGTACACCTGGTCATCACCAAACAAAGAAACATCTGCTCGCATTCAAGGCCAAGTTCTTGACCTTGACCTTGAATAACACCTGCACATATCAAGGCCAAATAACAATAGCACACCTGTGTGTTCAAGGTCGACCCTACTGCGCATGCGGAGACTCACGAAGCATCATATACCTCTACCGATAGAAGAAGTTTTTGAACTTGTTTGACCTTAAGTATTATATCGGACATTATGTGGGGTACAGACTTAGCGGTTGGAAGAGCGAAATTGGGGGGAGGGATCAGGGTGGAATTGGCAGCGGATTGTTTGGCGAATAGTTCTGCTTTCTCTTTAGAGGTGGAGATAACTTCGTTGTCATAGGTCAGGGGAGGAAAAGTGCTTCTATAGAAGGTCTGACTAATGTTTTTGGCAAGTGACCAGAAAGATTTGCCGCCGTTGGGACAGGAAAGCACTTTATCTTTTATGCGGTTGTTAGTTAAACGCATTTTTGGACTCTAAGATAGTTTGGTTGTATTGATTTCTGGCCTCGGTGAAAATTTGACGATTTTCGGGTGTAGGATTTTGAAGATACCTTTTGTGAGTTGGGGCTTTTTTGTGCCTGGCTTTGTCACAGCCCTTGAAGAACCATGGCTTTTGATGGTTGAGTTTAGGTTTCTTGCGGGCATGAGGAATGAAACCTTCAATACCTGCTTGAATAATGTCTGTGATATGAGAGCAAATTTCGGAGGGATCGGGAGTGGAAAAACAGACAGGGTTCCAAGGGAAAGCAGAGAAGAAGTTTCGAAGACCATCCCAGTCGGCAGAATTGTAGTGCCAGATCGTGCGTTCTGGCATGATTTCAGCAAACTCGGGATGTATGGGACAAGAGACGGTAATGAGGCCAAGATCTGAAGGACCAAGGGGAGCGCATACAGATATTAAGTAAGGCTCAGGATGAGTGGTAAGAAAAAGATCTAGAGGATTGATGGTCGATTTTTGCCGCGAGAAAGTCAAAGAACTCATTGTAGGATTTGTCTGATGGGAAGTGATAGATGCAACAGATAAATTTGGTAGAAGATTTAAGGACGAGTTTTAGCCATAGAATATGGGGCTGGTCTGATTCCAGTTTCGGGAGTCCGGTGCAAGAAAGACTGCTGCGAACGTAGGCACATACCCCACCGTAAAGACGAAAAGATGATTTGGGTTTCGGTCAGAAGAAGAATGTGGGGTGTGCACGATTGGAGATAGTGGTGGACAGAGTCCAAATTGGAATTAAGCCCGCAGATGTTGGCAAAGGTTGCTATGCTCTTGGAATTCTTCCACGGTGGGCCCCCATGAGCACCCCTCGTTCGGAGATCCGAATGGAGGGGTGGTTTACCTCCGGAAATTTTTACCCCTGGGAGCGCCATCATCATTTTCATATTTGTTTTGTTTTGAAGAGGTGGATAGTTAGAAGAGAGACGGAACGCAAAAGAGAAGAGAAAGAATGACAGTCTGAAGAGGAAAGGAAAAAACCGACTCACGCACCCAGGGCTGGAAACATGCTCTAAAATTTCACCAGCTCTTTTAGAGGTTGCGCGGGGTGGTACCTCCTCGGTCGAGGAAAAGATCCTCTACCACCTACTCTCTCTATATTATTCGTAAAATGTCTGGAGTTTAGTCGTCTACCAGTTTTTTTTTAAATGTATCACCTTAAAGTACTTTTTAAGCAGAAACTTGACTTTTCTGAGAGCAATAAAAATGATGTGAAAATAAGTCCAACTTTAAAAAATTCATAATATTATGTGTTCTATAAAAAAAAATTGAAAGCAATATTTTTGTAGCTATAGTATGCTAATTACTCTTGATATTTTTTCCAAATAGTGGAAATATTTGTAAAGTTTACTTACATATGTAATTTTCAAGAACCGTGTCCTAGTCGAAGAAAAAACAAAGTTTGTTGTGCTTTTAAAAAAAATGCCAAAATATGCCTAAGTTGTCACGTGTGGAACTTAAAAACGAAATTTCAAATTTTATTTTGTAATAGGGAAAATCCTTTTCCTGTCTAACTCCATATAACGAAAATATTTAGCTTTTAAATTTCAAATGATATTTACCGGTGCCGCAAAGCCTCTGATTTTCTAAAAAAAATGAAAAAAAAAACAAAAATTGCATTAAAGCTATTTTAAGCTTATCAATAAGTTTGTATTATGCAAAACATGAAATAAAGAAGTGTTAGAGTCCTGTAATAGAGAAGTAGTTTACTTTGAACCCTATGCAAAAGATGGCGCCACTTCACTGTGGCGATATTTGACCTTAGTCGGCGTAGCGGGCGTTGGAATTGTGTCTGTTTTACTTGAGTACGAGTCATAACAGGTTGATTTTGGTTAGTGATCCGAGTTAAGTGTTGTTTGTGTGTTTATCAGTTTTTTCAATTATTTTCAATAAACAGTTGGTGACAAATGTGACAATGTCTGCCAACGTGCCTAAAACTAGAAATTTGATAAAGTGTCCTGTTTTCGGTGAACCAAACCAAATAACTTTACACTATCGTGTTTTGCCAACATAGGAAGACATGAAACATTATTTATGGGTGCAGTTCAACTTAAAATCTGACAACTGGAATCGGGAACCTACTGTTTCTGAAATATCTGAGGTTGTTGCCGATGCATTTAAAAATATATGGCTCAGAGCTTCAATTCCAACGGTTTCAGATACACGAATCGTGAAAATCATTAGAGACTATCATAACAAATGTAGAAATTTAAAAAAAAGTATTAAGAGTAGAAAGAATAATCCCACTTTCAATATGAAATTGCAAAATTTTAGGCAATCGGCAAAGAAACTTTTTATGTAAGCTCCTGTTAGTGCAAAGACTTTTCTTTGTGTAAATGCACCAAAGCTTTTTGTGTACCAGAACAAGAACGTAACTTTCTCAAAGACCAAAGGGATAAAAGGATGATGGCAATGGGATCTATAAAAAAATTATGCGCAGCGCGAACGAAGAGAAAAAGAGGGATTTAGGAAAAAAATTTTAAAACAAAAAAGTGACATTTTGATGAATGATTCACCATCTGAAGATGACAGCCTGGAAGAAATCGGTGCACTCAGTAGTTCTATCGAACCTGAATTTGAAAATCAACCATCTACCTCAACGAACAGTGGAACTATAAAGAAACGAGCTAAAAAAATTAATCTACCTGCACTTGCCCTGGCAGTTGAAAGAACAGGAGTATCAGACAGAGCAGCAACTATTATTGCAAATGCTACTTTAGAAGACATGGGTCTTATTTCTGATGATAACAAAGAAAAAGTAATTGACAGAATGATTTTAAGAAGACAAAAAGAAAAGAAAAGAAAGAGTTTGCAATAGCACGAAAGACGACATGAGGTAATTTTAGAAGGCCTGTATTTTGACGGTAGGAAAGATAACACCATGGTAACTGATGTAAAGGGAAAAAAAGTGTATCGAAAAATCATTATGGAACAACATGTGGTTTTAGTGCAAGAGCCCGGATCAAAATATATCGGTCATATTTCAGTAACATCTTGATGTGCTAATGATATAGCCAATGAAATTTTGGCGTACTTGCAAAATATTAATATTGATATTGGGAGTGGGAAGTGGAGTGGGAGGGAGGGTAGAAGTCGATATGTAGAAACCTCTTCGTGGTGACTTCTGGGTAGAATATGCTTAATATAAGCAAATTTGAGCTAAGAGCATTTTTTCTTATAGTCACTTTATGTTTAGATTCTAAAACTTTGACGCCCGTGCGGCACCGGAAAACAAACGAATAGCCGTAAAAGTTTTTTACTGATAGTTTAGGCATTCAAAAAGGAAAACAAATTTCACTATTATACATCAAAACAAAAAAGTTTTATTTTTACCGTACAGTTAAGTTCCACACACATGCATTAGAGTAGAGGATTACACAACTTTTATACATTAGGAATATCCAAAAATCTCATCCGACTTTGTCCGATTATTGAAAAAAAATTATTTTTCTTAAGTAATGTCGCATGCAGGAATCCAAAGTTGCTTTTTAATGCCGCTTTGAAGATTATCCAGGTATGTTATTAATCATAGTAAAATTTCTAAGAAGTTACAAGTAAATTTTAACTAATTTAACTTTTAAAGAAAAGTGGCTAGAATAATATTAAATAAAATATTCATGAATTTAAGTACCTACCTACATAGCCTTAAAAATATTTTTATTACTCAGTTTTAAATTGTTATTTTATTAAACATTATATTCTAAGAAGTAGGTCATAAGTTAACTCATTAAGTACGCTTTGCAATTTAATTAAGGATGCCACTCAGGATGAAAACAAAGTAATAAAAGAGCAAAGAAAAAAAATCGATTTTCGTAATGAACTTAGGATACTAATAGACATTGTAAAACAGAGTGAGGGACTACAAATGACGGCAATACTGCTGGAACTTTTTTCGGGCATTACGAAAAATCAGCAGCAATCACTGGATTAAACACAAATTTAACTAAACAATTTGCTGTAATTCCTTAAGCCCTTTCTTCGGGTCAAAACTTAAATGTTGATACTTTTCAAGAATATTGGACAGCTACTGCCAAGCTGTATGTGTCATTATATAGTTGGTACTATATGCTATCAAGTGTTCACATATACATAGGGCAGGAATTTGCGAAAACATTTCTTATATTTCTATTGGACCTTTAACTGAACAGGCATCAGAAGGTAGAAATAAAGTTTCGTAAATTCCGAGAACATTACGCGCGAAAGTGAGGACGGACCGAGAATATTGAGGAGCTACTGCACAAGTTGTTAATTTCTTCAAATCTCCTTATTTCCTTTATTAGACCGAAATATATTGCGAAAAAAAATTATCTGTTCTCAGAAACCGAAACACTTTTAAAGTAACTAACGTCGAGGAAGACAATAATTCTGATAAATTAGTCTCCAGCTCAGATTGTGAAAATCAGGTTAGTTAAAGTATGTTTTTTATAATTAGTATTTAAGTCTATTAAACTTAGTTGCTTTAAACCGAAAACAGTATTTTTTTATTTATTTTGTCGAAAAATAATTATATTTATTCAGCGACCGGTATCTAGTAAGGTACTATGTAGGTCTAAATTTAGTACAGTAATAACGTACTCCAATATATGTTTTTTTATGCCACAATTTTTGCAAAACATTGAAGTAAAGTGCCAATGTCTACGAATTTTCAATTCCCTTACACGGCGTACGTGTGCGTCTAGTAATAATTCTTCGTCCTGTTTCCTATAGACGCCAATCCCGAATTGCGATTAGTCGCGGATAACAATCGCATTTTTTCCTATTTCATATAGACTGCGAATTTTCGCAAGATTTGGGTATTTTATCGTTTTCCCTTGCAACATTGACAGTGGGTTTTTAACATTACATAACCCAGAAATTATTTGATGGTTTTAAAATTTGGAATTAGTAACAAGCCCTTTATTTGTCTGTGATGGACAACCTGTTTCGTTGGCGTCGAGGGCAGGTGACAGCCACATATTTATTATTAAAAAAAAAGCTAGATCAGTTGAAACCTGCGAAATATTTAAGTATAAAAAACTTTAGGGTGTATGCCATAATTGAGTGCAAGAAATGCAACTTAAAGACAAGAAAAAGTCAATATTTCTGCCAATAAACCTGAGCAAATATAAACTAAACAAAAACTGAAACACTGGAAACAGATAAACAACACCCAATATGTTTGTTAATAACAATTCTGTGTGAAACAATTTTGATATGGTTGAACGTTGGCTTTGCCCATTTCTAGTGAATAATAACCAAATATAAATTTGACACATACGCACATAGCGGATGGCCCCAAAAAAGTTTTTATTTTATTTTATTTCACACATGAGGTAAATGATATTGAAAAATAATTTTAAATAAATAAAAATAAAATAAATTTAATATAAAAAACAAATAAGTAAAAATAAATATATAAATAATAATTTATATCGTTTTCAACGTTTCTCCTCTTTATGTTTGGGTTTGGGAAACCTTATGATTCGAAGTTTCGAGTGGGATACAGCTTTGCATAATTTGCTATCACTTTAATTGAGCCCAGCTACACAGTATTATAAAATTATAACCATCATTCTTTGTTTAAGGTAGGAAATTTTGTCAAAAAATATTCTCTTAAATGCAAAATGTGCGACGATGTAGTTGACCTTTTAATCCGCCACCGTGCCTCCGGCCTCTACCTGATTGGTCCGCTGAACACGTGCTATCAGGTGTTCAGGTGACAGATTAAGTGAAGTTAGTATCATGGACCTTAGGTAGTATTGATGAGATAAATAATTCCTTGTAAATTTTTGCTTTCCTTTAATAGTGCTATTAGTATTAACAAAATATCGTACATATTTAGTGTGTAGTATGATAAGGTGGTAAAACACAACATTTCTGGGAGAATTTTGGAAGAGTTAGTGAGATTTCTTTCTTTAAAGGTAACAAAAATATTATTTCTTCACACTTGTTACATAGAATTATTGTTGAGACTTTGCAGAAAGAAAAGGGATTTCCCAGCAATTTTTTTATTGCATAATATGAAAGTACTGCATACCCAAAAAATCAGAATTTTTTCTAATTAAATTAACCCTCAAAATAGCGACCAAACATCGCTCAACATAAAACGGGGAGAAGGCCTCTGATGACGTAGTTCCACAATGGGTGACCAAAATTTAGGAAATAATTTAAACGTTGGCACCACTGCCAACATTTTCCTACCGTTCCGGATGCAGTTGATTGGTTTTCGAGGTTATGTTAGTACTAAAACGACCAATAGGACACATGGCAGTATTGCCATACCCTTAATTTGAGTCGTCACATCGCTCGTTATGTTTACTTATTTTTCGTAGGGTGACGTCAGACTGGAAACTGTACTTTTTGAATTTAGTCGAAGTTTATTTTTGTTATTATCCGTCCAATTGACGTAATTTTTTGTGTGTGAGGCTCAAACGGCTCTCTAGCCAATGGGCTTTGCCATTCCCACACATGTATTAGCATTACATACATACTTTGTATTGAATGATGTGAAATAAATAAATAAATAAATAAATAAATAAATAAAATATTAACATATTTATTTAAAACAAGAAATGACTGAACAAGCCCATTGCAGAGATGCTAACCCATAACCGATAAAATTTAGAGTGGTATTTCAATAAGAGTTTTCACCTCATGTGATAAATGAATTAAGCCTACCGAAGGTAAGGAAGACTTTGAAAATTGTTTTAATTTTTAGATTTTTTATAAATTATGTGATAGGAACACCACTTTAAATTTTATCGTTTATGAGTTAGCGTGTCGGCCATTTTTAGTAGCAAAGTCTCACTATTAAGTGTTATTATGTGTTGCCTATACTTTGTCACGAATGCCAAATATGTTGTTTATTAAAACTGGGCGCACCCTAAGAGAGTTGGCCGTCTAATAAATAAATTAGTTTTAGTTTTCAGGTATCAATAGTGCTGGTAGTAAAAAATACCGTGGATTCTTTTAAGTATTGTGTTTAACTAGTTAGTGTAACCGTTTTTTCATTAATGGCTATACCTACTGTTTTGTTGGTGTCGTATATAAGTGTGTTTTCAGAGTAAGTGATTTTTACAGAGATTTTAATTTTAAAAGTAACAAAAAATATTAATTTTCAATTTTTAATAGTGCGGGTCGTGACAAAATACCGTGGAATATTTTAAGGATTTTCTTTAATTCGTTATTGGAACTTTTGTTGTTAGTATTCATTATTAGTCAAGCGTTGGTTTCTTAGATTAAATTAATGGCTGTCGCTGTACTGTGTTGTCAGTGTTTTTCCAAGGAAGTGTGTTTTGAAGGGATTTTACTACAGAGGTAACAATAACATTATTTCTTATGCTGACGTGTTAGGTAGAAAAAAATATTGATATAATTTGCAACTTTTTCGGTATCATGTGTTTCTTGCCAGTGGCTGGTATCGCTAGTGGGTATCGCTAGTGGCTAGAGAAAGTTTAAAGGTGGATTAACAGCTTATTATTGCACAGCACCATTTATGAATAATTTTCTTCAATCTGAATTTATATCAGGATTTACCGGTTTCAATATATTCACTAAATTTCATAACACCCTGTATATTATGCATGTCATTCTCAACCACGCGTCAACTTGTTTTAAGCAGACCTTTTAAAATACGTGCTGTCCGACAGAACAGACGTTTAAATTTTTAACAGAGCCAAATTAAAAAATGTGCTGATTTTATTGAATGGCAAATGACGAGGCAACGAAGCAAATGAATAAAGGGGAAATATTTTCACACCCTAACCGTAACACTAATAAATGAAATATCTCACAATTCAACTGTTAGTTTATTAGATAATATGTTGCAAATTTTAACAATATTATATTTTGTATACAGGGTGACAGCCGAAATCAAAACAGGCGGTTTTAAGCACTGGACCTTTTTTTTTAATAGCTCGGACCGTAAATTTGGTTTCTAAGGGTGACATTTTTATTAGGTATTTTCGATTTGGTTACCAACCCCTTAGTAGTGGTACAATTCACCCCAAAAGCTTTAAAAGGTCAGGGGATCAAACACCACACCGTGTTGTTCATTTCGGTCCCCTTTATAAAAAATATACTAAGCTTTTGTAATTTGATCCCATAGTTCTCGAGAAATTGCGTACCTTTTTTATCTGAGACAGCCCACAAAGACTTCAAGCCTAAGTACTAACGTACCATGGGCGTCTGAAGAGAAGGGAAATGTAATCTATTGACACGGGATTTAAATAATTGGAGAGTGGGAATGCAAGAGGAAACATCTGCAGGCACTTTGTTTCATAATATGGAGACCCTAGGTATGAATGAGCGAGAGAAGTGATATGTTCTAGGCTTTTGTAGCAGCACACTAAAGGGTTTCATACGTAACGCGCTTCTTGTTGTTCTGTTAGGAACATTAGAGCGGCTAAATCCCCCAACCCAACCCAACCTAAGCAAAATCCGTGGAAGTGTCGATAAATCCCAACAGCGCGGCGATGAGCAAGAGAAAGGGAGTTTTCTAGTGAGGACTGGGTCATTGATAAGTCGAATGGCTCTATTTTGGATGAAATCAAGGATATCAAGTGTTGAAAGTGATGCCGCTCCCCGGATGTGGGAACAATACTCTAGGTTAGGTCTTATTAGGTTAACATATAGACTGTGTACGTTGGAAGGGAATGTTTTCTGGCTCGAAAGAGAAAACCAAGCTTTTTAGCTGCTGATGAGACTATTAAAGTAATGTGTTTGTGCGAGCTGAGATCATGTTCGAAAGCGATGCCAACAAGATCGAACGTCTCATTGTTCTATAGGGAGGAGAGAAATATTTTCTGGCTCGAAAGAGAAAACTTTTTAGCTGTTTAGCTGCTGATATGACTATTAAAGTAATTTCTTTGTGCCAGCTGAGATCATATTCGAAAGCGGTGCCAACAAAATCGAACGTTTTATTGTTCTGTAGGGCTTGGCCATTCATGTGGATTGTGGATGCCGGATTGCCGGATTTTTTGCGTGACATGGAGTAAGATTGGTGGGAGGCGTTGAACTGAACAAGGTTTTTGGCACCCCAATTTAAGATTAATTGAAGATCTTGGGGAAGAGAGAGGTGCATAGATCAGCGTCTATCTTTAAAAATGAATGTTTGACTGAAGAGTACTATCCTCTCAGCGTAACTTAGAATGAGATTGGTAGTTGAAAAGAGCAGGTCATTAATGTGAAGAAGAAATAGGGTTGGTGCTAGGGCTAAACCTTGGGGTACGCCAGCATTAATAGGATACAAGTTAGATGAGTAATCGTCCACCACGACAGATATATGTACGCCGATTAAAGAGAAATCTACCGTTCCAGGCATACACTT